>CM076581.1:292604921-293204921 GCA_034641835.2 Pinus albicaulis
AAGGCTATCACAGAGCTAGGCCCTTTGAAATTTCTTTCAATTTGTCCCAAGTCTTCCTTGCCTAGGTAAAACAAATTGCCTAAGTAAAACTATGGAAAAATTGCATGAACATGAATGAAACTAGGTAAGTGTATTACCACATCAGAGGATACTTATGATGTAACCATGCAGCACAAGGTGAAAGTGACCAAGATGTGATTATTTGACAACCTTGATGTTGGTTCATGAAGAACATTATGCACCACTGAAGCAACCTCCACTGATAATCTAACCTTGTGAAGGCTAGAATCATCATATGTACCAGTTAGAGCCAAGGCTAGGTGTTCTGCACAGACTGACATCCAGAATCCACGAAGAATCCCCATTAAAGCCCCCATGAAAATGTCCTATGGAGCAAAGTTTGTGGCCATGTTCAGAATCCAACTGCTCCAGTTCTAGGGTAATAACTAGACTCACCAACCCACATATCACAGCTGAACAATAAAACCATGGTCAGGAACTCTCCCACACATTGCAACCCTTAATATTACCTGATGCATTTGAGGTAAAATGAAAAGCTACCCGAGAAAGAGTTTAGGAAGGTAAACATCGTTTTGGAGCTCTATCCCCTAACACAGTAGCACATTTATGATTTTATCCCCTTGATCAACACGAGGCCTTGATAAACCAAAAGTGCTTCTGCTAATTCTTAGAAACATAACCCAGACCCCAAGCATAGGTAAGTTCTTGATCTCCTTCAGGATCTAGAATGATCCCCCTTGCACCTGCGTCCCATATCAAGCATAGGGTTTTACTGTTTAACTCCAAATAATTTATGAGTTTTTATCTTCTCAGGTGGTAGCATGTACAGACATAGCCCTGGTGTGATTTTCTTGTTTGTTTATAATTTTTGTGAAAATGCCCAATGTAGAGGCACCATTCTGTTGCAAGAAATCAAAATGTTAGGTGTTATAAGAATAACCTGTAAAATATATGTTAAGCTAATATTTTTCCCTGCATATGTATCTGCATAGAAATGAGACTAAGGCTAATAATAATCTGTAGGATTTGTTAGTTATTTCTTTTCTCCAAAATTCTGTCTTTATGAATTATGCTGCATCTGTATCTTCCATTTCCAAGTGGGGTGAATACTGAAGATTATTAAATTTTTAGTGGTGAATTTCTTCTGTAGATTGTACATTTTCGGCGCCTGGATAAGCCAAAGGAAGATGATTTTTGTTTGGAACTGTAAGTGATTGGAACCTTGGTATTTGTAATTCTATAGAGGGAGGGAATTATTTTGATTTATATCTTAGAAGTTAAGGGACAATGATGGCTTATTAAGTTATTTATAGTCATGGTTTTCAACTCTTGTAGCTCAAAACTCTCCACTTATGACGATGTTGTGTAGAGAGTTGCACAACAACTTGACTTGGATGATCCCTCAAAAATCTGCCTCACAACACCTAATTGCTACTCACAGCAACCAAAGCCTCAACCCATCAGATTCAGAGGAGTAGACCACTTAAGTGATATGCTAATACATTATAATCAGGTACACATCACATGCTTTTATCATTCAAAAATAGAAGTAAATTTGTGGGTATATTTTCAGATTTCTGGAAGTGACAACTCTATTATGTGCCAGCTCATCAATGTACTGAGTTATGGATGGTTGTTTTTGACAGACTTCTGACATCTTGTATTATGAAATTCTCGATATCCCTCTTCCAGAGCTGCAAGGGCTAAAAACTTTGAAGGTTTCTTTCCATCATTCAAAAAAATATGAAGTGGGCAAAATATTAGGACTAGTTTGATTGTGCAGTGTAGGAGCTACGTGTAGAATGCTATACTCGCAACATCAATTTTTTGCTATGTGATTGATGATTTTTTAGCTTTATAATAGGTATCTGTGCACAACATTAGATTTCCCAAACAGAGTACTATTGGTGATGTTATCAATGAACTTAAGAAAAATGTTGTTTACATTCCCTTTTCTTTTTAATTCCCCATTGCTTTTGTACATTCTAGGATGTACGTGTAGTGCATGAATTGTCATTTTATATTAATACTTGAACTTGGTCAACACATAATATCAATTTCAAGTTTAATATTTGAATTTTTAACATCAAAATTATGTGGAGATGTGGTATTCTTTCTAAACAATTGTGTTAATTCACTTGATTTGGTATACAACCAATTTTCAATTTCTGTGGATTTACTTTATACATTAGTTTGCTTTCTGCACTGAAATATTTTGTCTGCTTACGTAGAAGGGAGCTTGTTCAGTGACATGCCAATGTTTTATTTTGGAAGTTCAGTGAAATGCCAAGGTATACTGCTGACAATGCTTGACATTCATTATTATTCTTGTTAAAATAGGTTGAGCTTTCAAATCCAAATGTGGATATTAGATTGCTTGAGGTCTTCTACCACAAAATTTACAAGGTAAATTTACATGGTTGTTCTAGGAGTCTTGGTCAATTGCTGGTTTGTTATACTCATTATGATTTTTCATTATGGTGAAATCTAGTGACGTGACTATCACTTCACATTCTTAGTTAATGCCAATAAATTGTTTCTGTATGCATATTTTCCCCTTGAATGAAAAGATTGAGAACATAAATAATCTTTTCACTATGGTGAAATCTAGTGACCTGGATATCACTTCACATTCTTAGTTAATGCCATTAAATTGTTTCTGTGTGCAGATTTTCCCCTTGAATGAAAATATTGAGAACATAAATGATCAATATTGGACTTTGCGAGCAGAGGAGGTATTCCGAATTTCCATTGTTCTAATGATTTTGATATTTCTTGATGATTACTTTATAATGACATCTCTGAACAGGTTCCAGAAGAGGAGAAAAATATAGGTCCCCAGGATCGGCTAATTCATGTGTATCATTTCACTAAGGATGCATCTCAGAACCATATGGTAAATTTTTTAGTTTTCTTTACATGGAATTTACTAAAATAAAGAAGAAATTATATTTCAGATAGCTCATATTAGCAGATTAGAATTTTTTGGATTTTCTACACTTATAAATTATTAAGAAACTTTGTATCTTGGTGAAAGTAAATTTGGTTTCAGTTTTTAGTTGCCTTTTTTTCAGTAATTCATCTAAGTAGTTGTAGAGTTTCAAGAAAAAATAGTTTAGCCCATGGTTTTGTAATTACCTAATCCAAGGTAGTAAATGGATTGGCAGTCTACGCATGTCGCAGGATATATATATATATATATATATATATATATATATATATGTTGTAATACTGTAAAGATGAATATAATGATAAATCTTTCTGGTTTACCCGGTTTGGGTTTCCAAGTAAAATTGTGTGTGTTAATGTGATATTACAAATTGAAAAAAAAAATGGCTCTATTTTGCAACCGTTTTTAGTGGTTTTCAGCACACACTTTTTGTTTTTAGTGGCATTGTGGCACGTGATGGTTTAGCCCATGGTTTTGTAATTCCCTAATCTAGTGTATGGATTGGCAGTTTATGGATGCCGTAATATATATATAAATATGAACATACTAAAAAATCATTCTGGTTTTCCCAGTTTGGATTTCCAAGTAAAATCTTTGTGTTGATGTGTATGTTTTTGGTTGCATTTTTTTTGTTTGATAATAATCTGTTTGCAGCAATTAACTGTACAGAGTTAAAACCTACAAATAAAAGACAAACCCATGATGCCATTAGTGTAGCATAGGAAGGCCTACACTCTATCAGAACCAAGGATTTACAATCTATGATAATTAAATTGGATTTATTTGAGGTGTACGACAGAGCTAATTGGACGTATTGAAAACTCATGTTAATGCATGTCAGACACAACCTTCAGGTGGTTAACTGGATAATGGGATGTGTTACTTACACATCCTTCTATGTTTTGTTCAATGGTTGTGCCACCAAGTTCTTCACACCTACAAGACATCTGAGACAATGATGCACCCTGTCCCCCATCTTGTTCCTTCTAAGTTCTTATAGCTGAGGGATTAAGCAAAGCAATTCAGGTAGCCAGAAGAACGGGAGCAAGGGGATAAAAAAGGCAGGAATTTTTATTTGACCCGCTTATTGTTAGTTGATGATGTGTTATTTCGTTATGATGGATCTCTAGGGATGTGAAAAGACTGAAAGAGATAATTGATATCTACAGTATTTCAACAGGGACGGAGGTGAACATGCTAAAACATACCATGCCTTTAATGAGTTAGGGGAGGGGCATGAAAGAATGTTTCAACAGATTTTCCCTTTTCAAAAGAATGAAAGGAAGAAAGATTAGTAAAATTAGTTGCTTGAAGCAATCCTAGTATATTGGCATACCTTGGCATAAATCCCAGTAGAAGTTCTTGAAATTTTCAGGAAAGAGTATTTAGATTTCTATTGGCCAGCGAAAAAGAAAAGGATAGAACACCACACGTTAAATGAACTCACATAGCAAAACCAAAGGAGCAAGGAGAATAGGGATTATAACATATGCATTACTTTGGGAAAGCCCTTGCAGCAAGAAGTATGTGGAGATTAATTTCTGAGTAGTCTGTGAAAGCAGATCAATATCCAAGCACATGTAGAGCCTCAAGAATCCAAACGAATCTTTTACTAATGTTTCTATTGTCTGGAAGGCACTAGTGGTAGCTTTCCCTCTTGTAGG
This sequence comes from Pinus albicaulis, assembly GCA_034641835.2. Taxonomy (NCBI): domain Eukaryota; kingdom Viridiplantae; phylum Streptophyta; class Pinopsida; order Pinales; family Pinaceae; genus Pinus; species Pinus albicaulis. The sequence continues at coordinate 292,609,557 of CM076581.1, forward strand.
CAACTGGCTAGCACAGAGAATTGGCAATGGGGAACAAGTAATATTCCGTGCATATCCTTAGGTCAGATGTGGGAACTCATAGATGTATAAAGTCTCACAAGTGGCAGCTCCTGTGACCACCAACATATGACATCAGGTATGGATAAGAGCCAACTAATTCGGACTGGAAGGGAACAATGTTGACCAATGGAATGCATACCTGAGGTATTAATTAGAAGTCATGTGAAGATTAAAAATGAAGTAGATCAATTAGTATGGACAAATAATCCCACACTAGGAGCACATACAGCCAAGCTAGGCTAAAAAGCAATGTTTTACAATGAGATATAGATTGAATAGTGCTAGTGGTGAAAAACACTATGGAAAGTAAGGCCAGAACATTCATATGGCTGGCACTAAGAAATAAGCCTCTGACTTGAGAAATACTCCCAAAAAGCAGGCACTGGACTCAAGGGGTAGTTCTGGGGTTCTCGTGATGATCTAAGAATATTGTTGGATCTCATTCTAGGATTGAGTTGCCAGTTCTAATATCTTGACTAGACTTTTCCAATGCTTAGGTTATGGGGAAGCACTGTGGCTATCGGTGATTTATGGGCCCTCAGTCCCAAGGAGAAAAGAAGTTTTTCTTAAATAATTGTGGGACATCTAGGAACATCTTCATGGGTATTTTTGGATCCTCATAGGAGACTTCAACTTGATCCAAAGTCTGGAGGAAAATAAAGGCGGGATCCAGAGGTTGGAATCAACGATGTTGTTATTCCAGGAACATATCCAGGAGTCAAGGATGGTCGATGTGGACACATTCAATAGATTGTACACACGGAAAAAAATACATGGTGGAAAACATCAAGTAGCCTATCAGTTAAACCATTTTTTCCTCTCTGAATCATTGATGGTTAAAGATCTATTTGTGGAAGTAGCCATTTTCCAAGCCTGGGGTTTGATCACTAATGTATTAGGATAAAAATTGATTTGAAAATGGATAGGCCATTCAAATTTGAAAATTTTTGGCTTCAAAATCAATATGTTTTTTTTGTCAAAATTGTGGTGGAGATTTCGACACAGATATTTTAGCTTAAATTAAAGAAATTAAAACTTCGAATTAAACATTGTAATTGAGAGGTATTTGGTATTATTTTTCAGGAGAATCGTACAGTAGAGGAACACATGGAGGAACTTTAGGTTGTTATTATTAAGGAAGGAAGGTCAGACTTTGTGATTGAAGAGGAAGGAAAACCGATTCATGGCCTTGAAACAAGAAGGAAATAGGAGGGAGGGGCAAGCAAAGGAAACCCAGGACTAGTTGGGCATGGAGGCCTGTTCCAGGATGACCAGGGTAGTCCGCTTCAATTCTTTGATGGATACTGTAGTCACAACAGCAATAGTGTGGCTAAATTTAAGTCCATAGAAAGAGGGTTATCCCTAGCGCGTGAAGCGAGTTACACCAAGTTACAAGTGGATGGAGACTCGCAGCTAGCTATAAATGCAATCAAGAAATTGAACAATGGATCCCAAGTTCAGAAGGTAGTTAAGAGTTGGCACTTTGATCTGTTGATGAATAGAATCCAGTCACTGGTTCTCTCCTTTCCATATGTCATAACAGCACACTCAAGAAGAATAGGGAATGAAGCTGGAGAACACACGCAGTCTCAAGGGGAAAATCATTACAGCAAAATCCCCAACAAAATGAGGCAGCTTTTAAGACCATCACTCACCTTAGAATCAAAATCTTTGAGAATTTTTCGAGCAGACTGCTTTCTAGAATTTGCAGCCATGGCACCTGAGACAACATCCTCAAGATCTCCAACTAAACCTTCCAGCTTCAATGTAGTCTCTACAACAACTCATCTTTAAAATCACCATAATAAAAAGGACCAGAAATTTGTGGGGCAATGGCACTCAAGAAGATCAAATAAGTGGCAGTGTAAGCCCCAAAACGTTGGAGAAAACAGGGGAAACAGTAAGGAAAACACAAATTTGCGGTAACTAATCATGCAATCTCCTTGTATTGTTGCCAATAAGTGAATTAACAAAATATTTTGAAAGGACTCTGAATACAAACCTGCATGGATCCTAACTTTCTCAACTCGAGCTACCTCTCTTGCAAGTGCTGGCAGCTCTTCAACCAGTGTTTGTTCGTTTCTGCCAAAAGGTTTGGACCTCTTCCCCTCTGTAACAAAAGATGGAAACGTACCCACCTCATATCATGAAATTTTTTTATGAATAATTGTTTCAGATGAAGAAAACCCAGCCCCTACAGACAAACACACTATTAAAGAGTTTCGGGGAGGGGGGTGCGCGCGGGAGTGGAACTCTACCTGAAATTGTATGAGATAAATCGGTGCGCATTTCCAGGGCGAGCTGTCGAAGCAAATCTCCAATGTTTTGAGAATGACGAGTCCATTCCAGAATTGTGTGTGCAATCTTGGCATGGACATCCTGGAGAGATTCATCTATTTTTCGGCATTCATCAGTCAACTTAGAAGCCAGATCAGGAGCCTTTGCTAAATCATCGTTGGCATCAGAGCAGAAATCCTCCATGCAGTGCTAGGCTTCTCAGGTATTTCAGTTGAAACCTTCAGATTCAGCTGCTCAGACATGTAAGGAATCCGATAATTCGAAAGTAAGAAAACCTAGAACTTTGAACTTCACAAGCCTTGATGAACCTACATACCGGTTTGCCAGTCATCACTGACATCTCGCGTTTCATTTTTGAGAGGAATTTGTCTTCTTCTGAATGCCGGTTATGTTGTAAAAGATTTAAGGTTTTTGTTCTTTGAGATTCAAACTTCTTTAGTAAATCACTCCAGAATTCTTTAGAACAACAATCTGATGGGGTGATCAGTCTAGCCTCTCCCTCCGACCCTGTAAATCCAGGCGAATGCCATGGAAATCTGCTCCAATAAAAAAAATCGGGGGCGAATTTCAAGTTTCTAGTTTTATGCGCCCTTTTTTTGGTGGGCTAATATTTAATAATTAATTATTTTTAAAATATTTATTGGGATAACTTTATTAAACTATATAAAATGGGTTTTATATAAAAAATTCTCCCTAATAAAATTTAAAATCCCTTAAAATTCGCCTTTGGGCTAAAATTCGCCTCTAAAATTATCCTTGGTGCAAAATACAATACTCTGTTCTTTTCATACCTTGCTATGTAATGCTAAAAAAATAAAAAAATTACAATGCCTCTCGGGCCTTTTATGTGGTGCAGCACATATTAAACATAAAAGCAACTATGTTAAAATAAAACTAAATCTATTTTAAAAGGCTCTCAGGCCCACACTTTACAAAGCGCATATGTTATAATATATGTTAAAACATATATATAACATATAACAAAATACTCCAAAAGGTTTAAAACCTTGTGTGATAACAAACAAAGGTTATAACGTAAACCTTCGCAAACATAACAAAAACATTAATCAAACCATTAACAAACTCTTCCACCGCGGACTTCAAAAATGATTGAACCAAAATGCATTCACAAATTCGTGTTAAAAATCTTGAGTCGTGACGTCACCTTATGGACGAGCGATGGATTATGAAATCCATCCTATAATTTCTCATCAGGTCCTCCAAAGGGTTGCTGATGTAAGGGTCTTTTGTAACCCGAAACCGTTTATCAATTGCCGCCTAAAAACGTTCAGGTCCAGATTTCAACACTGTGGATGGGCCAAAATAAAACCCGATCCAATTAAATTTCTCCGTGTGTCTTTGCTGACTATTATGTTGTGTGGGACCACCAAACTCCCATGTACAAAAACAAAATTTCTCTATTTCCTGTGTATACAATAGAGGCTCTGTTTTCTTTTAAATATGAAAGCTCTGTTTTCAAATACAAGGCTTTGTTTTCTATTTGTACAGAGACTATTGTTAAATATGAAGGGACTGTAAGGTTTCAAATAAAACTGATTGCTCAATTGAAATGGAAACTGTGCTATGATATAGTTTTACATTTCGAATTAACTGTGCAACATTTTTAGCAAGCACTTTTCACAGAATCCTTCAATCACAAAAATAGAAAGCGGTTGAGGTGCATAGGACAGTTGAAATTAACATTTCAAAACTCCCCCTTAAGTTCAACTGCCTGGTTATCAGTCATACCCAAACATTTCCTTAAAAATGAAAAACGTTTTTGCCCCAATGGCTTGGTCAGAATGTCTGCAAACTGCTCTTGAGTTCTGCAATGTTATAAAACAATTTCTACATTGTTCACCAATTCCCTGATGTAGTGAAACTTTGTATGAATGTATTTCATTCTTTTATGAAACACAAAATTCTTTGATAATGCAATAGCTGAGCTATTGTCACATTAAAACACTGTCTCTTTTACATGTTCTTGACATAAACTCCTCAACATCCTTCTCATCCACATTGCTTGACACACTGCTACCGTAGCTGCCACATATTCTACCTCTGCTGTAGATAATGCTACAATAGGATATTTCTTAGAAGCCCATAAAATGGCTCTTGAACCCATGTGAAAAACATAATCAGAAATACTTTTCTGTTCATCTACACTTTCAACCCAATCGTTGTCAATGTATCCAATTAACTCTGAATTTTCTAAAGCAGTATACAAGATTCCATACCTTTTAGTTCCCTTCACATACCTTAGTATTCTTTTTGCTGCCTACCAATGTGCTTCTTTTGGCCTCTCCATGAATTTGGAAATCAAACTAATAGCATGCATTATATCAGGCTTAGTTGCAATCAAATACATGAGGCTACCAACTATGCTCTAGTACAAACTAGGATCAAAATCCTTACTGTTGTCCTCTTTGCTGAGTTTTAATCCCATCACTATGGGTGTTATTGCTGCCTTGCAATCCTACATGTTAAATATTTCCAAAACTTCATTAACATATTTTTCTTGTGAGATAAAAATCTCATTTTCATTTTTCTCTACTTCTATTCCTACGAAGTATTTCAGCAAACCCATATCAGTCATTTCAAATTCATATTTCATGACTGTTTTAAAATTTTCATCAAGGTAATCATCATTACCTGTAAAAATTACATCATCAACATATAACACAACAATCAACATCTTACCATCTTTCTCTTTTATGTATAATTTTGGTTCTCCCTCACATTTTTCAAAATCATTTTCCCGTACATAGGAATCTATCCTACTGTACCATGCTCTTGGTGCTTGTTTCAGCTCATAAAGAGCTTTCTTCAATCTGCACACTTTGTGCTCTTGGCCTTTCTTTTCATAGCCTAGAGTTTGTTCAATGTAAACCTCTTCCATTAACACTCCATTTAGGAATGTTGACTTCACATCCATTTGGTAAACTTTCCACTTGTTTTGTGCTGCTATGGAAAACACTGCTCTCACGGTTTCCATTCTCGCAACCGGTGCAAAAATTTCCTCATAATCTCTCCCATGCTGCTGCTTATACCCTTTGACAACAAGTCTGGCCTTGTGTCTTTCAATTTTTCCTTCAGCATTACTTTTGGTCTTGTAGACCCATTTAACTCCAATAACTTCTTTACCTTTTGGGAGTTCAACTAAATCCCATGTTTTGTTTCTTTCTATGGCATTAATTTCTTCATCCATAGCTTCTATCCATTTCCTATCTTTAATAGCTTCTTCAAAATGAATAGGGTCATCAACATGACAATACAAGGCAAATAAAGAGTTCATACCTTCATTTGCTGCCTCTTGCTCATAAATCTCATTTAAATTTCTGAACTTCTTTCCTCTTTCATTTGGTGTACAAGTGCTTGAAGTAGCACTCAAATCTCCTCCTTGTGATGTGCTTGGAGAAGCACTTTCATTTCTCCTCAAGGGTGTCCCTTGATGTCATTTTGTTGGTGCTGCTATTGAGGGATGGATTTCAGCCATCTCTTCGTCATCTTCATCATGAGACAAACATTTTTTAACATTCATTGTTTTCTCTATGCTTCCATCCCAAGATTTCTCTTCAATAAACTGAAAATTTCTACTCACAATAAACTTCTTGGTGGATGGGTTATATAACCTATAAGCTTTGGATTCCTCACTGTATCCAACAAAAATACATTTCTCCCCCTTGCTATCCAAATTCTTCCTTAGCTGATCTGGAATGTGTGCATAAGCCACACAACCAAAAAATTTCATGTGGGTGACTCCTTGCTTTGTCCCACTCCATGCTTCTTCCGAAACTTTGTTCATGACTGCTTTTGTTGGGCATCTATCTAAAATGTACGCTGCAAAATGTACAGCTTCAGCCCAATAATCATTCGGCAAATGTTTTTCCTTTAGCATACTCACCATATTCATGATTGTCCTTTTTTTCCTTTCAGAAACTCCATTTTGTTGCAGAGTGTACCTTTTTGCAAAACTTCTTATGAATCCCATTTTCTCTCCAAAAATGTAGAAATTCTTTAGAGATATATTCACCTCCTCTATCGGTTCTTAGGAATTTGATATGCAGCCCACTTTGGTTCTCCACAAGTGCTTTGAAATTGCAGAATTTTTCAAACACTTCACTTTTGTTTTTCAAAAAATAAACCCAAGTTTTTCTAGTAAAATCATCAATAAAAGTTAACATATAGTGGCTACTAGAAAGTGATGGATTTTTCATTGGTCCACATAAATCTAAGTGGACAATTTCTAAGGGTGCCTTTGCCCTTATGCTTTTCCCAGATGGAAAACTTTCTTTGTGTTGTTTACCCAAGATACAACCTTCACAAAGGATGTCTGGTTTCTCAATCAATGGTAATCCTCTTACCATTCCTTTTCCATGCAACAATTTAAGACCTTCAAAGTTGAGATGTCCAAATCTCAAGTGCCACAACCAATTCTCATGTTTTGTTTCGATTTGGAAAGCCTCTTGTGTCACTACTGCCATTTCTTCTCCATTCTTTAAATCTTCTCTCATCCTGAGAGGGAAAATTCTGTTCCTTGTCATATTCACTTCAACAATATATTGTTTGCTTGGTGGTTTATTCATGATGGTGCATACATAGTCTTGAAAGAAAACATTGTACCCCTTTTGAACAATTTGTCCAATACTTAAGAGGTTACATTTCATTCCAGGAACATAATAAACATCTGCTATGGACTTCTTTTCTCCTTTCCTTGTTTAAACATTTACATCTCGTTTTCCCATAACAAAAACTTTACAGTCTGTCCCTAATGTGATTTGTGACTTCACATTCTCATCTAACATATAAAACATGGCTATGTTTCCTGTCATATGGTTACTGCAACCTGAGTCTACAAACCATAAATCTTCACTCTTTTCCTCAGCCATATTACAAGCTAAAAACAATTTATCTTGGCTGATATTTTCTCTAGTGAAATTTTCACTGGGTCTATTACCCATATCATTCTTCTTCTTTCTACATTCATTTGCATAATGCCCATATTTTTTACAATAATGGCATTGGACATTGGATTTATCATACCTTTTTCCATGAGCATGTTGTTGTCCACCTTGTTGGCTGCTGCCTTGGCCTTGGTTCTGATTTGGATTGATGCCCCTTCCTTGAGCATTTGCTGGACTGTTTCTTCCACCTTTGTTTTGGCTTCTGCCTCTTCCTCTCTTGTTTCCTTTTCTTTGACCTCTTCCTCTTCCAAAGGACATCTAGGTCTTAAAGACATGCTCTAATGATGAGTTTTCATTTCTACCCAATCTCTGTTCATGTGTCATCAGTGATGCATGTAGCTCATCAACTGAAAATTTTGTGAGATCCTTTGTCTCTTCTATGGTGGTGACTATCACATCAAACCTTGAGAGTAGGCTCCTCAAAAGTTTCTCCACAATCCTCCTTTCTTCAAGGGTCTCCCCATGAGACCTTATCTGTGTGACCATTCCAATCACATGTGTGAAGAATGAGTCTATGTTATCAGACTCCTTCATGTAGAGAGTCTCAAAATCTCCCCTCAGCAATTGTAGTTTTGTTGTCTTCACTTTCTCCATGCCTTGATAGGCTGTGTTGAGAGTTTCCCATGCTTATTTGGATCTCCTAGCTGCTGCTATCCTTAGAAACACACTCTCATGTACTACTTGATACAAATAGAAGAGGGCTTTAGAGTCCTTCTTCTTATTGCTCTTCAACAACTCCTTCTCTGCCTGAGTTAAGGAATTAAACTCATGTTCATCTATTGGCTCTTCAAAACCATCCTCAACAAGTTCCCATAAGTCTTGAGAGGCAAACAAGGCTCTCATATTTATTTCCCAATAATCATAGTTTTTCCCATTAAATTGTGGGAGCTGAGCATTACCAATACTCATGCTAGTGCTTGCTCCAGCCATCCTTGCACTCTAACTATGCTTCAAATACTGACTGTAAATTATAACAAAATGACTGTCTTTAAAGAGTAACACAATAAAAAACTATCTTGAGAAATACCTTGGATTATTTTGACTGAATATTCACTCTATTAGAGAAGTTGCTGCAACAAGAAATCCTTCCTTCAGCTTCTTTGACACTTTCAAAGAGCCTAGACTAGCTCTGATACCATGTTGGAATTTCTGAGAATTCCTGAACAAACTACAGAGAGAATAATAATCTCCTTCTTAACACAGAGAAATTAAAAATTTGCTTCACAGGGACAGAGTTTCAACACTTTGAAAAAACATCTATTTCATAAACAAAAAACTATTACAAAATCATCCTCTAATAGAGGAGTAACAAGCAGGACTGTTGCTAACACGGTGCACAAGAAACTTCTCTGTCTCTGTTACAAAATACTCTTTCTAAAAAAAAACAATGCACTGTTGTGCAAAATACAATACTATGTTCTTTTCATACACTGCTATGTAATGCTGTAAAAAAGAAATTACAATGCCTCTCGGGCCTTTTATGTGGCACAACACATATTAAACATAAAAGCAACTATGTTAAAATAAAACTAAATCTATTTTAAAAGGCTCTCGGGCCCACACTTTACAAAGTGCATATGTTATAATATATGTTAAAACATATATATAAGATATAACATAAGACTCCAAAAGGTTTAAAACCTTGCACGATAACAAACAAAGGTTATAACGTAAACCGTCGCAAACATAACAAAAACATTAATCAAACCATTAACAAACTCTTCCATCGTGGACTTCAAAAACGATTGAACCAAAATGAATTCACAAATTCACGTTACAAATCTTGAGTCGTGACGTCACCTTATGGATGCGCGATGGATTATGAAATCCATCCTATAATTTCTCATCGGGTCCGCCAAAGGGTTGATGACATAAGGGTATTTTGCAACCCGAAACCATTTATCAACTGTCGCCTAAAAATTTTTGGGTCTGGATTTCAACACTGTGGACGAGCCAAAATAAAACCCGATCCAATCAAATTTCTCCGCGTGTCTTTGCTGACTAGTCTGTGGTATGGGACCACCAAACTCCCGCATACAAAAACAAAATTTCTCTATTTCCTGTGTATACAACAGAGGCTCTATTTTCTTTTAAATATGAAAGCTCTGATTTCAAATACAACGCTCTATTTTCTATTTGTACAGAGACTGTTTTCAAATATGCAGGGACTCTAAGGTTTCAAATAAAACTGACTGTTCAATTGAAATGGAAACTGCGCTGTGACAAAGTTTTACATTTCAATTGACTGTGCAACATTTTTAGCAAGCGGATTTTGACAGAATCCTTCAATCACAAAAATAGAAAGCGGTTGAGGTGCACAAGACAGTTGAAATTAAAATTTCAACATTCACGTGCCTCAAAAAACTTGAATGAGAGATTGTCACGAGAATAGCCATATACATATCCTCATTTTATAATCGAATAAATTCATGATTCCAGCAAATAAGACACGCCTTATCAGATTTTAGAAGAATGAATCTCTGTCCAATGAAAGAGACACTGAGAGCATCAATGACCTGGTCACAAAATGAATTGAACAAAATGATCCCAAACTAGTTCGTGCTAGTGTTTCCCTTGCGAGCAACATACACTATTGCTACAACTGTCGTTGCTCCCGATGTACCCACAACCACCATCACCGTATCGAATAAGATGAGAATGAATCTCAACACTCCTACACGAGGTATCACAATGCTTAGGATGGAAATAGGGAATGATAACAATAGGTATCCTCCCACAATGGTTGTTTAATTTGGCTTCGAATTGGAAGAACTAGGTGAAACATGTATAACAAAAAAATCGCTACTCTATGTACACACTAGGATTTATTTTCAAAATTCTTCCATTTTCTTCGGCCCTCCTTTGAGGCAGTAAATCATATATGGACTACGCCAGGCAGAAAAATTGAGTGATGCTCATGGAGAAACAATTCTATTACACACTATAAATCATACAGATACATCACATATTTATAATGCTCGTGACATCTAACTAATTCCAAATATAAATAGGGAGATTATTGAGATATTCTCTGAACATCCACTTACAAATCTGCAACCAATTTTAAATTAAGCATGGAAGAATTTTCTTCCAAATAAATTTTAAACTAATAAATAATTTTAAATTTTTTCTATACATTATAAACTCAAAAATCTATTTACTAATGAGAACAAAAAATTATGTCCCAAATATTTTTAGAATTTGTTTCTTTCAATCATGCTATCAGAGAATGTATCAACCCTCTCACAGTGTGGAGAGAACAACATATTGCGAGGATTGAATATTGCAGTCGGTTTAAGACTCTTCACAAAGTGGAAAGCATAGTGGATTATAAGATCCAAAGGTTTGACTTTTATATTGTTTAAAAGCAAGTCTAAGTTAAGGTCTGCATAAGAGAGTTGTTGGGTTGGTTTCCTGTCGAAGGAGATGTTGGAATTTCTGAACAATTCTGAACACACAGAGGAATAAAACAATTCCCCTTCCACAACATAATGATTAAATAAAAATTAAACTGCGGACACAGAAAGATGAGGTATAACACTGCTATTTCATTAAAAGAAAAACTATGTTACAAAAGTGAAATTCTTTCTTCAGAACGAAGTTCTGGATTCACAAAACAAATTATCTAGCTGCTGCAAACAGATCACTTCAATATTTCTTCTCTGTCTCTCTGTTTCTCCACCTTAGGGCGAATTACACAATTTTAAGATTCCAAACAATAAAAAAATTTGATAGATCTAAAACATATTAGTGTTCTCATTTAATACAGTCTTTCATCAAGAACTAGAACACAAGAAATGTAGCCATTTTATTTATATTATTCACTGAAATTAAAATACATGCCTAGACCATAAAATCCTACAAATGGCATGCATAGCTACTTGAAAATGACAAATATAAGAAACTAAAGCCCACTTGTGAATCCTGGATGGATCCACCACATAAACATCACCACGTGGTTTTCGTCCCGGGATCAATGCTAGAACTGGCCAGGCTAGGTTCTCAACCCCAACATAATAAGATAAATAATATCTGAATGATTCTAAATGCCTAGCTTCTCTCCCCTTTTATAGGCTTGATGGACTTTCTAGAGAACTTATTTTATTATTTTTCTCGGAAACCAACAACAAATACCATGGGTCAATACCATGAGAAAATACCATGGTAAGTACCATGGATCGATTCTATCCACTTTGACTGGATCAAGAAAGGGAATATTACAAATCCTCCCGCCCAAAGATTGCTTGTCCTCAAGAAATCCACTTCTATCCACAACAGAAGCATTTTTACATTGATACCAAGATCCCATACAACATGATGTATTGTTCCAACCCTTCATGTTGAATGATCTTGAATGGATCCTTCAATGCTCGAATCCCAAACAATCATCTGACCAATCCTTCCCTCAAGAGATTTACCTGTATCCCAAACAATCCTTTACCCAATCCTACTGCTAATGGATTCTCCTGGATCCCATTGCCACCTAAATCCTGGGACCTGTGGGTTATGGTACCATTTCAAATCTCCATCGCTGCCCACACCAAATGGTCCAAGCTGTAATTTTCCCTTGGCTATGGGTATCCTCCAAATAATCAACCCATCAATAGAATACCAACTCACAATCTCTCGCCAATCCATACTTGGGAAAGAATGAATATCTGCAAATATATTATGTTGATGTTGTTCGATGCTCGATTCATGCTGCTCTACTTGGTTACCCAACATGATGTATTTGGAGAACTCTACCCTGCTCTTCTCAATGTATAAAGGTGGTTTGTTGGTGTTGCAAGCCTTATCTATGTATTCCTATAGAGTGCTGCTATGGGACTCCCAATTGTACTCCTCATGCGACCTTGTGAGGGACTTGAGTTGTTCCTCAATACTAGATAGCATGGTCGATGATTTGGCACATTTCCCTATGAGTTCCTCAATTTTTCTTTTCTCCTGTAAGACAGCGTCTCAGAATGTCAGAAATTTTTGCTTCAATGACATACGATTTGTCTTGAAATGCATGATCCTTTCCTGAAAATGCATGAGCCTCTCCTCATTTGATTCTCCTTGGGTGTATTCATCCTGGACCTCTTTACATGTGAGGATCAGTTGTCCTTCCTCTCTGATTGTCAGACATGGATGTACTAGTAGAATGTTGTTTATACCTGATTTCCCATACTCTTTATGGATGTCCTTTTTTGTGTTTATAGATTCAACTACCACATCATCAGGAGGAATTGCATCTTTCCTTTCGTCATGTACTGTGTCAAGCTGACTGCTCAGCTTGTCCTACAAGTTTCTCTAAAGAGCATGGTGTTGCTACTCACCATTTGTACTTGACTGCTTAGATCCTTCATAGGTCCTCTCCTAAAAACCAACGAACCCAGCTATGGATGAATCCCCATGATCTGAAGAAGTCTCTAATTTTTCTATCCTTGTCGTTTCCTTATTATTTGGACATGAATGGTGAAGTGCCCAAACTCCCTTGCATACAAAGCATAAGCCTTTCCTCCTTAGTTCATTCTTTCTATCTCCACAAATATTTGTTAGTTCCTCCTTGGTTAAATTCTTTCTAAGTAGTTTGATGCTCTATTTGATCAATCCCTTAACTATTTCATAAGCATCAGGTGATGCAATTAGCTCCTTCCTCCAAATGGCCAACAATCAAGATCTCAATTGTTCACAGATGGCCCTATCTTCTCCTAAGATCAGAGACATGATCTTTTGCATGTCTGTTTTGATGAAGTTTGGATGAGACGTTGTAATTCCATTGCATAAGTATGGAGCATCTGAAGGATTAAATCATCACACTCTAGATCCAACATAAGCATACCAAATATGAATTTCTCCATGCATTCGAAAATTGTGCACTTATGGAAAAAAGTAAGAATGGTCGTGTTGCCCAACCCTTGGAGTGCTTCTACCATTACCCAAAAATTCCTCCTCATGATGTCATCATTGTAGGGCAATAGCGATGTGTTGAAGCCCCAAAAATCGTTGCTTCAAACATTAGGGGAAAACCACCCAGTCGGGACCTTAGGACAACTCCTTTCCGTTTTGTGTGGTGGCTTCGACTGGATTTATAGGACCAGCTTCCTAACAACTAAATGGGTTGGTGATGGAATGATTGTATGAGTGGATAATGAAACTAAATGACTGAAATAATCTATCTAATTTAATTTATAACTTATAAATAATTCTAAAAACTAACTAACCCGGGTGTCAAATATGAATACAACTTAAGGATTGTTTCAATCAAATCAATAACCATGAAAATGTATTATAATTTAACTGAAATATGTAGTATCAAATAATAATAACTCTATCTAAGAAATTAAACAGAGTTATAATAACACATTGCATTCATCATTATATATCACTTGTATACACCGTGAAAGATGAAATATTTCTATACAGTCATAAATGATATGTATAAATAAATATTTATAAAAGCAAGTACATATAAATGATAGAAAATTTAAACAGAATATCTCATAACATAAGAAAAATAACAGTAAATCGATAGAAATACCAGATTCATCTCAATACTTTTCCTGATGCAATTCAATATTTAGATCCAGTGCTTCAATGTAAAACAACTCCAAGGTACAGAAATGCAATTCTCAGAGGTAATTTGCCATAAACCACTAGATGTGATCCTTTATAAAAATATAATAGTCAATGGAGTACAAAAATGTAACATCCAAGTCCAAAAATATTACAAATTCAGGACCCCTTTCTAAATGCATGAAAGGGGTTTAAATAAGAACATAATAAAACAAAATAACTAAAACTATTGCTACAATGTATCATCGGAAATCCAGAAATAAACTTGCAATATTAAAATGGAACAGATTCATTGATTTTCTCCTGCATTCAGTGTTCCAAGGTGGAAAATTTTGAGCATATCTTTGACCTCTGTTGGATGACTTAGCCTCGAATGTAACTGACTAGTGTGTGTGGCATCAGAAAACTCTGGAATGATGCAACTAATGGCATTGGAAAGGCATTTAATTTCCATTTGCTGATTGTGTGGCTTGGTTAGATATGTCCACATGATATCCCATGAAATTCCTTGAAGTTTGCTGATTTACTGATTCTTATTGATTAATTCTTTCTTCCACTTAGAATCAGTCTCTTTCACCTTTGGTAATTTACCTGGGATACAATCTGAAATTAAATTGGTGGCATATAAGCTATCATTAACCAACTATGTTATACTATTCATCATAGTTTTGGCTCTCGATGTGGCTCTTTCTCCTTTTATCAATTGCTTTTCCCATTCAGTGAACACAATTTCTTTGTGTCTTTCTTCAATCCTGGGAAGGTTTGCATTCTTTCCCTGCTCTGAGTCTTGCCATGAAAGAAATTCAAAATTTTTCTCATTTGTATCATCAAATTCGAGCCTGAGGTTGACTCCTTCATCTATAATAGATGATGTTATTTCACATAAGGGCTCAGTTTGTGCCATCTTTTGACATATTTCATTCAATTGCTGAGACAATAGTTTGTTCATTTCAAGAGCTTCAGTTTTAAATTGATCTAATTTAGGATAATCCCTAAATTTGTCCAATCTTTCTTGGAATATTTTCCCTTGCTCAACTTTAGCAATTTTCTCATTTTGCAATAGAGTTTGTAACTTTGCCACTTCTTGACTTAACTGTTGTTGCTTATTCAAATCTTGTTCATCAATATTTTTCTTTTCAATGCCAAGTTGCTCTTCCAACTATTTAGATATAAGCTTTTCATCTTGCAACTGTTATTCCAACTGCATAATTTTTTGTTGTTTGTTTCTCCAGCATAACTATCTGTACTTCCTTTTGTTTCATCGTTTGGGTGACTTCTGAAGCCTTGTCTATAGTAGCTGCACTATAGGTGCCTGCATATTGTGACAATTTGGTGAGTTCCTCTAAAGGATTCACCTCAGTATTTTTCTAGACAATGTTCATCAGTTCAACTTGTGATGTTGAAAGTGATTCTTGATCTATTCCTCTTCTCTTCCTCTGTTTCCTGACAACAACCTTATTCTTAGGATTATAAAAGATATCTATAGGAGGAATATCTTCTACTTTTAACACAATTTCTTCTGTAGGATGCTCAGGGATGATTTCCATATCTTGGTCTTTCAGCATTTCAAATTGAGGATTATTTTGTAATCCTATTTGCTAAGCAATTTTCTCATATTGACTTAGCAAATGGGAAGAAACAATAATTTTAGCAGAATCCACCACATTCTCAGTGGTCTTTTCTCTTTCAAGTTGATTATTTGGCTTATTACCAATATCTTCCTTTTCTATCTGTACATTAGTCTCACTGCCTGTATTTTCTTTCTTAACATGCACATTGGTCTCAATACCTGTACTTTCCTTCCTTGTTTGAACTGTAGTTCCTTTTCGAATAGGTTCATTTGTTTTGCTGCCAGTATTCTCCTTTTGCACATCAGGCTTGCCACTTGTGCTTACATTTTTAGTCTGTACATTTCCCTTGTTGGTAGATGTTTCCTTTCCTGCTTTGTTGGCTTCCTCTTCTTTTTCCTTTTGCTTTGTTTCTGTATTCTCATATTCTTGCAGAATAATTCTTAACTAGTCAAGAGGAGCTTTCAGCAGTCTCTGAATTCTAAATAGCATGAATTTATTCATATCCTCAGTCTAAAATTTGGATTTAGCCAAGTCATAAACTTGGGGAAATTTATCAATAGAAACAAATAAATCATAAAATTCGTCGGGCTCATGCTCAAATCGAGCGATTGAAACTAAAGTTGTGAAATCAAATGAAACCTTTTTCGGATCATACTGCATGCCTAGGACTGTAGAGAGCTTAAGATCCCTTATTTTGATGACCTCCTTCTCAGCATGTGTGAAGTTATTAAGTGTATAATTCCCACAGTGAAATGGAAAAGTAGGCCACATTAGTTTCTTATTATTATTGAGAGACCTTGACATTCCTTCTACTATTAACTGGTAGGAGATTTCTTGTGCTAACAGTTTGTCTGGGACATACAGAGGTAAAATATGGGGCTCCATTATACTCCCAAATACTATGACATAGGTAAATTTCTCTTCTCCAAACCAGTCACCAATCTGGGATATATCAGTCTTAGCTTTTTCAGAAAGCTGGGGAGGAAATTGGTTAAAAATGGTTTGATAGACAAGGATGAGGAAACCATGACAAATTATATAAACATGGTATTTAAAATGCACCTTCAATAAGAGCTTATGGTAAATATGAATAGGAATGGAATCTTTTAGGGTCCATTTCCAAACAAGAATGGGAAATTCAGAGTTAAAACATAGGGCATATAAAATGTAAGCACAAAAGTAAAACGAGGTTGTGTTTCCTGTGCCTTTATCCTTTCTATACTATAGGATTCTATTGGCTATCTTATCTGAAAGGAGAATTTCCCAGTCCATGATTTTAGAATTCACAGCAGAATGGATTAAGGGTACCATTTGTATTGAAAATATAGCTGAATTATCATTTCCAAATAGCCTGCACATCATTGCGGCGGCATAACAATATGGAGGTGAAAGGAAATCCACGGAGTACATACATGATGATTCATTTTTATGCTTCTCTAGAGCTTTCCTCCATTCTCTTATTGGCTCAGACTGAGTTTCATTGCTTGCGGAAAAATCCTTAATAAAAGCTTTGTTGTAGAACTTTTGCGGATCTGGAAGATGGTACATTACCTTTATGTCCTCTGCTCTGAAAGACCCAAATATTGTTCTAGTAGTTGAAACAAACATCATGTTTTGGATGGTGAAATTGTCTATCACCCATCGATTTACATTATAATAAGGGAATATGTTTACCTGAGCTGCAATTCTATGAAGGAATGAATTTGCAAGCGCTTTAAGAGGAGTCTCAGAATCTGAATATGAGTCATCTGCATCAGCGACTGTCACCTTCACTTCAATGACTTTAGGGTTTTCTTTCTCAATTAATTCATATACATCTTCCGAAGTGATTTGTCCAAGTCCTTGGCATGAAGTATCTGTTACCAACTTGAGTTTGGCTAGTTTTTCTTTTGGTACTATGGGAATAGCAGTGAAATTTTCAGCAGCAACAGCCTTTTCTTTCTTATATCTCTTAGAAATTTAGTCGTCTGTTAATGTCTCACTTTCTTGGAAAACGAAAGCATTGGGTGTTCTGTGGTTTTGCAAAGGAGAAAAGTTTTTCAGACGTGGTGAAAATGCAATGAGGGGAACAACTTTTATGAAAATATTTATTCGTTATTTTCAATTTATTAACTTCTTGTTAAAACTTAAATGCCCTATATAAGAGTCACACACACGCATTAAAAATAGAATCAATAATCATTATTCATTTTATTTTCTATTTAATAATAAACGTACAATCAGAGATCGGTGTTTTAGGAATGAGAATAAAAACTTTCTTTTTGAATTTTGTGATTGTGATGAATAAATAACATATGCGCAGTATAAAACAAACATAAATATTAATTATTGATTGCATCAGGAATTTTCAACAAGGATAACAAATAATATATCATGATCTCACCGATTTCCAATTGCGATGGTGGTATATCACATCGGTTATTTTCAAAGAGAGTAAGTTGTAAATGATATTCATCGATTTTGTGATTGTGATGATGGTGGGGTCCATCACATTGGAGTTTTGTAGAATGAGAATATATAATGTTTATTTCTCCGAAATGCGATTGCGATGAATCGCATCACATCGGAGTTTTTCAAAACAAATGTCAAACTTTAAGATATCTCTGATTTGCCATTGCAATTACTGTTTCACATCGAAATTTGTTTAATATGGACACTTTATGTATTATGTTGATGTGATAAAAGTTTTTTTTATATCTCATCGGATCGGAAAGTTTCAATATTACATTTGTTTATAATCACTTGTGATTTATGAAACAATGAACTCTTTATTTCTTTTTATTCAAAATGATCAGATTTCCTCAAAGTCTTTTATTCCTAAAAAGAAAAAGGGGACCTATTTCTAAATGGAATTCATTCTAAAATTTTGAAATGGGGAGGGTTGTTGTACTGTACAACAATTGGTGATTCACTAGAAGAAACAGTTATCTCTGAAAAATAAAATGAATACTATATTTCTAGTAAGTAAAAATTTTTAAAGATAATGAAAACTATTTTATAGAAATTTTAAATAAAATCTAACTTTGAAAAAGAATAAAAATCACTTACAATTTCTTTCTAATTCCTCAAAAATAAAAACATTTTTGGGTTTTCTTAAGCCTTGATTGGTTGATAATAATGAAGTATGGGGCTCCTCCAATTTTAGCTTTTGTGTTTTACTCTATTGTCATAGGCATTGCCTCTACTACCTGCAAACATTCATAGTCTTGACAGGGTTACCTTTTAACCATTAACCATTCATTGTCCCATCCAACTAAGATCATAATTATTTAAAAAATAAATTCATAAGACATTGTATCTTAGGTTTTTCTTCTTTTTATTTTTATTTTTTTAAATTAAAAGCCATTTTTCTGGTTTGGTATCCAGTTGATAACAATGTCATTCACTAGTTGTAATTAAACTGAACAAGATGGCTCATGATGAGACCCCTTGTCTTATAATTATAAGCCATTACCCTGTTTTGGTATGCAATGTTGGTAATGTCAGTTTTATTACTTCTTATGATCATGGTAAGAAGGCTCGTGATGAGACCTCTTATCTTTTAATTTGGACATATAATTTCTTAGAATTACATTCTAAAAAGTCATAACCTTAATGGATGGGGTGAAATTATTTTATCCTTAAGAATCAATGAATGACAATTTTCAGAGTCTTTTGAATACCAAAGCTTGGAAAAGTATTTACTTTTTATAGATAACCTTTCCATGCTTAATAAAATTATAATGAATTACATTTTTATGAAGGTTTCAAAAGATCATGCAAATGTTTTGAAAAAAATTTCAAAGTTTAACATTTTATTTTGAATTATCCAAAACTGTAATCATTTCTATAAGAATTCTTATTTACATAAAATAACTATTTATATTATTTTCCGAAAATATTTTCACATAGTAAAAAGTCAATTAAGGACTTATTAACAACCTTATTTACAAAACAAACAAAAATTGTAGAACGGAATATGTACAAGTAAGAAGGGGTTACCTCCTTAAGAAAAGAATTTCTTTAAAATAAGCCCATTGACAGAAAGAGACTCTCTCTTTCCTGTTAAGTCTTGCAGAATGAATGTATATGATCCTATCTTTTCCGCAATCTGAAATGGTCCAAGCCACATTTTTTGAAATTTGGTATGATTACCTTTATCTTCATGTGCTTTATCCCATTTCAGAACAAGATCACCAATTGAAAAAGTTTTGGATCCAGTAGAACTTGAATTAAAAGAAGATTTTACCAATTGTTGATGTTTCTCATGAATGTCTTTTGCTTTCTCTCTATCTTCTTCTAATTTAAGAATTTGATCAAATCTCAATTGAATAGATGATGAAGGATTTTCTTCAATAAATTGAACTAGGGCTAATGATGGAAGAACTAGAATTGATGGTATCACAACTTCTTTTCCATAAACTAGATTGAAAAGTGAAGTTCCTATCGAAGCTTTATGAGTAATACGATCAGCCCATAGTGCAAAAATTAAAGACTTGTGTCAATTCTTTTGATTATGATCAATGGTCTTTTTAATGATTTTGATAAGATTTTTATTAGTAGATTCAGCTAAACCATTACCTTGTGGATAATAATTTGTTGAATATTTCAATTTAAAACCTCTTTTGATTGCAAATTCCATTATACTATTTCCAGAAAAGTAAGATGCATTTTCAAAAACAAGAGCGTTAGGTACACCAAACCTGTTAATGATGAATTGATCGATGAAATCAATAATTGCATCAGAATTGGCTACCTTTAAAGGAATTTCTTCTACCCACTTTGTGAAGTAATTTGTTGCTGTAAGGATGTATCTATGTTGTTTGGAAGAATGAGATACTATTTCTCCAATAATATCAAGCCCCCATTGCTCAAATGGTTGCTCAATGTTTACTAGTTGCAAAGGAAAAGCTGGCTTCCTTTGTCTTCCACTAGTAGTTTGACAAATTTCACACTTCCTCACATACTCATTTGTATATTTGAAAAGGGTAGGCCAATAATATCCATCATGGACTATTTTGTGAGCCGTGGTATCACCTCCAAAATTTCCACCTGCTGGTCCATCATGTAATTCCTGCAATACCTTTTTTTCTTCAGTCTTTTCAAGACATCTTAATAAAATTGAATCATAATTATTTTTGAATAACACATCATCAATGATTTCATAATGTTTAGCTTTTAACCTTAGAGCATGTTTGTTCTTATAGCTGAGATTAGAAGGAGCATACCCATTCTTCAGGTAAAATATCAAATCTGCATATTGAGATTCAGAATCTATAACACTTATCTGATTTGCTTGAGCAACATTAGCTTGATCTTGATTTTCTGGTATGTTGGAAGCTCCTGCTAATAATCTGCAAAAACCTTGTTCTCTAACAATCTTGGCTGGCTTAATATCAATATCATACTCTTGCAAAGTTGTTACCCAATTAGCTCTCTTTTCTCCTACTTCTTTTTTAATTAACAATTGTCTCACTGCAGAGAATGGGACAATAATTTTTGTGTGTGTCTTTAGGAGAAAAGGTCTAAAATGTTTAATTGATTTAAACACATCGAAGGCTTGTTTTTCTACATCAGAATAATTAAACTCAACTCCTTGCATATTTGAGCTAAAGAGAGAAATTGGTGCTTCTATTTGTTGATCATTGAGTTGTGTTAAAACAACGACATAGGATGTTTCAGTAGCTAAAGTATACAAAATAAAATCTTTAGAAAAATCAGGAGTATTCAATGCAGGTGCATTAATGATTGCTTGTTTGATTGTATCAAAGGCTTCCTTCTCTTTATACCCCCATTTGAATATTGAATTTTTCTTAATCATATTCTGCATAGGTAAAACAATTTGAGAAAAATTGAGAATGAATCTTTTTACAAAATTGATTTTCCCTAGAAATGATTGCATGGATTTTTTGTTATAAGGTAAAGAAATATTAGAAATTTCTTTCACTCTGTCAGGGTCAATATATATACCATCTTTTGACACAACAAACCCTAATAGTTTTCCTTCATTGAGAGCAAAGAAGGATTAAAGAAATACCAAATCTTATACATCTTTCAAATATATGTTTTAGATCATGCAGATGATTGGATCTTTTCTTTGAAAATACTGTTATGCCATCAAGATAAATAAAAACCGATCTATTAATCAGACCCTTAAATGCTATATCCATAGCTCTCTGGAAAGTAGCTCCTGCATTTATTAAACCAAAAGGAATTTTCTGATAAACATAGGATCCCCATTTGGTTCTGATAGTGGTTTTTAGCCTATCATTTGGATGTACTAATATTTGGTTATAGCCTGAAAAAACATCAAGAAAAGACATGAGCTCAGAACCAGCTATTTTTTGAAGTATTTGTTCCATTGTTGGCAATGGGAAATTGTAATTTTGACATGCCTTGTTTAAATTTCTAAAATCAATGCAGATTCTAATATCTCCATTTTTCTTCCTAACAGGTACCATGTTGGAAACCCAATTAGAATGCCTTACAGGAAAAATAATTTTGGCCTTTAAAATTTTGTTGAGTTCTGCCTTGATTTGAATTTCAAGATTTGGATGAATTTTTCTTAATTTTTGTTGAACAGGTTTGACATCAGGAAGCATTGGAATTGTATGTTGAATAACAGAAGTATCATAAGTTTTCAAGTCTTCATAATTCCAAGCAAAAATATCTTTATACATACTCAGAAGTTTGATGAAAGAAGTTCTTTCCTTTGGAGTTAACTCGAGTCCTAGATTAATATTTTGAGGTTTAGACTCTGAGCCAAGATTTACTAATTCAAACTTCAAAGTAGAACTTTGAAGTTTAGCATTAGTAACTTTCTTGAATCTATCTTTTATATCATATAGGTCCTCAAGTTTAACTACAGATTTAGGAATAGGATTTTCATTACTTTTTGAGGTATTTTGAAGATCATGATCATTTTCATCAATAATTTGTTCATCATAGGATTTCTCTGAAGTCAAGAAATTCAATATATCTTCATCATGATAGAATACTCTCCATTTTGCGATATTATCGGGAACAGATGGTCGAAAGATTAATTTGACTAAAAATCTATCAGGACTGTAATATTCAGCAGGGAGGAGTTTGGATGCAACATTAGCTAACAAATCAGCTGATGTATTTTGAATTCTAGGAATAGAAGAGATATTAAATGCTAAAAATTGAGTGGTAAGGTCTTGCACAAGGGTTTGATAATGTTTGAGATGACCTGAAAGACAATGGATGGTATTCGTTACTTGTCTTATAACAATTTTAGAATCCCCATATACTTTCAAGTATTTGACATCTAACCTTATGGATTTATAAAGCCCTTGGATCAAGGCTTCATATTCTACAGTATTGTTTGTGCACTCAAATTCTAGTCTACATGATAGCATAGTTTTCTCTCCATTTCGATCAATTAAAATGCATCCTGCTCCTGCGCCATCACTAGATTTTGATCCATCGAAATATAATGACCAAAATAAAGATTTATCTATAGGTTTATCTACAGATGTATCAGAAACATTAAAAATTCTAGAAGAATCATATTGTGAAAAAATTTCAATTTGCGAAATAAAAGTATTTACAGAAAAGGGTGATTGTGGGGCTATGAAATTCCCAAGGAATAATTCAGCAGAATAACCTCCAAGGATATTGTTATTAAAAGCTACAGGTTCATTTTCTTGTTTAAATTTAGTTACAGCATGCATCATGTGTTTTTCTCACTCAACTTTGATTTGATTTGGTTTCTCTTTATAGGGAAGCCATATATGTGAATAATCAGTTGCGATATAACCATTAAGCTTTACAGACCAATCCCTGCTTAAGACTAATCCACAGAATTCAGGAATATCTGCAACTAGAATATCAATTCTCTAGACAATCCTAGGATCAAAATCTAATCGAATAGTAACTGAATTGATTTCTCCTACAACTTGGACTTTAGAGCGATCCAATTGAACAATGTGAACTGCAGACTTTTGTGGTTCAATATTCAATTTTTCATAGACTGAAGTAGGCATTATATTTGAGGATGCTCCTGAATCTATTAAAAAATTATGAAAAATCTTGTTGTAGATTTCATAAGTCAAAAGAAAAGGAGGTGTCTAAGAATTTGATCTTTCTCCAATAAGAACAGTATCAGTGGAATCTACTTTATCTAGTGGATTACCTGTCCCTTTAGCTACTTTCGCAACTACACCACTTAGTAAAGGGGAAATAGGTGTTACATTTAATTCTTTCAATAGCAGCTTCTGTTGATTTTTATGTTTGCCGAGTTCATGTAAGGAAATGTTCGCTCTGGTTTTCTTCATGTCTTCAACAATGTTATAATTCATAGGATCTGATACCACCAAAGTCTTAGATGTTGATGTATGAGGATTAGAAGATGATGGCTGGTTTTGAGTGGGTAAGGGAGAAGCTTTCTTTACAGGGGATTTGTCTTTGGTAATTGAAGTTGTACCTTTCTTCTTAGGAACAGATTGAACAGGATCCGCTGTAGATTTACTCCTTGTACTTACAGGCATGGCTTCTTGTTCACTGTTCGAGTTAGGGAGAATGAAATCCCACATCCCATGTAATTCAACTATTTCCTCTCTTTCTTCCTCTTCATATGATACTGGAGGAGTATCTTCTTCTTCTTCCTCTTTTGATTTTGCATTGGAGATTGAATTGGGAGGTTTAGATTCAACTTGATTTCTCTTGAAATTTCTGAATGGTCTTTTGGTAGAAGTCTCTACCACTTGCTTTTTAATCTCAACCATTTCATTAGACATGGTTTTGAGAACTTTCTGTAAACCTTCCATGTCATATGGGTCTCTAGGTGTCTTCTTCTTTGTATCATCTTTAAAACTGACTTTCTTGGATTTTCTTTCCTCAATAGCATTTTTCTTATCTAGAGCAATAATCCATTTTTCAACTGAAATAGCTTCTTTCATATTCTCAACTAAAGTAGGTTTCACAGCTCTATCTACAAAAATTGCTATGTTTGAGGGAAAAGCATTCATATACCATTCACTTCTAACCTGCTCACTAGGCTTTGAATCTGTAGGGATTTTATTCAAAATCTTGATGAATCGAGAGTTAAAATCTTTAATGGGTTCCTTGGGTTCTGTCCTCAGATTGGAGAGATCATTAATTAGGGTAGCTATTGATCTGTCATCTCCAAATTTGGTCAAGAAATGATCTGAGAAAATATCCCAACTTGTAATATATCTTGAAGGTAATGAGAAATACCAGGATCCTGCTGCCCCTTGCAAAGTATAGGGGAATAATCTAACCACAACATCTTCATGTTATACTGCATTTAAATTTACAGCAAGCATAAATTTATTGATATGTTCTTCCGCTTGTATACCAAGGTCAAGTCTAAATTTTGGCAGCCATTTTTTAGGATGATCTGGTAAATCATGTAAAGATGCAGGCATATTAACAGCTCCCGGTCTAGTCCATGGTCTCTGTGCCATTGTTGTGATAACTGTTGAAGGACTAGAAGAGATAGTTGGTGTTTGGACAGATGTCGTTTGGGTAGCAGATGTTTGAATAGCAGATGTTGTGACAACTGTACTTTTCTGAGTTGGGGTTTGGGAAACATATGATTGAATTTGCGATGAAGAACTAATATCACTCTCTAATTCCGATGGGGTTTTTCTTGTTTTAACTCTACTAGGTAAAGGAAATTCCTTTGGAGGAATACCAAGTTTTTCACTCTCTGACCTAGTGAGGGGTCTGGAAGAAACAATTTGTGAAGTAACACTACCTTCAAATATTTCAGACTCTTCTAATGACAATGAGAACCCTTGGAGTTTATGAACTAAAGCTTGTATTTCGGGGGACTCAGGAGGTTGATTATCTGATTGATTTGAAACTTTAGTAGTGGGTGTTTGAATATCTCTATCAATCTCTTCCCTGGTGATTTGAGATGTAGAAGAAATTGAAGAAGGTGATGAGGGTGAATTGCTCTTAGAATGGCCTATAGATTTGGATTTATATGCCATTCATAGCTTAGACCCTCCTTCTAGTGCCAAAAATGTTGAAGCCCTGACAATCGTGGCTTCAAACATTGGGGGAAAACCACTTGATCGAGACTTTAGAACAACTCCTTTTCCGTTTGGTGTGGCGGCTCTGATTGGATTTATAGGACCAGTTTCCTAATAACTAAATGGGTTGGTGATGGAATGATTGTATGAGTGGATAATGAAACTAAATGACTGAAATAATCTATCTAATTTAATTTATAACTTATAAATAATTCTAAAAACTAACTAACCCGGGAGTCAAATATGAATACAACTTAAGGATTGTTTCAATCAAATCAATAACCATGAAAATGTATTATAATTTAACTGAAATATGCAGTATCAAATAATAATAACTCTGTTTAAGAAATTAAACAGAGTTATAATAACACATTGTATTCATCATTTTATATATCATTTGTATACACTGTGAAAGATGAAATATTTCTATACACTCAGAAATGATATGTATAAATAAATATTTATAAAAGAAATTACATATAAATGGTAGCAAATTTAAAGAGAATATCTTATAACATAAGAAAAATAACAGTAAATCGATAGAAATACCAGATTCATCTCGATACTTTTCCTAATGCAATTCAATATTCAGATCCATTGCTTCAATGTAAAACAACTCCAAGGTACAGAAATGCAGTTCTCAAAGGTAATTTTCCATAAACCACCAAATGTGATCCTTTATAAATATATAATAGTCAATGGAGTACAAAAATGTAACATCCAAGTCCAAAAATATTACAAATTCAGGACCCCTTTCTAAATGCATGAAAGGGGTTTAAATAAGAACTTAATAAAACAAAATAACTAAAACTATTGCTACAATCTATCATCGGAAATCTAGAAATAAACTTGCGATATTAAAATGGAATAGATTCATTGATTTCTCCTCCATTCAGTGTGCCAAGGTGGCAAATTTTGAGCATATCTTTAACCTCTACTGGATGACAGAGCCTCGAATGTAACTGACTAGTGTACATGGCATCAGAAAACTCTGGAATGATGCAACTAATGGCATTGGAAAGCATTTAATTGCCATTTTCTGACTGTGTGGCTTGATTAGATATGTCCACATGATATCCCATGAAATTCCTTGAAGTTTTTTTATTTACTAATTCTTATTGATTAATTCTTGCTTCCACTTAGAATCAATCTCTTTCACCTTTGGTAATTTACCTAGGATACAATCTGAAATTAAATTGGTGGCATATAAGCTATCATTAACCAATTGTGTTATACTAGTCATCATAGTTTTGGCTCTTGATGTGGCTCTTTATCCTTTTATCAACTGCTTTTCCCATTCAGTGAATAGAATTTATTTGTGTCTTTCTTCAAACCTAGGAAGGTTTGCATTCTTTCCCTGCTCTGAGTCTTGCCATGAAAGAAATTCAGAAATTTTCTCATCTGCATCATCAAATTCAAGCCTGAGGCTGACTCCTTCATCTAAAAGAGATGATGTTATTTCACATAAGGGCTCAGTTTGTGCCATCTTTTGACATAGTTCATTAAATTACTGAGATAGTAGTTTGTTCATTTCAAGAGCTTCAGTTTTAAATTGATCTAATTTAGGATAATCCCTAAATTTGTCCAATCTTGCTTGGAATATTTTCTCTTGCTCAACTTTAGCATTTTTCTCATTTTTCAATAGAGTTTGTAACTTTTCCACTTCTTGACCTAACTAAGGTTTCTTATTCAAAGCTTGTTGATCAATATTTTTATTTTCAATGCCAGGTTGCTCTTCCAACTATTTAGATCTGAGCTTTTCATCTTGCAACTACTGTTCCAACTTCATAATTTTTGGCTGATTTTCTGTTGCTTGTTCCTCCAGCATAACTATCTGTACTTCATTTTGTTTCATCATTTGGGTGACTTTCGAAGCCTTGTCTATAGTAGCTGCACTATAGGCGCCTGCATATTGTGACAATTTGGTGAGATCCTCTGAAAGATTCACCTCAGTATTTTTCCAGACAATGTTCATCAGTTCAACTTGTGATGTTGAAAGTGATCCTTGATCTGTTCTTCTTCTCTTCCTCTATTTCCTAACAACAGCCCTATGCTTAGGACTATAAAATATATCTAGAGGAGGAATCTCTTCTACTTTCAACACAATATATTCTTTAGGATGCTCAGGGATGATTTCCATATATTTGTCTTTCAGCATTTCAACTTGAGGATTATTTTGTAATCCTATTTGCTGAGCGAATTTCTCATATTGACTTAGCAAATGGGAAGGAAAAATAATTTTAGCAAAATCCACCAAATTCTCAGTGGTATTTTCTCTTTCAAGTTGATTATTTGGCTTATTACCAATATCTTCCTTTCTGTCTGTACATTAGTCTCACTGCCTGTATTTTCTTTCTCAACATGCACATTGGTCTGAATACCTATACTTTCCTTCCCTGTTTGAACTGTAGTTCCTTTTCCAATAGGTTCATCTGTTTTGCTGCCAGTATTCTCCTTTTGCACATCAGGCTTGCCACTTGTGCTTACTTTTTCAGTCTATACATTTCCCTTGCTGGTAGATGCTTCTTTTCCTGCTTTGTTTGCTACATCTTCTTTTTCCTTAGGCTCTGTTTCTATATTCTCAAATTATTGCAGAATAATTCTTAACTGATCAAGAGGAGCTTTCAGTAGTCTCTGATTCCTAAATAGCATGAATTTATTCATATCCTCAGTCTGAAATTTGGATTTAGCCAAGTCATAAAATTGGGGAAATTTATCAATAGAAGCAAATAAATCATCAAATTCGTTGAGCTCATGCTCAAATCGAGCGATTGAAACTAAAGTTTTGAAATCAAATGCAATTTTTTTTGGATCATATTGCTTGCCTGGGATTGTAGAGAGCTTAAGATCCCTTATTTTGATGACCTCTTTCTCAGCATGTGTGAAGTTATTAAGTGTATAATTCCCACAGTGAAATGGAAAAGAAGGCCACATTAGTTTCTTATTATTCTTGAGAGACCTTGACATGCCTTCTACTGTTAACTGGTAGGAGATTTCTTGTGCTAACAGTTTTTCTGGGACATACAGAGGTAAAATATGGGGCTCCACTATACTCCCAAATACTCTGACATAGGTAAATTTCTCTTCTCCAAACTAGTCACCAATCTGGGATATATCAGTCTTAGATTTTTCAGAAAGTTGGGGAGGAAATTGGTTGAAAATGGTTTGATAGATAGGGATGAGGAAACTGTGACAAATTCTATAAACATGGTTTTTAAAATGCACCTTCCATAAGAGCTTATGGTAAATATGAATAGGAATGGAATCTTTTGGGGCCCATTTCCAGCCAAGAATGGGAAATTCAATGTTGAAACATAGGGCATATAAAATGTAGGCAAAAAAGTAAAACGGGGTTGTGTTTCCTGTTACTTTATCCTTTCTATACTCTAGGATTCTATTGGCTATCTTATCTGAAAGGATAACTTCCCAGTCCATGATTTTAGAATTCACAGTAGAATGGATTAAGGGTACCATTTGTATTGAAAATCTAGCTGAATTATTAGTTCCAAATAGCCTGCACATCATTGCGGCGACATAACAATATGGAGGTGAAAGGGAATCCACGGAGTACATACCTGATGATTCATTTTTATGCTTCTCTGGAGCTTTCCTTCATTCTCTGATTGGCTTAGACTGAGTTTCATTGCTTGCAACAAAATCCTTAATAAAAGCTTTGTTATAGACCTTTTTTAGATCTGGAAGATGGTACATTGCATTTATGTCCTCTGCTCTGAAAGACCAAAATATTGTTCCAGTAGCTGAAACAAACGTCATGTTTTGGATGGTGACATTGTCTATCACCCATCAAATTAAATCATAAAAAGGGAATATTTTTTCCTGAGTTGCAATTCTATGAAGGAATGAATTTGCAAGTGCTTTAAGAGGAGTCTCAGAATCAGAATCTGAGTCATCTTCATCAGGGACTGTCGCCTTCACTTCAGTGACTTTAGGGTTTTCTTTTTAAATTAAGTTATATACATCTTCCCAAGTCATTTTTCCAAGTCCCTGGCATGAAGTATCTGTTACCAACTTGAGTTTGGCTAATTTTTCTTTTGGTACTATGGGAATAGCAGTGAAATTTACAGCGGCAGCAGCCTTTGCTTTCTTAGATCTCTTAGACATTTTTTCGTCTGTTAATGTCTCACTTGCTCGGCGAACGAAAGGATTTGGTGTTCTGTGGTTCTGCAAAGGAGAAACATTTTCAGACGTGGTGAAAATGCAATGAGGAGAACAACTTATATGAAAATATTTATTTGTTATTTTCAATTTATTAACTTCGTGCTAAAACTTAAATGCCCTCTATAAGAGTCACACTAACGCATTCAAAATAGAATCAATCATCAATATTTTTTATTTTCTATTTAATAATAAACATACAATCGAAGATCAGCGTTTTTGGAATGAAAATAAAAACTTTCTTTTTGAATTTTTCTATTGCGATGAATAAATAGCATATGCGCGGTATAAAACAAACATAAAGATTAAGTATTGATTACATCAGGAATTTTCAAGAAGGATAACAAATAATATATCATGATCCCACCGATTTCCGATTGTGATGATGGTATATCGCATCGGCTATTTTCAAAGAGAGTAAGTTGTAAATGATATTCGCCGATTTTGCGATTGCGATGATGGCGGGGTCCATCACATTGGAGTTTTGTAGAATGAGCGAATATAATGTTTATTTATCTGAAATGATATTGTGATGAATCGCATCGCATCAGAGTTTTTCAAGACAAATGTGAAAACTTAAAACCTTTGTGATTTGCAATTTCGATTTGTTTTATCACATCGGATTTTTTTCAAAACAAATGTCAAACTTTAAGATATCTCCGATTTGCGATTGCGATTACTGTTTCACATCAAACTTTCTTTAATATGAACACTTTATGTATTATGTTGATGTGATAAATTTTTTTTTTATATCTCATCAGATTGGAAAGCTTCAATATTACATTTGTTTATAAGCACTTGTGATTCATGAAACAATGAACTCTTTATTTGTTTTTATTCAAAATGATCAGATTTCCTCTAAGTCTTTTATTCCTAAAAAGAAAAAGGGGACCTATTTCTAAATGGAATTCATTCTAAAATTTTTAAATGGGGAGGGTTGTTATACTGTACAACATGGTGCTGTTAAGGATATGATTTTACTGAGACAGGAGGTGACCATGAGTCTAACCTTTTCACAAGAATGCTCTAAGAACCTAGGTTGTATCAAAGCAAGCATGGATGGCTTCAAGGACCAACTTGACCCTTCCCATTCTGATTTCTCTATCAAGCTCAAAGCCATGTTTAATGTGTCTAGCTATAGGAGAACATCTTTTGACTTTGTACCCTGCAACTTGGATCCAAGATCAAAGAGACACTTACTTTTTACATCTTCCTTCAGGGTATCTTTTGACTGCTAAATGATAACATGGACCCTTCGAGAGAAGGGTCTGTTGTTATGCTCTTGCTTCTGATTTGTATGTTGTTGCCATATTTGATCCACAGAAGTATTGTAGCCCAGAGAATCGACTGATATATCATTATGTTGATTCTTGTGGCGTTTCCAAAAATAAAATGACGACATTGGCATCAATGGATATCAATACTTAGCTAATGAGAAACCTGGGAATGATCCCTGTCTAGCAATAACTTTCCAGCCTTTCAACAATGACAATATTTGCAAGAAAGATATGAATCTTCCATACACATGAATAAATATCATGGGTACATTTATAATATTCCATACACATGAATAAATATTATGGGTACATCTATTCATAAGAGGCTATATACAAGCTATAAATGATTTTGGCAATCATGTCTTCAAATATTTTCACAAATTTAACCCATAGACTTATAAATGATTTTCCCTTCACTTATGTCTCCCAATAAAATGATTTACTAAAAAATAAAAATCCAACTAGGGTGATAAATATCACCGAAGTGAGAAATGATGGCTAGGGTGAAAAATAAATCTCACCTTAGTTCCTTGCATAAAACTCTCAGGCTATTAGGATGCACACAACTCTAATACCACTATAAGATTCCAAACAATAAAAAAAATTGATAGATCTAAAACATATTAATGTTCTCATTTAATACAGTCTTTCATCAAGAACCAGAACACAAGAAATGCAGCCATTTTATTTATATTATTCACTGAAAGTAAAATACATGCCTAGACCATAAAATCCTACAAATGGCATGCACAATTGCTTGACAATGACAAATATAAGAAACTGAAGACCACTTGTGAAACATCACCGTGGGGTTTTCGTCCCGGGCTCAATGCTAGAACAAGCTAGGCCAGGTTCTCAACCCAAACATAATAAGATAAATAATACCCGAATGATTCTAAATGCCTATCTTCTCTCCCCTTTTATAGGCTTGATGGACTTTCTAGAGACCTTATTTTATTATTTTTCTCAGAAACCAACAATAAATACCATGGGTCAATACCATGATAAAATACCACGGTAAGTACCATGGATCGATTCTATCCACTTTGACTGGATCAAGAAAGGGAATATTACAATAATGAACTGCTCTTCTACAATACTCAGCAACCTTCTTTACAATGTGCTCATGGCATATATATATATAGCATTACAATATGTATATATTATAAATATTTCATATTTATAATATATATAAACAAAGTTAAAATAAAACATGTGCCGTGGTAAAAGTCGGTAAAAGTAAATAATAAACAAAAATTAAAAACTTTATGCTAAAGTTCAAAACCTTATTCCCTTTGTATTTTATGGGGAGTGCTTGGAGGTCATTCACATGAGTTCCTTTATCCCCTCGGAATTGTTGTAGTGGGTCCAGAGAGAAGATGATGTCACACATTCTGGTGGGTCATCTTCCTCCTTCACTGCCCATCCTTGCTATACCCCAGAATGGTGCTTGTTGGCTGTGTATTTAATATGGTTGGCAGAGGAGTTAATGTGGTAGATGTTGCAGATAACTACGCAATTGCATGAAGATCAGAATTGGAGATTGCCACCACCTTTGCTTGTCTTTCGATCCCATAAAAAATTTATGTCGTCATCCTTCAAACTCCCATCAACTTTTAATTCTTCTGTCCATCTGCTATGTGAGGGAAGTTGGAATTAATATTCCAACACTCCCCCTTAATTTCAACTACTGGATTTTCTTACATACCCAGGCATTTCCTGAGATAGTTAAAACTCTTCCATGTTAATGGCTTTGTGAGGATATCAATGAATTTCTCCTCTGTCCTGCAATGCTGCAAAGCAATCTCAGCATTATTAACTTGTTCTCTTATGGAAGACATAATTCTTTGATAAAGCTATCGCTGAGCGGTTATCACAGTAAATGGTTGTTCCTTTGTCCTGTTCATGACATAAATATCTGAGCATTCTTCTCCTCCACACTGCTTGGCATGCTACTATTTTTTCTACCACATATTTTTCCTCTACTGTTGATAAATCAACTATTGGTTGCCTCTTGGAAGCCTATGAAACGGTTACTGATCCCAAATGAAACACATATCCAAATGTGCTCTTCCTGTCATCTACACTTCTAGCCCAATCACTGTCACTATAACCAGTCAATTTAAAATTTTTAGATGTGGAGTAGAAAATACCATACCCCTTCATTCCATTCACATACCGTAGAATCCTCTTGGCTGGCTGTCAATGAGTCTCTTTCGGTCTTTCCATGAATCTGGAAATTAAAATTACAGCATGCAAAATATCCGGCCTAGTTGCAATCAAATACATAAGGCTGTGAACTATGCTTTTGTACAAACTTGGATCAAAATCCTTGCTGTTGTCTTCTTTTCTCAATTTTAACTCCATGAAAGTTTAAGTTACATATGCCTTGTTGTTCTACATGTTGAATCTTTTCAAAACTTCAACATATTTTCCTTGGGAAATAAAAATCCCATTTTCATTTTTCTCTTTCTATTCCAAGAAAATATCTCAAAAAACCCAAATCAGTCATTTCAAATTCACTCTTCATGACTGCTTTAAAATCATCAATGAGAGAAACTTCATTGCCTGTAAAGATTAAATCATCTACATATAAAACAACAATAAGAATCTTACCATCATTTTCTTTTATGTAGAGTGTGGATTCTCCATCACATTTCTCAAATCCATTTTCAGTCAGGTAAGCATCTATCCTGTTGTACCATGCTCTTGGTGCTTGCTTTAGCCCATAAAGAGCTTTCTTCAACTTGCAAACTTTGTGCTCTTAGCTTTCAATCTCATAGCCTGGAGGTTGTTCAACATATACCTGTTCTTTCAACACTCCATTCAAGAATGCAGATTTCACATCCATTTGGTAAACCTTCCATTTTTGTTGTGCTGCTATGGACATCACTGTTCTCACGGTTTTCATCCTTGCAACCTGTGCAAAAGTTTCTTCATAATCTCTTCCTTGATGCTACTTGTAGCCTTTGACAACAAGTCTTTCTTTGAGCCTTTAAATCTTGCCTTCCGCATTTCTCTTGGTCTTATAGAACCATTTTACTCCAACGACTTCTTTACCTTTAGGGAGGTCCACTAACTCCCATGTATTACTCTTTTTTTGTGCACCAATCTCTTCGTTCATTTCTTCAATCCATTTTTCTTCTTTTACAACATTTTCAAAATGAATTGGGTCATCAACATGACAATACAAAGCAAAAAAAGAGTTCAGAATAGTGTTATCATTTACCTCTCCTTATTCATAAATCTCACTCAGATTTCTGAATCTCGATCTTCCTGGTGTACTCAGAGTTCCACTTGAACTCGAGGGAGTTTCACTTCCCAATGGTGTGCTTGGAGAAGCACTTCCTTGATTTCTCAAGGTTTTTCTGTTTCCAACATGTGGTGTGGTTTTTTGTGCTTACAGTGGTCAAGGAGGAGCCACTAAGGAGGAATTATTTCCTGTTGTCTCTTCCTCTTGTTCTTCGTGAGACACACATGTCTTCATGTTCACTGTTTTCTCTAAGCTTCCATCCCAAGCTTATTCTTCAATAAACTGCACATCTCTGCTTATTATTACTTTCTTGGTGGATGGATTATAGAGTTTGTATGCCTTGGACTCATCACTGTATCCAAAAAAGATATATTTCTCCCCCTTACTGTCCAATTTCTTTCTCAATTGATCTAGGACATGTGCATAAGCCACACATCCAAAACATTTCATGTGAGTGACATGTTGCTTTATGCCACTCCACGCTTCTTCCAGAACTATGTTTATGATAGCTTTGGTTGGGCATCTATTCAAGATATATGTTGCACAATTGATAGTTTCAATCCAATACTCATTTGGAAAATGTTTTGCCTTCAACATACTTCTAACCATGTCCATGATGGTCCTATTCTTCCTTTCTGCAACACCGTTTTGCTAAGGTGTGTACCTTGTGGTAAACTACTTATGTATGCCATTCTCCCTACAGAAACGTAGGAACTCTTTGGAGATGTATTCTCCACCTCTGTCAGTTCTTAGCACTTTGATGTAGTGCCCACTCTGCTTCTCAACATGAGCTTTGAAGTGGCAGAACTGTTCAAACACTTCACCCTTCTATTTCAAGAAATACACCCATGTCTTTCTAGTGTAATCATCTATGAATTTCAAAACATATTTGTTCCCAACTAAAGATGGCATTTGCATTGGCCCACACAAATCTGAGTGGACAATTTCTAAGGGTGCCTTTACCCTTATACTCTTCCCTACTGGAAAGCTTTCTCTGTGTTGTTTGCCCATGATGCAGCCTTCACAAAGGCTGTCCGGTTTCTCAATCAGTGGTAATCCTTTTACCATTCCCTCTATATGAAACAAGTTTAGGCCTCCGAAATTGAGATGTCCAAATCTCAAGTTCCATAACCAGTTTTCATCTTTCACTTCCTCTTGAAAGACCTCTTATGTTACAGCTGCTACATTTCTTATTTCCTTCAAGTCTGTTTTGAGCTTGAGAGGAAACATCCTATTGCTTGTCATATGCACCTTTGCAATGAATTTCTTGCTTGGAGGTATGTCCATTATTGTGCACACATCATCTTTAAAAAATACATTGTAGCCCTTGTTTATGAGTTGTCCAATGCTCGAAAGATTACATTTCAAGCCAAGTACATAACGTACATCTGGCACAAACTTTTGTGCTCCATTTCTTGTCAGGATACTTATTCTTCCTTTTCCCATGACATAGATCTTACTATCAGTTCCTGTTGTTACATCAGATTTAATGTTTTCATCTAGATTGGCAAACATTTCTATGTTTCTAGTCATGTGGTTACTACAACCTGAGTCTAAGAACCAGACATCATCTTGTCTATCTTGTGATACATTACATGTTAACAGCACATACTTCTAGTTCTTTTCTTCTTTTGTAAAATTAACATTTTTCCTATTATTCATGTCATTTTTCTTTTTCCTGCATTCATTGGAATAGTGCCCATATTTCTTGAAATAATGACATTGGACTTTGGATTTATCATACCTTTGTCCATGAGCTTGATGTTGGCTTGAGCCTTCATTATGGTTCTGATTGTTGCCCCTTCCACTCGAACTTACAGGGCTATTTATTCCTCTGTTTTGGCTTCTGCCTCTTCCTCTGTTGTTTGCTTTGCCTTGACCTCTCCCTCGGCCAAAATACATTTTAGTCTTGAAAGCTTGTTCCAATGAGGAATTTTTTCCTCTGTCCAGTCTGTGTTCATGAGACATCATGGATGCACTAAGCTCATCTACTGTAAATAGTGAGAGATCCTTTTTCTCTTCTATTGCCACTACTATGGCATCAAATCTTGAGGGTAGACTTCTCAAGATTTTCTCCACTATCCTTATTTCTTCAAGCATCTCTCCATGAGACCTTATCTAGGTAACCAAACCAATAACATGAGTGAAGAATGAGTCTATAGTTTTAGACTCTTTCATATAGAGAGTTTCAAAATCTCTCCTCAACATTTGCAACTTTGTTGTCTTCACCTTCTCCATGCCTTGATAGGTAGTTTTGAGAATATCCCACGCCTCCTTAGACTTTGTTGTTGCTGCAATACTTGGGAAAATACTCTCGTGCACTGATTGAAAGAGATAGAAGAGGGCTTTGGAGTCCTTCTTCCTATTATATGTTAACAAATCTCTTTTTGTTGTTTTCAAAGTAACCAACGCTGTTGCATCTGCTGGTTCAGGGTAGCCATTCTCAACTAGCTCCCATATGTCCTGTGAAGAAAACAGGGCTCTCATCATGATTTCCTAGTATTCATGGTTCTTCTCGTTAAACTATGGAAGTTGGGGATTCTTCAGATTGGTACCTGCTACTGCCATCGTGATTGTGCAAACACGGTAGTTTCCTTGACTATGTAAAAAAAAAACAAAAAACAGAAGCTTTCTCTGCTGGAGAAATCTGCTTCAACAACCTTCTTACAGCTTCTGTAGTGAAGAGCGATCTCTACTTTGTTCACTAAGCGCCTAGACTAGCTCTGATACCATGTTGGAATTTCTGAATAATTCGGAACACACAGAGGAATAAAAAAATTCCTCTTCAACAACATAGAAATTAAATAAAAATTAAATTGCGGACACAAAGAGATGAGGTATAACACTTCTATTTCATCAAAATAAAAACTTTGTTACAAAAGTGAAATTATTTCTTTAGAACGATTCACAAAACAAATTATCTAGCTACTACACACTCAGCGCTTCAATATTTCTTCTCTGTCTCTCTGTTTCTCTGCCTTCGGTCAAATTATATAATGCACTACTCTTCTACAATACTCAGAAAACTTCTTTACAATGCGCTCATGGCATATATATATAACATTAAAATATGTATATATTATAAATATTTCATATTTATAATATATATAACCAAAGTTAAAATAAAACATGTGCCGTGGTAAAAGTCAGTAAAGTAAATAATGATAAAAAAGCATTAAAAACTTTATGCTAAAGTTTAAAACCTTATTCCCTTTGTACTTTCCAGGGAGTGCTTGGAGATCATTCACATGAGTTCCCTTATCCCCCTGTAATTGTTGTAATGGGTCTAGAGAGAAGATGACATCACACATTCGGGTGGGTCATCTTCCTCCTTCACTGCCCATCCTTACTATCCCCTGGAATGGTGCTCGTTGGCTGTGTATTTAATATGGTTGGCGGAGGAGTTAATGTGGTAGATTCTGCAGATAACTACGTAGTTGTGTGAAGATCAGAACTGGAGATTGCCACTGCCTTTTCTATCCTTTCGATCCCATAAAAAAATTATGTCACCGTCCTTCAAACTCCCATCAATGTTTAATTCTTCTGTCCATCTGCTGTGTGTGAGCAGTTGGAATTAATATTCCAACAGGATAAGTTGCAAGGCTGCAAGACACCGCTCACTCGTAGTGGACATTGTTCGCTAATAAAGAAGGCCTACGGGCCTTATCGTGGCCAAGAGAATTTTTTGGAAGTACAAACTATCATTTAGCCTTTGAATGCATGATGGCCTTTGCATATCACGTAATGATTTTTTCAACCATCATTATTTGGAACATAGCCGAGGATATAATAGTTGGGGTTGAATATGTAACTTATATTTTATTTGGAGTAATGCGTGGTCTGCAAAGGGATTATTAGTTTGAAATATTTTAGAATTTTTCTTTATTTAAAGGTGAAAAGGAGTTTTAGAAGTTTGGTATTATATTAATTTTGAAAAGAAAAAATGTTAAGTGGAGATTTAAGAAAAGATTAAAAAAAATCGAAATTCAGGTGTTTGAGGAAAGTATTAAAAAAAAGAAAAAAGAAAAAATGACATGGTGATTGAGTTCATGTAAGCACAAATATTAGTATGGATTTTTTTAGTGTTACTTATCTGCTTCTACATATCAGTGATGAATTTTTCACCAGTTCTTATTTGTGACCGCATATTTTCATTGGTAAAATTTTTGAATTTTGAATCATCTGAATCAAAGCTAGATTGGAAATAGATGATTTATGGACAATTGTTGTGCATTGGTTTGAAGAACCCCCAAGTCATGGTACTTATGAGGCTATGCCACAAGATCGAAGTGACCAACTTGTAAGTAACAATAAGGATGATTTAGTATCACTGTTTCTCATTCAAAAAAGTTTGGATGATAATACTGTTTCAAAGATTGCAGCAACAACTTCATCCAAGGAAGCTTTGGAGAATTCTATAAATGATATACAGTGGAAGGATCAGCAAGACAACTCAAAAATGTCTTGCCGTTAACAATGAAATGTCCACTGTAGCAATAGATGATGTGGAAGATCCCATCGAAGAAGATGAAGATCTATAAGACAACGATACTATAATTGTTGAGGAAAGTGTGAAATATTCTGCCATTGTAGGAGTACTAGGTGAGATCGTGGAATGTTATGTCGAAGTAGAAGAACATAAAGAAGACATAGGCACTATAGTTGTCCTAAACACTTCAAAGACATCTATCGTAGAAGGAAAAGCGATGATATACATGATCTAGAGCTTCATCATGTTGAAGATACTGAAGTCCACAACATAAATACATGAGCCACAGATGAGATTGAAATTGTGTCTATGACAACAATAATAGGTAATGATAACCGAGTATTGAAAGCCAAATTTTTACATGACATTGAAGTATCATTTTTTGAAGAGTGGATTGCAAGGCCTAGATACGATAATGATGAAAGTGGTTATGTAGAAGATTCAATTGCTATAACAAAAAATTTCGTAGACGAAATCAAGGAAATCATCATATTTCTTGAATTCTATGTGATAGTGGAAAATAGGATGAAAGAATATTCATATATTCCTTTTGATCATACATAGGTTTAAAAAAAAAATTAATCAACATTAATAGAGGTGCAAGAAGTTGTAGAAAATGAATTAAAGGGTGGAACTAAAAAAAGGACATTGAAGAAGAAGATAAAAGATAAAAGTAAATTGGAAGCTACAAAACAAGAAAATAAATGTCAAGTATAGGGTTTCGAGAAAAATAAGAAAAATGTTGTAGGAAAAAAACCAACATCAACTTGCAAAAGTAAAAAAAAAAAAAAATAGTAGAATTGTAAGCCTAGTTAAGATTTAGACCACCAAGAAATAGTAGTTCATATTAAGAAGAAGTCATTACTACTAGTAAATGCAACAATTGAGATTAAGTGGTGGTGTTAAAGTATAGTAATTTAGTTGTTAACTAGAGTGAGTATTTAGTTGCATGTAAATTATACTTGGACACTTGGTGGTGTGTTCCAATCATTTTTAGATAACTAGTGTTTTTAGAATTATTTAATTCTAGATATCTCTAGAATCTCATTGTGTTATAGAATTCTAAAAATTTCCCATGCATTGCAAAATATATTTATAATGATGATAAAGGCGAGCTATGCTCCAAGGATTTTTTATTTTGTTCATTATTATATGTGAAATTATATCTTTCTATAACTGTGGAGTATCCTGTAACAAAGTCTAAACTTTCCGAGGGAGCCCCACGAGAGGACAAGGCTAAAAATACCCCAAAAGGTTATGCTCTGCCTCCAACATTGGAAACTTTTCCACCCGAAGAGGGGACAAAACCTTCTCTACATGAAAATGAATAGGGAGATGAAAAAAGGCAAAAAAATCGACAACCCCTCCATCTATACTTTTGTACATTTATCTGAGTGATGACTCAGTTCTTTGAAGCCATGTGTCATAAAATTAGGATTTCCTAGAGAAAATGCATTAATTTTCCTTGAGAATCGTAAAGGAAATATTGTTTCTCCTAGGGGTCCCATCACTAGAGCTCTGGCATATCCATACATAAATATCATGCTTGAGAATAAGGTTGTTAAAATGAACACTTTTTAGAAAAGTGGTTACCTATATTGAAACCATATATTTTCTTTTAGGAAAAGTAATATCCAATTAGTGCACACATTGAAAATTTTAGTGTGGGATGAAGCCAGTAGATGTAGAGATGATTTCCTCTACAATGTTGATTGCGATCTCTTTGTTGTTCCGATGTGTGTACATCTTGACAGTCCTTTGACACCTCAATGGTATCATATTGAAATGGGACAACAATGTTAAAGGAGACACAATGTTGGTGTCTTGGATTGGGCCTCAAGAAGACAAGGAATTTCTAGAGCCATGGAAATCAAATGCAAACATAATTGTTCATAAACGATCTAAAGTCTATTTCTCACCGATGTTTTGGTATCTAAGAGTTAATGTAATTAAAGTGCAAGATATGTATTTGTTGGAAATTATTTGATATCTTGATCTTAGAGTTAGATTTTAGTTGGGTTTGTGGGACTTGAGAACTAAGGCCGCCAAGAAAAAAATCCAACATGTCATTATGGAACATGGATCTTATGTTTGCTACAACTGAACCATTTGATGAAAAAATAGTTTTCATAATTGAGGAGTAGTCGAACAAGGAACCAAAACTTGTGGGTCATACTAAAGTTTCTCTTACTATAATTGACAGAAGGGTGGATGACCATTTAGTGAGCTCCAGGTGGTTTGATTTGGACAAAATCCATGCATAAACTAACAAATATCACAGAAAAAATTACCTTAGGATTTTTTTCAATGGTGGTTATCATGTAATGGATGAATTTGTATACTTGTGTAGAGATACATGTCCTATTGAAAAACAACCTTGGAAGCCCTCACTAGGAGTGTTGGAGCTTGGAATCCTTGGAGAAAAAAATATTCTTACCATAAGACCAAAGTTTGAAGAGGATCAATAAACAACTATTCAGTTGCCAAATATGGCCAAAAATAGGTTTATACAAGTACCATCATTGAAGGATTTGGTCCCAGATGGAACGAGAAATATACATGGAAGGTATATGATCCGTGCTCCAATCTTACTTTGAGAGTCAATGATAACAAGCATATATTTAGCCTAGTCGATGAGAAAATAGCCAAAATGGATTATGGTATAAGAAATGATAAAAACTAAATATCAACCCCATATAGCAACAATTTATACACAAATTGATATCCTTTAATGTTTTTAGGGTCGTTCAATGTGAAAAAAATGGGAGAGATAAATCTAGCAATATTGATTCCATGTAATTCCTTTCTCAATGTATTGTTAGTGATAATGATTCCATGAGTAGGAAATTTGTAAAAAATATGAAGAAAGAATTAAAAATGTCTATCTTATGAGAATTATCCTTTTTTCTTGGAATTCAAGTCAATCAATCCAAGTTTGTCATCTTCGTATCTCAATCCAAATAACTAAATTAAATATTGAAGAAATTTGTAATGGAAGCTTGTGCCTAGGTTAACATTCTTATCGTTACAAGTTGTAAACCTAGAAAAGACATTGGATCTCCTAAAGTAGACCAAACTATGCACAAATAAATGATTGATAATACTCAATATTAGACAACATCAATATCCGACATTATGTAGGATATGGAATTGATAGGAAGATTTCAATAATTCCCTAAATAATTACATGTAAATGTGGTTAGAAGAATATTGAGATACTTACAAGGAACTCCAGATTATGGCTTATGGTATCCCAGAGGAATTGATATTACTCTTAAAGCTTACAGTGAGATAGATTAGGCTAGATGTATTAATCAAAGAAAAGTACTAGTGGAGGATCATTCTTTCTTGTAAAGTGTTTGATTTCTTGGAGCAAAAAAAAACAATTTTCTATCTCTTTATCCACTCCTACAGTAGAGTACATTGTCAAAGTTGCATGTTATACTCAAGTGCTATGGATGAAGAAAATATTGAAGGACCTTTGGAAATATGATCAACATGTTGATATCATGTGTGATAATACCAATGCAATTAATATATTGAAAAATACTTTCATGCACTTAAAAACAAAGCATATCCTAATCAAATATCATTTCTTACAAGAAAAAGTTGCAAGGAATTTAGTTAGACTAGAATATATTGCAACTATCGAACATATTGATGTTATCTTTACCAAACTACTACCAAGGGAAAGTTTCAAATATCATAGATAGAATCATAGTTACCAAATTGAAATTATTATACGAATTCAAATTCAATTCAATATGGGCAAAATTCGACTACCTAAAATTCAATATGGAAAAAAATCAGAAGTATAGATCTTCCAAAATTGAATTATTTTTAAAATTTTAAAAACAAAAACTATATTTACTTTATATCTTCCTAAACTAATTATTTATAAATTAAGCAATTAAAAGTATTATACATGTATCTAATATTATATAATTCTACAAAATAAAACACCATAAAACAATATTTTTTTAGAAAAGACTCACATCCTCAAATCGTAAATTTTAATATAACGCTTAAAAATGAAAAATGACAACATTGTTAATTAATAACTAAAATTACCTAAATCTCTCCTTGTAGATTTAGCCATTCTAGTGGATCCCATTGAAAACACACTTTCAAGGAGTTGTTTATAGTGTATATTTTGTTCATCGAGTTGGAGGTTTCACATTCCACCACATCCCAAAGGAGTTGTTTATAGTGTATATTTTGTTCATCGAGTTGGAGGTTTCACATTCCACCACATCCCAAACACATAGGAGGGGGGAAGCATGCCCAAACATTATTTCATGGTTTTGATTTTGTTATTGGCGG
The DNA here is from genome assembly GCA_034641835.2 of Pinus albicaulis. Classification (NCBI taxonomy): domain Eukaryota; kingdom Viridiplantae; phylum Streptophyta; class Pinopsida; order Pinales; family Pinaceae; genus Pinus; species Pinus albicaulis. The sequence continues at coordinate 292,652,530 of CM076581.1, forward strand.
GGAAGAGCTTTGGAGTGTTCCCAATATACTTACAGAATTTGAAAAAAAAAAAAAAATCAAATAGAAAAAAATTGAGATTATATATGTTATAAATGTTTCTAAATAAGAATTTATTGTTCTTGCTTATAGGAATTCACTATTTTTAGAAAGTTCAAACTTTCTATTTTCTACTGTATTCTAGTATGAAATTTATTGTTTTTTCAAATTTCGATTTTTTAATATGAAATTTACTGTTTACTATAATTTTTTCATACAAAAAATTCGGCTTTTTAATTTTTTAAATATTAATTTTTTTAATTAACAAAAATCCTTAGCAATTTTGATTGCAATTGTGATTTTTTTAATATAGAAATTTCTCTTTTTAAGTATTAAATTTTATATTAAGAAATAAGTTTACTAAATTCCACCCGAGTTGTAATATTTTTAATATACAGTTTAGAGTTTATTCTAAGTCTTTTTTAATATAAAAAACTAATTTTAATTTTTAAATATTAATATTTTTACACAAAAGAGCACACCAAATTCGAATTTCCAAATTTCCAGCTGAACCTAATCAAACAAAAATATTTTTCAATTTTTCTAGCCCCTATGCTTGAACTTGGTAATTATCGATAGAATATGAGAGTGATCCCTTCATCACTGGAAGAATTATTTGATTAGCATTACAAAATGTCACAAAATGCCACTTCAATACTTTCATAAAAATAAACACTTGAAGAAATACTATGCATATTAATTACTTTGAAAACAACACATGGAGTAGCAATGGAAGCATAGTGCGAATGGGAGGCTCTATAAGAATGGCAACACGAAGGTAAGATGGTTTAATATTTCCCATAAGATCATCGAGGAATAGGTTATGGATTTTTGAAAGATAATTATACAGGACCATTGGCATGACAACTTCAATAGTTATTTGTGACTCTTAGTCATTGATGTCAAAGGGGGGAGATTGAAAAAATTGATGCAGACATTGGCATTGACAAAGGAAGGAACCTAGGTAGGGAGAAATTGCAATTGACCAAGAAAGGGATTTTCACAAGGGGAATTTTTAACTTGTTAACATCAATGACCATCAATGTATTGTGGTGTTGCCATCAATGATAAAGGAGGAGATTTTTTCATATAGTGTTGTAATTGATGACAACAAGATGTCATTGATGTCAAAGGAGAAGAAACTAGTGTTGTTCATGAATCAAAGGAGGTAGTACAAAAACTATATATCTTGCATACACTCACCAAATTAAGCTAAAAGTAGTTTTAATTTTATTTATTTTTTGATATAATTTTGATTCCATAATATTTTTTAAGAAGAATATTTAAATGTGTCTCCTCAACATGTTTCCAATGGTATATCTTACTATGAAAAACACCTCTTCGATGAGAATTTATGGCCATTTGAGAATCAACATTTATTAGAGGTCATACTATATGGAAGAAATCGAAATTATTAATTCATTAATCAATATGCATATTTTAGACACATCCATGGTTGATTTACAATAGAACTTGCATGAACTTTAACCATGTTAAAGAGTGAACACATTTGCTATGATCGAACGAATCCATGATTGGAATGGGAATGAATAGTGGCAGATAGCCAGAAGGTGCAAAATGTTTAATGCACCTGGCATAACCATTGCATGCTTGACACATAGCATAGTTTCATTGGCCAAATGTGATTACATAACCAACACATCATCCCTCTGCACAATGGCACTGACATGGTAGCTTAGACATGTTTCAGGAATCTATAGGGTGTGACGAGGCAGAAAGGATAGTTTGGCATGACATGAGGCACGTCCAATGATGTTAGGTCCCCATAGCACTAGTGCACTCCCCTTATTATTATTGTTAGTGTAGCCCCCTATTGTTATTTTTGTTTCCATGTATCCCCCATGTTGTTATTTTTGTACCCCATTAAATCACACTATTGTTATTGTTATGTCTTTACATTATTATTTTTATGTAGTCTTTGATTATATTGTGACCCTTAGGCTCCTATATATAACAAGGAGGTATTATAATTTTTATCATCTAAGAATTGTTCATTTATGTAATGTAAAGGAGGTTACCCCCTCAAATAGGATATTTTATAAGTTGTTGATCTATCATTTCTACTGTATTCTGAGTTAGTTCCATAACATATGGTATGAGAGCTTTGGATTCTAGGGTTTTGCTTCTTCAAAAAATTCATGTTGGAATTTTATCTATAACTTTTTTTCTACGACGGTTCCCATTTGAAATGGAGACCACGTGGAGTCAAAATCTTGATAAACATCATGTACGAATTTAAGATCTTTCTTTTCTATATTTTTGGAGATATGATCTTAGTAGGTTAGGGTTTTTGGAGACTCAATAATTGAGTCTCAAACAGATAACTAAGGTAAAATCACCATAGATTTCTCTCCAAGAATAGAATTTGAATTTCATAAAGTGTGACAGAAAGTGAATAGACTTTAGTTTTTCATGTATCATTTTTAGAGCCGAAGGGTGAAATAATGACACGTGTCATTCCATACAAGTTCTCTCTACTAAACTAGTCCATAATCATGTCATCGTTGGAGATTGGGAATAACATTATCTTGAAGAATCCCATTTTCGTCTGACTTGTAGAATTAGAAAGAAGACTCATAGGGCTACCACAAAATGAATTTGTAGACCTTAGATATCTGAAATAATAGAGCTACAACTATTTCAAGAATTAGATGAATTTTAGCCTAAAAGTGGCCCCCTAAAGAAAAATAATTAAATAATATTAAAAATAATAAAATAAGAGTTATGAATTTTGGAGGAAAAATAAGAAAAATACTTTTTTTCATCGTATTTTTGAATTATCTCCTTATAGTTTTACACAAATTTCAACTGTAGACACCCATTGGATGGGGAATTAAATTTTGCATTCAACGAGTACCCATTATGCATACTTTTGAGAAGACCCACATTGATAACAATTGAATATACATTAAAAAAACAAGTTGACCACGCGTTTTTAATGTATCTTCATTTTCTACCAATGTAGGTCTTCTCAAAATTATGCATAATGGGTACTCATTCGATGTGTAATTTAATTATGCATCAAAAAAGTCTCTACACTTGAAATTAGAATAAACCTATAATGAGATAAGCCAAAAATACAATTAAAAAAAGTTTTTATTCGTATTTTCCCTCGAAACTATTTATATGTAACATTTTATTTTAAATTTAAAGGATGTTGATTGGTTTACATATTATTACATTGAAATTACGTGAAAATTTCCTCAGCAATTTTAGGATAAAATTTCCTCTAATGATCTAGCTCCTAAAAGAAAGAAAAATGTGTGTATTTGTTTTTTAAATTGCATAACTTTTGTTTGAAAAAACATTTTGAAGCTATTCCAAGGGTATATTGCAGCATATATATCAGTATTGGGTTCTAAAATTCTTCCCAAATGAAATAAATATACACCCATTAATACCATAGAAATATCTACTATGACACATGAAGAGGAAGAATTGCAACATGATATATCAAAATTACAAGACCAAGTGCAACAAATTTCACTCTCACAAAGAGAAACCAACGATGAAATAAAAGGGGACATAGATGATTTAAAAGGGGACATGGATGGTTTAAAAGGACACATGAAGGGTTTAAAATCATATATTAAAGCAAATATCGATGGCTTGAAAGCAAACATGGAAGGTTTGACAAAGTTGTTGTAGGAAAGGCTTCCTAGTTGTGACAAGGTATTGCATGAAAATCACGATGAGGACAGAAGGGATATGAAACATGATTTTATAGAATCCAACATTGGGTTTAAGAACCACCACATTCCAAATATTTATATGAGGAAGTTTGATGTCAAGGATCTAGTAACATGCATACTATAGATGGAGCAATATTTTTGGTCTCTGTGATGTGCAACACACAAAAAAGGTACGCATTGCAACTATATATTTAGAACCCAATTAGTTTGTATAATATCAATGGTTTTTTTCTCATAAACCACTTGTCACTTGGTCAATGTTTACGGAGGAAATGATTGCACATTATTAGTATACAAAGACAAACACCTCCTTTATCTAATTGATAGATCTAAAACAAAAGGGTTCAGTGGAGGTGCGCATTGAGGACATCCAAAAATTAAATATTTGGGTAAATGATATTCCAAAGGAGAATAGGTGTGATGTCTTCATAGGGACTTTTAAGGATAACATCCAGTATGAGGTTAACCTTTGGGAACCCGATTCACTGGAGAAGGTAATCAAGGTGGCAAGAAAAGTTTTAAGAAAAATTATGGCGACAAGGAAGTACACCACTCATAACTATAAATATGGACATTTTGTTGTACCTAGCCTTCCACAGCCTACAAGGTTAATGCCACAACAAAATGAGGATAAAAGAGAAAATTGGCTTTTTATGGTTGTGATAGAAAATACAGCAAAGGCCATAAGTGGGTTGAGAAGAAATTATTATACATATATTTTGAAGAGGAGGATGGAAATGAACAACAAACATCAAAAGAGGAGGATATACACTAGGAACGAATCCCTGAGAAATAAGAAATGAATCCCACCATATCTTTCAATGCCATATTCCTAACCTAGAAAATGGAAACTCCACTAGAATACTTTCTAAAAGACTAGAAGCTAGATCAAGATCATGATCACTGAATTTATCGAGAGGAATCCAATTCTCTCTATTTCGTTCCAATATAGACCAATTTTTTGAGTTACCAAATCAAGCATGTTCAACATAAGTATGGTCAATTCCTTTCATATTATTTTGAACGATACCTCAAACATTTATCTTGGACAAATAACAAAACCTTTTCTTCAGACCAAGATAGAGTGATTCATGGAGAATTCTTCAAGTGTATTTTGTATACAGCCTTCAGCTTTGTAGATAAGTCTTTCGTTGTTTTGAATGATCCAACCATTGTCCATACAGAATAATGATGACAAACGACTGTTAGCGATTTAATTTGAATAAGGTTTGTTCATTTTTCAAGAATACCATGGTTGTTATCGTCATTAAAGTAGATCTTGCACTTAATTCATAACAGATCCAAATTCATCGGGATAGGATGCCTATTTTTCTGAGTATAAGACCCCTCAAATGCTCATGATAGAAGGATATATCAATAAGGAAAAGGTAAAAGAGTTTAATAATCCATGTATTACACATAATTTTATTCATTGTAAGATAGATAAGGAATTGAATTTCTTCCTATATCCAAAATGTGAGTGTCAAGTGATGTTTTAAAATGAAGGAATTATAAATTTCTCTGGAAAATGCCATAATATCAGGCTAACCATGGAGGAATAGGTATTGAATAGTCCAGTTCTTTCCATTCCAATGGGTGGTGCTGATGTTATACTATAATTCCAATGGTTACAATATTTTGGGATGATAGATTTTAATTTTCAAGAAAGTTTCTTGAAATATTTTTGGGAAGGAAAGGAATTTGAATTAAGGGGTACCGTAGGGAAAACATGAAAGATAATAAATTCTAATGACATAATAAAACTTCTGAAGAAAGAACAACATGACGTACTTACATAATTATTCTCACTATAGGTTCAAACATCAAAATCATCTACTTCTTCATATATCCAAAAAGTCTTAGACAATCATTCCAAGATGTTTGAGGCTCCCAAAGGCCTCTCACCTATTCGTGATTATGATCATGCTATTCATTTGATTCCATGAAGTGTTCCTCGGAACATCGCACATTATAGATATCCCTATGCCCAAAAGAGTGAAATTTAATGGATGGTTTCATGAATGCTAGAGGCTAGTATAATTAAACATAGTCAAAGTTCTTTTTCCGCTCCAATAGTATTGGTGCACAAGAAGGATGGATCATGGAATATTTTTTTGGATTATAGGGACCTCAACAAGCTCACCATTAAATATAAATTTCCCATTCTTGTCATTGATGAATTACATGGACAATTTTTTTCACCAAGTTGGATATTCATTTAGGATATCAAATTAGAATGAAGAATCAAGACATTCTAAAAAAAGCATTCAAAACTCATTGAGGTCATTACGAATTTTTGGTCATGCATTTTGACTCTAATAATACACCTTCAATATTTCAAGGATTGAAGAATTCCATTTTGAAGCCCTTCCTTAGAAATTTTCTTTTAGTGTTATATTATGATAGAATAATCTACAAAAAGTCTTGGAAGGATCATTTTCAACATGTTGACGGGGTTCTCAAACTATTGGAGGACAATCAATTAAATGTGGAAACCTTCAAATGTTTCTTTGGAGTGCAAGAGGTGGAATATTTGGGTCATATTGTACAATTGTATGCAAAAACCTTTAATTTTTTATTTGGAGTAAAGTACATGGAATATTTGGGTCATATTGTATCTCATGGGGGTGTTAAGGTAGACCCTCGTATAATTAAAGCCCTTAAGGAATGGGAAATCCCCACAACCATAAAGCATCTTCGAGGATTTCTCATATTGACCTGGTATTATCGAAAGTTTGTTAAGAATAGTGGAAAACTAGAAGCACCTCTAAAAATGTTATTGAATAAAGATGGATTTGATTGTAATTTAGAAGAAACTAAGGCCTTTTGAAATAATAAAGGGGAAATGTGTCAAGCATTGGTCTTAGCTATGCCTAACTTCACAAAAACCTTTATTGTGGAATGTGATGCCTCAGGAAATGGAATTGGTGTTGTTTTAATGCAAGAAGGAAGACCCATTTATTTTGAAATTCTTCCAATCAAAAGAAAGTACTTACACAAACCTATTTATGAGAAGGAAATGTTGGAAATGCTACATGCACTAATGCAGTGGAGACCTTACCTAATGGGAAGACACTTCAAGGTAAAAATAGTTCATGATATTCTTAGATAATTTTTGAAACAAAAATTATGTTCAGAAGAAAAATAAAAATGGGTCAGAAAGATGTTGGATTATGACTTTGAAATCGTCTACAAAAAAGGGAATACAAATGTTTTTGCAGATGCACTCTCAAGAAAGGATGAGATTTTGGAACCATTTCTTTATACCATTTATATTATCCAAATTGAGTAGATAACTAAAGCAAGTGATGAATGGAAGAAATATGAAGAGGTGTAAACACTCATTCAAAAATTGCATCAAGATCCCAGTACATATGATACATTTAGCTATAAAAATTATTAATTATGGTACAAATATCACTTATATATTTTTAATAATTTCAAACTTAAGAAAAATATTCTTTTGGAAAAGAACACATCCCCCTTAGGAGGGCACTCAATATTTTTAAAAACTTACAACAAGGTCAAGAAGGATTTTTTTGGGATGGCCTTAAATCTGATAATCAAGAGATTGTGGAAGAATGTTTGGTTTTCCAACAAAATAAAGGTGAGAAAATTAAGGTCTGGGTCTGTTATAAACTTTAGCCATTCCAAGTCAGCATTGAGAGGAGGTATCAATCGATTTTATCATAGGTTTACCCAAGTTTTAAGGAAAGATTCTCATCATGTTGGTAGTTGATAGACTTACCAAGTATGCACAATTTTTTGCATTATCTTATCCTTTAAAAGCTAGTATAGTTGTTGTTGCATTTATGGAAACAATTCAAAAGATCCATGGAAACCCAAAGATTATTGTAAGTGACACAGATCCGATTTTCACTAGAAATTTTTGGAAACAATTATTTTCTTGTATTTGTACTCAATTAGCTCATAGCTCATCTTATCATCCTCAATCTGAGGGGAAAATTGAGATAGTGAACAAATTTTTAGAAGGATATATTTGTTGCTTTGTATATGATAAATAAACATCATGGGTCTAGTGGTTACCTCTAGATGAATAGTGGTATAACACTTCCTTCCATACTGCAACAAAAATGACCCAATTTATGACACTTTATGGATATCATTCACCATCCATCACATCTTCTTTAAAAGAAAATTCAAAGGTTCCAGAAGTGGAAGATCACACTGTGCATCAACATCAAGTTCTCCAATTCTTAAAGGATAACCTCACTCTGGTGTGAAATCGAATGAAACAACAAGAAGATCAACATTACAGTGAAAGAATACTTGATGTAGGCGACTGGGTATTTTTATCGCTACAACTATACAAACAAATGTCCCTCAAGAAAGCTAAGAAGGATAATAAATTAATACCCAAAATACTTTGGTCCTTAAAGGGTGTTGAAAAATATTGGTACTATGGCATGAAAATTGGAGCTACCTTCATCTTCCTTAGTACACCTAATTTTCCATGTTTCATGCTTAAAGAAGGTTATTGGTGACAAGATCCTAGTTCAAACAGTTTTTCCAAAACTTGACGAAGAAGGAAAAATCATATTTGATCTTGAAGTAGTCATGGAAATAATAAAATTACAACTACATAATCAACTTACTTCAGAGTATCTCATTAAGTGGAAGAACTTAGCTGCTAAATACTCCACATGGGAGGATGATAATTTTATATAGAAGCATCGAGAATGACTCAAGCATTGGCGAAAACACTTTTTTGAAAGAGAGGGGCATGTTAGTTCCCTATAATAATAGTGTATTCTCTTTATTGTTATTTTTGGTGTAACCCCTATTCTTATTGTTGTGGCTCATAAAATCCTACTATTGTTATTGTTGTGCACTAACATTGTTGTTTTTATGTAGGCTCTGATTATATTGTGACCCCTTAAACTCGTATATATACCAAAAATGTCTTGTCATTTGTATAATCAAATAATTGTTCATTTGTGTAATGTAAAGGAGGTTTACCCCTCGAATAGAAAATTTTTAAGTCGTTGATCTATAATTTCTAGTGTTTTGTGAGTTGGTTCCATAAAAAATGACTACATAATTACAGACATAATTGGTAGTTTTTGGCTATCCAATCATCTAAAGTTAGGTGACAAATCACACCCCCTGTAGTTTTCCAGATAACATGATGATGTCATGATAATGTCATCATCTAAATGAACAATGACCATATGGTCTAGGTCATATGATATGGCCACATGGATCAAAAGGGGGTGAATTCAATGCTCATATGGACAAATACCATATCGTTAAAAAATCCCAAGTATGGAGAGTCGTTTGTTGGGCCCTAAATTTTTATTGGAACAAAATGATTCTAGTAGGTGCATTGACCTATTCCCATCGAGGTACACTAGGTCCTATATATACACACCTTTCCACTATGCAAATATGACAATAATCCAATAACTAATGGAGTGACTTAGTGAGGTTGACATACTAGTTTATGGATCGAGTGAAGGTGAAATTCTCTTTTTGCTATTCTGGTTTGGTTTTTATGAACATTGGGTAACTCAGTTCAATTTGCATGATTGTTGGGTGTTTTAGTACAATTGGTATCATCATTGGGTAAAATGGTTTGATTGGTATTATAGTTAGTGATTTGGGTCATTTTAGGTTTAAACCCCTGACTCTCCAATGTTAATATTGCACAACAAAATGGTGGTGGAATGGGAACCTGGAAATTCCCTTTAATAGATCAGTTGGTGGCAAAGATGGATTGTATCTGTTGAGACCTTGGTCTCAATTGAGGCAGTGATCAATCTTGAAATAATTTGTGATATAACCCTAGTGAAATGAAACCTTGTTGCAATGGAACCCTAATGTGGGGAAACCCTAATATGACGAGGTTATGGTGTGATGTAATCCTATTGTGTCAAAGCGGGTGTTAGTAGTCGAAAGTATTATGTGGTGGCCCATGCTAGTGATATAATATATGTTTTAATATTTGGTTCAAGTTGTGGTGGTAAACTGTATTGGTATCGGAGCTATGTTGTGATATTATACACTCTTGTTTGAGTGTCGACACTATTCACTTTTGAAAATAATTTTTTTATATAATGGGTGCATTCTATCAAACCTTTTAGTCAAATTTTGATTGAAAATTTGTAGAATTGATGCTGAAAATTCGTTATTCTATGTAATGTGGCAAAAAAGTGCCTTTTGTAGAATCTTTATGGTTTTTATGAGTTTACGGAGTTATTATTGGTCAAAATTAGATTTTGGAAGAAGACGAATGATGAAGGCTTATAGATGGATGTAACAAGAGGTGTGTGATGCCTTGTTGTCATTTGTTTGATGCACAAAATATCTTGTGTATGATATCATGGGCTATGGGAAGATTGTAATGGTTTTGGATATATGGTAAAAACATGCTCCCAGAAGTGGTTTGAGTCACCATATTGCTGAATTGGTTACAAAAGAGTATGGGAAGTAGCATGATAGATGGTGACAATTATTGAAATGTAGGTTATGACATAGATTGCAGTGATAATGGTTAAAGTGATTGCATGAAATGATACTCATGAAACAAACTAATTTTTTTTAAACTAAATATAGTAAGTATAACTACTTCCTCTTGTTCCCTTCTGTTTATGTAATTATACTTTGTCACTGAATATTACTTTGTATTCCTTTACAATTTTCAATTTCCAAAAAAAACTATATCTTTATTATTGTCATTTAAAAACAATGTATTTTCTTCTATTACTATGCCTTTCTTTCTAATAAGAACCCCTTGTTCCTAATTAAATTTCCAAAATGAAATATTTATTAGTATATATGCCATATATATGTATTTTAACTCACTATGGAGTCTGCTTTCTATGTAAAATTGTTTTAAACATATTTTTTTTGTCATGCTAATATTTTATTACACTTTTATAGTTTATCAATGCCCCTTATACTATATGTATTTACTACTGTTTTTCTTTACTCTTGTGTTTCATATGGTAGAACATTAAAAGTTTGGGTATCTTAACTTCATATACTCTTATGCCATATATGAGATCAAACCTAATTTCACAAGATCATCCATTGTTTTATCTACGTATATTATAACCATATCATGTGTTTATTGTTTCTTGATTTATCTCGATCTTTAAAATATATACATAGCCTACCCTTATGTATTAATTTTGTTGCCTTGTGAGATGGTTTACGATGGGTCAATGTTATATTGCTTGCACGATCTATGATCTTGTGAATTTCATATGTCACCATGTTTTGTTATACGTTAACATTACCTAAGGAATTTTATGCAATTGAATTTTTAAATGTTGTGAATGGATGTTATTAAACCCTTTCTCTTGAGCTCGATGTGCTATATTTCCCTTACGAATTTTCTAAACTATTTGTGAATTCATAACATATATGCCTCAATATGATGAGACAAAGGTTAGCTCAAACCCCATGATCAATGTATGTAATTGAATCTTTATGGATATATGTCTTTTATTATTGTTATTTCATGGTTTCACTTACGACCCCTTTGTCATTGACTTCTGAAGTCACTCATTTTCTTCTTTAGCATTTGGACATAGCCCCACTAGCTCTATGATTGGTTTTACTTCAATGATTTCATATTCGACTTTCTTGGGTTATATTGGCCTTGCTCAAGCACTCCATTTTCTGGTATTTTTTTACAGAACTATTTTTCACATTTGGTCATTTCCATTTAAAGGTAATTCTTTCATTTATATAGGTTTCTTATTTAACTCAAATAATAACACCACTTATATTTTATTTATTTACATTTTCTATTACAAATTTAACACTTGAATTGACGTTTTTTTTTTCGGGAAATGTATAAGCTTGGCATTTTTATTCCAGATATGATTTCCTTTAAAATTACCTTTTTGCTAGTATTCAGATGTAGATCAGGAAAATGGTAGCAACAATTGACTTGCAACTTTACAGATTCACTCAAATATTCTTTTGAACCATATTCTTAACTTCCAATAGGATTTCTCTATTATTTTGTATGCGTATATCATATTCAAAGCTAAAGTTGTAGGGTTGCGTGTGTTCTCTGGTCATTTTTTTCTCTAGGGTTTGGGTTTATTCTATGGTGAAATTGTTTGGCTAATCTCCAACACTTAGAAAAGTTTCTTATTTTTCACACAAAAAAATTGTCAGCGAATATTCTTTTGTCTATTAACTATTTAAATAAGTACATACAGTGGTCTTTTGGCATGTCGGACACCATACCGAGATTGTCCAGAATCACAAAATCATCTTCGCCTATACCAGGAAACCAGAGGAAATCAAGCCTGATGGCCCTTAACAAAGGTAAAAGAGCCAGAAATCCAACTTGTAACCAACTAAACCTGTTAAGACTACACACTATAAAAATTACTGGGATACAATTACACATTATCTTAACACAAAAAAAGAGAGTCCAAGAACCTGATCAATCCCAATCGTGGTCCTCCCCTCCTGGGCTTCTCAAGATGGACTCTATCACACCCTCCTCATCTTCCCCATCCCCAACATCTTCCAGCGGGAGCACACTCGCGTGCTGTGAAATGTTGAAATATCCTACCATGTTTGAGATATCTTGCATTTTATCAAGGCTTTCGTGCAGTGATTTCCAGATGTTGATGATATCATGCCCAACAACTTTCCCAATTCTCCTTCTCTCGGAAATGAGATGGCCCGGGAGGATCCTCAACTCCCAAACTGGATGCACCTCAATCCCTCCCCTGTACTTAATATGCAGCGAATTAACTGCCTCAACCTCCATTTTTGAAATAGCTTTGGCATATTCATCATCATTTTCCGCATAGAAAAAGGCTTCCAAATTGAGTGTGCCACACGATTTCTTTGACTGGGATGGTTGAGGATTATTTCCTCATCTGGTCACCACTCTACTGCTACTGTGTTTCCCACGACCCACCCAACAACGTCCCTGAAAATGGCAACCCGCTACAGTCTCTTCCATAATGAAACGACAATGGACCCTAGCCGTAACCACCTACACATCACCAGAGACTCCTCCTCTTCTCTGCTCAGACACACAACTACACTGGATTGAAACAATTCCAACCATGTCCCTCTGCACATGGAGACGAACATCCAAGCCTCTTCTACTTCTGGTAACATCGCCAATCCACCCTTCATCCATAATAACTACTCGCTCGAGCAAACATGGTTAGAGGTGGTACCTCCCTCCCTGGCGATCCTGCACCCACATCGCCTCCACCTCCATTCTCATGTAGTGCTGACTGGGAACCATTAAAACCTTCCTTCCCACCATTAAACTCTCACCATATCTCATTCCACCATCCATGTCATAGGGCGCATGAGGCATCCATATGCTTGCCTCTACGGTAGGCACGTGACACCCCGCCTGCCTCTAGGGGATCCTCGTCACCCGCATCCAGTGTTATTTTGCACAAGTTATATGTACAACCTTTATTCCTATGATTCTATATTAGTTTATTAAATATTTAGTTAATTAATATCATACTTGATTTTTCTTAATTGGAAAACCTAACCCTACATAAATTAATAGTGAAATTTGGATATGGGTTTTTTTGAAACCCTACCAACATGGTTCATGTAGTAATTTTACAAGCTCAATTGTAAATTATTTTTCACAAAGGAAATATTATTATGATTTTGGTATTAAAATCCTTATGTTTTTATTCCTTAAATAGTTTTCAGAAGAGTATATAAATAATTCTATAAATAATTCAGTCATTCTTCTTTCTGTAAGTTCAACATAGGAATTATTACAGGTCTTACAACTAGTGTATTTTAATTTATTATTCAAATAGTTTTTTAGTTTTCTTCTCAAAATTTTAAATGAAGCTATACTTTTTTCAATTTAATAATGTCTTGTTAATATTTTTTGTAAAGGGATTTAACAATGTGCATGCTTAAATATTTCATTGTAGGTAGTTATTATATAATTTATCTTTCTTTTTTCTTCATTACATTTATTATTTCTATCAATAAATATTTGACATAGTTTCATTTTCTTGCATACATGCATGTAATACTTCTGTAAATAGATTTAAATATTTTTCCTTTGATTTTTTAGATTATGCTCTTATAAAACTTAAAATACATTCAACTTCCTCTTATATGTCATATGTTACTGAAACCTTGGATTTATTATCTACTTGAGTATGAGCCCTATGTTCCAAATCAATATGTTGGTATATTTATTTAAAATTGATTTCAATAATTACTTCATATTATGAAGTTTTTATTCCAAAGGCTTTAAACATTTTATGTATTTTATTAATGAGAAAATTTATCCCATACTTTGAACTTTTGTAAATGTTTGTTTACATTTGTAATGGTCTTTTTTACCATACCAACATTTATAACAAAAACTTCTTTTCTCAGTAATATTTGATATGTTATTGTGATGAATATATATGTATTTCAAACATTTTTATTTTTTTTCCTAAGATAAATATGTGTGGAATTCCTTTGTTCCTTCTTTGGTCACTTATGTGTCAATATATTCCATTTATTTCTACTATCGATTGTTTTAGATATATGAAACCTTTGTGAGGTTTCAACATCCTAGGATTAAGATCCTAGAAAATTTATATATTTATATCCTTTACTTGGTTACAGGTCTTTAAATGAACTTTACATACATTACAAATTCCATATTTTGTTTGATTTTTCCTCAGAAATGACTTCTCTTGAGTTGGAATACTAATAGTCTTACAATATTATTTTAAATACACTATATTTGTGTATACTTACTGTTAACTAGATTATACACTATTCGATTTATTAAAATAACATAATATAAAAATGTTTGAGAACGTAATAAAATCAGAATTATTCAGCAACATATAAGTTTTTTTATTTATTTTTACATAATCACAATCTAAATCTTGAAAAGCATTCCTTCATTGTATATATTTCAAGGAATAATTATCTTAAAACGTTATTGATGTTTTTTATTCTAAACAATTAGAATATGATTATATATGCATGTTTACTGTAAATAATTTAGGATAAGAATTTGAAAATTCTGTGTTCGTCTTATTACTTTGTTCTTTTCAAATGATTGCACTTTTGTACAAATTTACAAATGCCAAGATTCATACTACTTGGGTTACTCACATAATAAAATTTTAAGGTACCAACTTGAAATTATGAGTGCAGGAATTCATACAAGAATTATCCAACTTCTCCCAACCTCACACTTTTCTCCTAAAAATGCTTCACCTAAGCATAGGTATGCAATTCTTCCTTTATGTTGCAACTATTTTTGTCATTTCTTTTCCAATATCAATTTAATATTACGTGATTATCTTTTCTTGTAAGAATAGAAAAAGTATTATCTCCTTACCAATAAATTGGTATTTCGTTACTATCTCCATATTTCATCCAACAGGTGGTAGGCAGTTACTACCTCATTTGTGAGCTTCATTTCCCCACACTCAAGAAATCATCATGTCTTTTAGGGAATTTAATGATAAATGATTTCCATGAGCATTAATAATATAGTAGTTTATATTATATGCCTAGGACTTAATTAGGGAAAATTTATGGCACAAAATTTCACTAATTGGCTATTTGTTGAAAATTTCTGAAAAATTATTCCCCCATGGTTAAAAATCAGCTATTATTTACTAATTTTAATAGTAAATTACATATTTTTTATAGAATATTGGCCTGCATTGTATATTCATGACTTTTCAGACCAATGTAATGACCTATAATATTATAAATAGCCATAATATTTGAATGCTTAGAAAACACACTAGTCTTAATGTATGGGTAATAAATATCCAACATTAAATTGCACCTTATCTCTTTTAGCCAGGTGACACTCAGAGATTAATTTACAGACTCCTTTATTTTAATTAACAACATAACAATTAAAAATACACATTTAATATTTATTATCAATCAAATATTGAAAAACTAATTTCCAAATAGGGTCTCAAAATAAATGAAATATTCACACTTAACCATATACTAATTTAAATTATAAAATCCATGTGAAGGAATATCACATCGTTCCATGCTTGAGTTGACACTATCTTGATGCCTACTCAAAAATTATGGAATCCATTATAGCTATTCCAAATAGAGATGGATATGCTTCTCAAAAACCATCATGCAACTCCCAAGTTTCCTCTTGTAGGTTGAAATGTTTCCACCCAACTTTCAGTTCAGCCATGTTTATATTTTAGACCATGACTACACTCCAGTATAAAATACGGAAAGTTATTCCACGAAATTTTCCTCTAGTTCTACCCAGTACACCATCCTATTCAATGATATTAGATCAGTCATGTACAAATTATTTTAACATAGATACATTAAATGCATTATGAATTTTTATGTTTGTCGGAATATCAAGTTAATGGGCCACTGGTCTAGTTCTTGCTAACACATCGAAGGGTCTATAGTATCTAGGTTATTGATTGGAATAGTTTCCAAGTCTAAGTGTGCTCTTATTTGGTTTCACTTTCGAGTATACATCATGATCAACATTGAATCCCTTTTGAACTATTTTCAAATCCACAAAACTCTTTTTTCCATTATGAGTTGTTTTCAATTTTTTCTTTACATGTTTAACTACATGTAATGTTCCCAAATTGGGGATTGCACAGCAAGCTTGGAAAATAACGCACTCCTCGGGAGATTGGTACACATAATAGAGTTTTCAGTGCTTGTATCCCTTAGATCAGCAGATCGGGAGTCTAAATCCAAAAGGGGACCAAAAACAAATCAAACTAGGTGTGGTAAACAAGTCTCCCACAACCTAGTCTAGCTAGAAAACACCCTACAAGAGGGGCTGCAGCTATGCACAACAAGTAGCTTTAGGAATAACACAATATTTGATAATATAAGCAGGAGGCCATCAAATATAATCAATAAATTAATGTACAGTGGCAAATCAGAACTAAAGTGACGCTCTTTCAATATACAGTAAGTTACATGAGACAAGAGAGCTGCAACATAGATATATCAACAAAAAAGACTCAACAGCGTTATTTTTATGAGTTGTAACAGTTTTACATCACATCTCAAATCTAGGACAGATCTGTGGATAAAACATTAGAGCTATATCAGATCTAGAAACTAGATGGTTTTCTTTACAAGATCCCCTTGTGGTTTTAACCAAATCATGCATAAATAAGAGTAGATCTGAGAAACAAGTTACAGATCTGGAAATTTCTGCAGTAAATTTCTGAATATAACATTTCATTACAATGGATCATATCTAAATATAACATGGATCAACAAGCTAATCCATGGATCACCAAGTGGAAGGCAAGGCCCAGCACTAGAGATCTCTGATCCAAACTAGGAGCAAAACGCCATGAAGATCCTCATACCAAAATAACGCAGTCCATCAATAGGAACAACGTTGTAGCTCAAATGACATGGTTAACCATTGTAAAATTGTAGATCTAAAGTACAAGGAGAAGAGACACTCTTCCAGGAGGTTAAAAGACACACTCCATGGGAAGATGCTCCCAAAACAAACTATATCTTTGCAAATCTAAAACTCCACTTGCTACAGGCTACAAAAGAAGTCAAACCCTCACTAGATCTATGCTGCTAATGAAAATAAAGCTTGGCATCAAGCCTGATAGTGGATCAATTCAGCAAATTCTCCTCCAATAATCCTCAAAGGAAGAGCTGAAATTCTTGCATATGAATTCCAAGTACAATCCTCCACTAGGCAGCAGAGAATGGTATTTGTCTAAGCAGACAAATACTCAGAAATATGATCAATCAACAACCTTCTATTGCTACCCTTCCTCTCCTTTTATAAGATGAAAAGCCTTTGCAAACCCTAAACCACTTTGATGAGTTAGCCCTATTCACATGAGAGGCCTCCTTCTAGAATTGCGCTGTCCCTTTTGGAGATGTAATGAATCTAGACAGTGTTGTTGATTTGGTCAAGGTTGACCCAGTCTTTAGCTCAAACCTCTTTCACACCTGCAAGTGATTATTTACATGGCCCTGATTTATCTTTGTTCACATGGGCATTGATTTATTCAGCCTTTTTCAAGATTTTTACATTTCCTCCTTTATTCATTTATTTATACAACATAAATTAAAACAAAATTGAATGTTCCTCTCAGCTATGGCTAAGTGGGAACATTATAGTCCTCCCCTCCAAAATGTTGCTTGTCCTCAAGAAACTGATAGGGTACGAGTTGTAGTTCTTCTCCTTCTCCACTGATGGTGTCATCAAGGATTAAGTTTTCATCTTGGGCCAAGTGTCCATTAAGCCAATACATCAAAAATTGCTCCTCTAAAGCTAACATAATAGGTGCATAGTCCAACCCTTCAGGAGTGACGAACTCAACAGAAATAAACATAGTTGGAACAATGTTATATCTAAAACATGTATCATGAAGCACAAGTTGGAGTTCCATGCCATGGGATACATATACACTGCTCATCCTTTGACCATACAACCCCATAAACAATACCAATATGTCATCTATGTATGGAAGCAATACCACATAAATGCAAGCTAAAATCTAAACATGTGGGGGTGGGTCAGGATCCCACATGTGATGCCAACATAGTGCAACACTTGCCTTCATGAGACCCAGGTCTGGCAAGTAGCATTTCCACCACACTTATGCTGCATATGTCACCTTAACATGGCTGAAAGTGTTACATAAGTTTGGTGCCTTTGGGAAGCACCCATCATAAAAAAGAATCTCCCTTTGCACATCAAGGGAGTGGCCATGTTCAGAATTTCCATTGGCCCTCAAAAAACTATGAGATCCACATGATCTCTCACTCCCTTTAGGAGTCACATCCTGCAAAAACATGGCAAAGGGATGCAATAGATCAGAAAATACAATTTTATTTTCATGATCAAATCCTTTACCATCATAGTCTCTCACACACATGAGGTTGTGCATGAGCATTCCCTTTCCTCTAAGCAAAGGAAGAGATGGCTGAGATGACTCTTGCAAAGAGTCCATTGGTTGCCCCAATCCTCCATAGCTATTGCACTCTCGAAAGTGTTGATGTAAGTCCTCCCTCATGCCTTCCCAATCAAAACTCTTCATGATGAGGATGTAGTTCTTCATTGAATACATATGGCCGAGGAATAATTCTTCCGATGCTCCTTATAGGATCTTTTGCTTGAGCTTGGAAGCTCCAGCCAAGAAGACCTTGCCATGATAATAGATGACCCCTCCTTGGACTAAATATCCCTCTTCTTGATGCATGCCATCTAATATCATAGCGGTGTGGAGATCCTTGGAATACTCTACAAGTAGTTGAGAGTTCCAATAAGGATCCACACAACTCAACAATGACGGTGTTCTTGATACATCCGTGGGAGTGCTTGTCTTGTTGCTGATTGCTTATTTGACATTATACATGCCAAAACTACTTTTTGGAAGGCTGATCCTCCCCTTCTTTTCCTCCCACAGCGTTATAGCTTGGTCTTCCATTGCTCCAATCCTTCCTGGATCTAGATTTGGAGCAACACTTTGTGAGGCTTTCCCGACAATATCTAAATCTGATGGCCTTTCAGGTGACTTGCCATGAGATAAGAATGTCCCTTGCAGCATCCTCATGAACATGAGAGAAGGAACTGTGAGATCTCTGCCTCCACTCCGCAAATCCATCTCAGTTGATTATGTGGAGACATTAGGTGAAGGATAGGTGTTCATGCCTTGGATCATTTATGGTTTCCCACTCTTCAAGTCCACCCACTCCATTTGCAAGGCTTTCCAATCAGTGGTAACCTTCCCCAAGGTGATCAACCATTGGACCCCCAAGATGATGTTGGTGTCTAGTATGTCCACCACAAAGAAGTGGTCTACCAAAGTGTAATACCCCATAGTGACAGAGAGTGATGGAACATATTGCATGCATTGCATGGTCCTATCCCCTAGGACCAAAATAGAAAATCCCTCAAAAGTGTCAGTGGGGATCCCTCTTCTTCGCACAAAGTGAGCATCAATAAAGTTTTGGGTTGCCCCACTGTCAATCAAGATAGACACTCTCTGGTTGATGACTGAACCTTATACTCTCAAAGTCAAGTACTTAGGCACTCCTCTCAAATAGACAAGAGTCCCACTTGTTGGAGCAAAGGCTTCCTCTCCATCTTTGGATGGTGTTGATCTTCCTCCTCATCATCACTAGTGATGTGACCCCTCCTGGGTCCATCATTTTCTTCCTCCTCAAAATTTGAGAGGACCTCTATATAGTATGCCCTTCCAGCAGCACATCTGTGTCCCGGTACCCATGACTCTTGGCAAGTGAAACACAATCTTTTTTTCCTCAATTCCCTCCTGAGATAAATATCAAGAGGTTCCTTCAGAGAGCTCTCCTTGGGGGGAGTAGCTTTCCCTTCCTTCCCCTTAGAAGATTGAGGAGCTTTTCTTTGGAAAGTTTCCTTTGATTTTGGCAAGGCATCTTGGAGATCTCTAGCTCTCTCAATGGCATCATGCAAAGTGATGGGATTGGTAGATTTAACCAACCCATGTAAAGGTTCCTCCAGGACATCAATGAACATGTAGACTCTCCTTGCTACAGATAGATCAGGAACCATGACTGATAATCTCAGAAACTCAGAGATATAAGTCTCTGCATCTCCTGACCGCTTCAGCTTTGCAAGGCTTATGAAGGGTGCTTCGGGATCCTTCTTGTCAAACCTCTCCACTAGTATTCTACTGAACTCAGCATAGGTAGTCACATTACTGTGTCCTAATGTAGATAACCCATGGAACCACCAATTGTGTGCTTCACCCTCAAAGTGCAGTGCTGCAATCTTGATGGCTTCAACTTCAACGACTTTGTTCAATTGGAAATAGATATCCAGCTTCTCCACCCATGCCTTGGCAGAACTAGAGGATGATCCATCAAAGTTGGGCAAGAAGAATCTACCCATAGTGTGGTGTCTACCATGAAAGAAACCACCATCTCTATACTGCTGCCATGGTCTCCTTCGGTCCCTGAGATGGCAAAAGTCTTGGAAACTCAAGTTATCCTTGAATATCTGACTCCGAGAGTCATACTCCACAAATTAACCTTCAAGGGAGGCTTGATCTTGTGGTCCTTCATTATCCACAGCCAAGAATGTAGGCATCGTGGAGCGTTGTGAGGCTTGTGGAGCTTTTGGTAGGCTCACTGGTTGACCAGTCCCATAATGAGACATGTCAGAGCTTTCTCCTTGATGAAGTCTCCCAAGAGCCTCCCTAATTCTGTCCACCCTCACCTCCTTTATCTCCTTGGCAATATCTTTCATGGCCCCTAACAGAGTTCTTGCAAACTCCTCTCCTTCTTTATCACTGGTAGTTTCAGGGGCTTTACCCTTGTCATGATCTTCAGTAGTGTAGTCATACTTCTTATGACTTTTGTTCTGATACCTCTTCTCCCTCTCAATAAGAGGTTCATATTATTATAAATGAAACATGGCATTAAGGCTCCAAGGCAAGCACAGGCTGTCCCAAGAAAGGAGCTCTGATACCATTGTAATGTTCTCAAATTGGGGATTACACAGAAAGCTTGGAAAATAATGCACTCCTTGGGAGATTTGTGCACATAAATGATTTTGTAGCTTTTTTATCCCTTATATTAGCATATCGGGAGTCTAAATCCAAAATGGGAGCAAAAAAAAATCAAACTAGGTGTGGTAAACAGGTCTCCCACAACCTAGTCTAGCTGGAAAACACCCTACAAGAGGAGATGTAGCTATGCACAACAAGCAGCTTCAGGAATAACGCAGTATTTGATAATATAAGTAGGAGGCCATCAAATATAATCAATAAATTAATGTACAGTAGCAAATCAAAATTAAAGTGAAGCTCTTTCAATTTTCAGTAAGTTACATCAGACAAGAGAGCAAGATAGCTTCAGAAAAGAGAGTTGCAACATAGATATATCAACATAAAAGGCTCAACATATTATTTTTATGAGCTATAGCAGCTTTAAATCAAATCTTAGATCTAGGATAGATCTGTGAATAAAACATCAGATCTATATCAGATCTGGAAACTAGATGGTTTTCTTTACAAGATCCCCTTAGGGTTTTGACCAAATCATGCATAAATAAGAGTAGATCTGAGAAACAAGTTGCAGATATGGAATTTGCTGTCGTAAATTTATAAATATAACATTTCATTACAATAGATCAGATCTAAATATAACATGGATCAACAAGTCAATCCATGGATCACCAAATGGAAGGCAAGACCTAGCACTAGAGATCTCTGATCTATTAGGAGCAAAACACCATGAAGATCCTCATACTAAAATAACACAGTCCATCAATAGGAACAATGTTTTATCTCAAATGACATGGTTAAACACTATAAAATTCCATATTTGAAGTAGAAGGAGAAGAGACACTCTTCTAGGAGGTTAAAAGACACACTCCATGAGAAGAGGCTACCAAAACAAACTAGATCTATGCAGATCTAAAACTCCACTTGCTACATCTTGCAAAAGCAGTCAAACCCTCACTAGATCTACGCTGCTAATGAAAGTAGATCTTGGCCTCAAGCCTGATAGTGGATCAACTCAGCAAATGCTCCTCCAAGAATCCTCAAAGGAAGATGTGAAATCCCTACATAGGAATTCCAAGTACAATCCTCCACTAAACAGCAGAGAATGGTATTTGTCTAAGCAGACAAATACTCAGAAATATTATCAATTAGCAACCTTCTCTTGCTACCCTTCCTCTCCTTTTATAAGATGAAAAGCCTTTGCAAACCCTAAACCAATTTGATGAGTTAGCCCTGTTCACATGAGAGGCCTCCTTCTAGAACTGCGCTGTCCCTTTTGGAGATGCAATGAATCTAGATAACGTTGTTGATTTGGTCAAGGTTGACCCAGTCTTCAGCTCAAACCTCTTTCACACCTGCAAGTGATTATTTACATGGCCCTAATTTATCTTTGTTCACATGGACATTTATTTATTCAGCCTTTTTTAGGATTTTTACATGTCCTCCTTTATTCGTTTATTTATGCAACAGAAATTAAAACAAAATTGAATGTTCCTCTCAGCTATGGATAAGTGGGAACATTACACTACGTCATCCATTTCGTTTAATGCATCTGGAGCTAACACTAGTATATATTTGGGATAATAAAAACATAGGGTACTTTACATTCTCTACCATATAACACCTCAAAAGTACTAAGTTTCACAGAAGTCTAATATCCATTATAATAAGAAAACATGACTAAGGGGAAATTGCCTTCCAACTTAATGCATCTATCCATGACATACATTCTCAGCATATCATATAAACTATGACTGGACCTTTCTATTTAATTTCCAGTCTGAGGATGACAATCTGTGCTAAAAAATAATTTAGCTCCCATGCCTTCAAATAGAACCTTCAAAAATTTAAAAGTAAACTTTGCATCATGGTAAGAAATCATAGTTTTGGGAGTAAGATGGAGTCTAAAAATCTCCTTCATGAATATTTATACTATGTTAATGGCCTTGAAGGTAAATTTGACAAGATTAAATTTGTCACTTTACTAAATTTTTCTACCACCTTTATAATAGAGTCATGTTGTCTCCTAGTTTTTGGTAAACTAATGAGGAATTCCATTGATATTATCTCCCATTTTCATTATATAATGGGTGAAGGTTGTGACAACCTAGATGGATGTCGAAAACAAGACTTAACTTGTTGGAACTCTAGACACTTGGCTACATTGTATATTATTTCTATTTTCATGTTAGGTCAATAAAAATATTTACAGAACATAATTATTACGTTTTGATAACCAGGATGTCAAGTTGTTGGATTATTATGCAATTCATCTACGAAAAATATTTCCAAGTCTGCATCAATAGGAAAATAAATTATATCCATATACATCAACCAGTCTTCTTCACTCACCGAAAAGTCACCATCTTCTTCACCTAACAAGTCAAATTTATAATTTTTTTCTTTAATTTCCGTATATTCTTTGATCAAAATTGGTAATTGTTTTGAACTTTTCTATCATATTTATTTGCAGTGTGCTTGGAGAAAATGACATAAATATGATTGAATTTTTTTCTCAAATCTTCAACCATATTTTTCTCCTTTCCTTAATGTATATAATGTCAAATTCATATTCAACAATGAATTAAAACCCTATTTATTGCCTAGAATTTATATTTTTCCAGTAAAATAAGTATTTGAGACAGGCATTACCAGTTTTCTCCCTAGGAGATATTTCCTCCGAATATTTAGAGCATGAAAGATAGATTCTAATTCTATGTCATGTGTGGCATAGTTCTTCTCACAGTGTTTTAATTCTCTAGATTCTAAATTATTATGTGACTTTTTTTCATTAGAAATCCCCCGGAGCCTTCCTTATAATCATTCATATGGACCACAAATTCTTTGCTGGGATTAATTAATTTTAGCATTAGACCAGTAGTTAACAACTACAAATTTTCAAATATATCCAAACATTTCTGATTCCATTCAAACCTTTCCCCTTTCTTATGCAAAGAGGTGATTAACTTGATATTTTGGAAATTTCGATTGGAATGACATGAAGGGAGGCATGTGGCTGTGGCAGGAGATTTCTACCTCCATGAAAAACTTCGCATGCATGTAACTGAGTTGTGGGTTCATTTAAAAATAGTTCCAGCTTAGGTTTTGATAACCTAATGTTGTTGGTTGACATCATGGTGATCTAGTGTTCCTAAGAGGTATTAGTAAGATTTTGGTTTGTACGCCCCACTTCCATAATTGGTACTTGGAGATTGGGTAAAATCATAGTAACTCTGATATCATGTTAAAGTAGGTAAATTTTGGGTGGGGTGATTACAACATTCATCACACAAACAACAAAAAAAAAAAATAATGTAAAAAATAAAAAGAAAGCATGTTTAAAGGAAATATTTACAAAAACTTTACAATTCCTGATGGGCTTTGGGAAAAATACTTTTTCAAAAGTTGCACATTAACTAGAGGGGATTCATATTGACACTCCATAGTTTGTAGAATAAATTTAAGGGGGCCAATTTTTTCTGTAGCAATGAATTGTCATAGTTGTAGCCTCTGAAACTTGGAATTATCCCCTTTGACCTTGTGTGATTTGTCCCATTTAATAACTAGGTCACATACCTAAATATTCATGCCAGAAGAATATATTCCATAAAAATAACGTACTACAATCCATTGATGTTCATGTTGTTTTTGTTTCAACTATTCTCTTTCATCTTCAAAATTTAGTAGGGAATATATCCTACTATGAATAATGGAGTATTTAAACTCCTGTACTTGCTGAGAAAATTGTAGAGAAGGTAAAAATATGTTAGTACATAAGATTTATTGTCTACCATAAACTAAGAAAAAGGGATAATTATCAATTGTATCTTTAGGAGTTACCCAATCAACACATAATGAATTAAAGAGGGTTGTATGCCAATTTTTATGATGCTTGTAGTGGTGGATTTGTCGCACGGGTGTATGAAATCACACTAGTTTAAAGAGTGTAGTATACTATTTAAACGATTGGTTATAGGCAGAAAATGATGGAGCTCAAAAGCATACAATTTAGTGAAAATAGTATGCTAAAGTATGCTCTGGTTAAACTAAAACTAAAACACAAATATAAAGAAGCTATCAAAGAGAGTCAAAAAAATAGTAATACCAACGACGGCTCAAAGGCCTCTTCTTATTAAATATTTGAAATGAAGAAGAAATTTTACCCACTTGCCAAAGGGCACCTAGGGAGTGGCTCTAGGTCACGATGTAAGGATGTTTCCTTCCAAGATCCGCCTCTGATGCAGTCTCCCTCTCTCTCTCTCTGGCATGGTAGACTAGGATTTTTGGGTGGCCAACGATCGAGTCCTCTTTAGCTCCAACTTTGAGTCACACACTGCTGGTGTTTCTTGGGCAACTTTGTCTAGCATAACAATGTGATCACCATTTCTTCATCTCTTGGTGGCTTTATATAGGGGAGTTTCAAATTCTCCTTCCCTCCCTTGGTACATGATGGATGGTGACCCAAGGGAGAGGTATGATTCCATTGTGTGCTTCACATATTCCTTTGTGTGCTCACATGATGCTTGAGGAGGCATTGGTGGCTGTCCTTAGGAGGCTTCATATAAGGAGTAACTGTCCTTTTCTTGGTGTGGTCCCAGAAAGTGATTTTTTTCCATTTCCAGGAATGCACTCTTATCAGGAAAAAAGGCGAGCAGAAGGCACTCTTCTTGAAGGATTAAGCACGCAATCCAGCATTTATGACTAGTTCAAATCTGATTTTCTCAAAACCTTAGAGATTTTAAATACTGTCTTGATTCCATAATGTGTTCCTGCCTTGTAAATCCTTAGGCTTGACATTAATTGATGCCATCTTTTGCTGTAATATTTTCTAGTGTTAACAGTTGCCCCCTAATGTGTGAGGTCTAGGAAGAGTTGTATAGCTTAAATACATTATATTTTCTTTTTTGTATCGTGGGCAAAGAGAGAGAGGCCTCCATGAACCTTGGAATTGAAAACACCTTGCACCGTTTCTTAGATGACCATGGCCTAAGGGGCCCCTGCAAGAAAATAAAATATACAACATATATACAAAATTTCAACAAGGTGGGCATGTCCCATGCTCGTGATGCTATGGCTAGTTAAAACAAATTGACAAATACATGTGCTGTCAGTGCCACTACTATAGTAGTGATGCTGGCAGTTGTTGATGATGACTGCTGGCGCCCTCAAGGGATTTTTTTCTTTGACGATAGGTGGAATGTGGTACCCATATACGTAAACTGCATATGTACTTGTTGGGACCTTCCCATGTAAGCATTGTTATAGAGACACTTATGGAGGCACGTGTCTTCAACAGATCTGATCAAAGTGTAATGGTTGAAAGGTACAATACCATCATGACATGAAAGCTTTTGCTGTAATTGAATGTTAGGAGGATCGATAACATCTGTGGACAATGATGTCTCCCACAGTTCCACCCGAGGATACCCCTTTGCATGGGGAGGGGTGTTCCAAGGTACCACTTCCTTTTCGGAAAAGAGGTGTCGAGGTCGACAAAAAGGAAGCCTTAACCGAACCATGGGTCACCGAACTAAGGGGTCAGGGACCTAGATGTGATGGGTTTAACATAGGCATGTTGGTGAGAGGTGACTGAAAACGGATGATGGGGATTCAGTGGCCTGAGGTCAGAGTACACTTTAGCAGCTTGGTGACAGTCATAGGTATTTCTGAAGGGAAAATCCCTAGAGTCGGTCGGACTTCTAGGGCGAGTGTGAACCGGCTATGAATGTCATGATGGTGCATGTGTGGGGGTAAAATACTCTGACCAAGGGGAATGAGGGACTACTTCCATGGGGGAAAATCTAACATATGAGGGTGAAGACGTGAAGGGCATCATTGGTGGTCTTTGTACACTTACCAAAAGAATAAAATAATGATTTTTGGTTTGTAAAAAACACAGAGACAGGTACCCCAAAACATGAAAGTGTTCACTCACTGAAGGTGTGAGGACAATGTTTTGTTGGGGGTGGGGGTCCCATTGGTTGGTCTCATGTGCGGGGTTGATGAAGCAGATGAAGCAGTGTCGCAGATGGGATTATGCTGATGGAGATATGGTGGGCCAAATGCGATGCGCGAAGGTGCGCTTTCAATCTTCTTGTAGAACTTGATCGTCCAGGAAGGGGGTTTGAGTTTGAATGGTAAACTTGACCTTATGCATGATGAGTGGATGGGCATGAGTTGCTTCCTGAACTGAAATGGTATGGCCATGGTGTCACTTGAGATGTGATATATGGTCTACTTTGGGTGACGAGCGCCACAGAGGGGAGGCTCTACCGACCAACGTGGGCGTTTATCATGTGCAGGGTGAGGTGATGATAAACGAAGTCGTGTATGAGGATCCTATGGTTTATTTCTGACGGAGAAATTATGTCAGGATATGCAGATTTTTCTAGGAATCTATTATGTTGGGGGTAGAATGATACCTGCTCCGAGATTTTCAGCATATGGTGTTGTAAACGAGCTGTAGGTTATTCCTCAAAAAACAACTACCTCAAGTGAAAGCATATTATTTTCATGAAATATAACTTAAAAGACAGGAGTTTTTTGAAAAAGAAGATGGGAGAGGACATACTTGCCGGCGGTGAAAATTTATTTTTCTTGGAAAGTGAATTTGTGGCATCGCTTTTTTTCGTCATGGCATACTAATGAGGATGCAACTTACGGTTTGCGTAATGGACCTTCTGATCTCCTGGTATGGACCTCCAAAGTTCTGGAAAAGGGCAATAAATATGGGATTATGGCCCTAATCCTATTCATTTGTACTCGTTGAGCTTTGGGAGATCAAAGGTTCTTGTAGAGCCTTTCTTGTCGTTGCAGTCAGCCTGTGTGCCAGGGATTAGCATACTATGCTGAGGTAACTTTCATGATGTCCTGCATTGTAATTTCATCAGTTTGATGATGCCGGGGGCCATACAAATTAGATTTGTATGGACTCTGAGCAAATTTTTCCCTAGATTGCGCCAGTGATCTAGGAAAAAGTGCTCCTTTCTTGCGTGTAATTATGAGGGACAGGCGTGCAAGGGCACGTTGTCCCCTACTTTTTGCGTGCAAAGGCACCCCTGTAAAGGGAACAAACACGTGAGGGCATGCCTATTTAAGGGACAAGCACGCAAAGGCCATAGTGACAGGAAATTTTGGTTTCTTGTCTACTTTTGATGTTTTTCTCTATATTGATGGGTGCTTGCGTTGCCTGGCAAGTTAGTGTGGAGAGAGTGGGATTGGCCTGAGATCCAAATCACTCTAGCTGCTGATGTTGGGGCTCATTGTCATTTGGCCGCATAGGGCCTTCTTAAGTTCACTAAGAATGATTTCCTTCGGTCTCAGGACCGACTACTATGTTGCCTTATACAACACTGGCGTCGGAGGTGCAATATGTTCATACTGCAGAGGACGAACCTGGTGATCCGTCCTGAGACAGATATATACTTTGTGACCGGGTTACTGCCTCAGGGTGAGGCTTTGAGGTATCCACTCTCTGCTGGGAGAGTGAACCTAGACAGATTACGGCGACGAAATTGCAGTGGTGCACCTCTTATTGAGGGGTGCATCAATGTTGCATTAGTGACAGACATGGAAGAGCGGTGTGCTCTAGCAGTTATTGTGTGACTGGCGGGGTCATTTTCTCCACATCGGGCCTTTGGCCCATAGGTTGGGGTTTTACACCGACTGTGAAGCAGGCACTTTTTCGATTTTTCTCGTTTTTGTTTTGGTGGGATGGTTTCACAATTGAACAAGGTCCAACATGGATCTAAGACATTTGAGTATGCTAGCATCATATGTAGCATTATCTATGAGAGGGTGGTGGTGTTGAGGCTATTGGTGGTGGTGCTCATTGGGGGGCCACAGGAGCCAAAGATGAGGAGGTGGGCTCCGATGATGCCGTGGGGCGGTGGTGGCATGGTGGGGCATTATTGGAACACCATGATAGAGCCCTCGTTTGAGGCCAACCCTCAAATTTTCTTGCCATTTTCGGGGATGGAATTATAGGGTGACCCAGACATGGGTCTCCCTTTTGGTTATGTTTGGGGGCCTGCAGGTGTGTGGTATATTTTTTCTACATTTTTTCGAGTGTTTATTTGCTTATGTGTTTTGTACTTGACACTAAAATTCTTTTGGTTACTCGTGCAGATGTTGGTGAGGTAGGTCACCCAGTGGCCCGACTGGTGGGTCACGACCCTCTACTACGACCTCGAGGTGGTCAAGGTGGAGGTGATGCAGGTGGACTGGGTGGTGGTGCTGGTGAACCTGGTGGAGATGGTGCTAGCCCTTCTAGTGAGGGCAACAGCTTGGCTGCAGCAGAGGTTGCGACCGAGAGAGCTCGTGCAAATGTGACTGAGGTGCGTATTGTAGTACTTATGGCTCAAGTGATATCTCTTGAGGACTTTTGAGGTCGAGTGGACTGCTTGATCCAGGGTATGCCTGCTCGAGGTTTTATGGACAACTTCGAGGAGGTTTTTTTAGAGACAGTGATGGCCCGCAAGAGGGATTATAGGCCCACTCTACGTCGGGTAGCAATCGTGGTGGCGACAATAGCTCCGGTGGTGGCACCAGAAGCAGTGGTGGGTCCAGGTGCTCCTCTTGATGGACCGCCCCCCTAGAGTAGTTTTTGTACACGAGGAAAGCACCTGTTATGAGGATGCTTCCCTTATTTTTTATGACTTTTGTATTTTTGGGCTGGCCAGTGGGTCGGCGATACTATTTTTTGTACTTAGATACACATATTGTTTTGATATAACATGATGTGCTATTTACTTCGGTTTTTATATGTTGTCTTATGTTGATGGATATCTATGTTTTTGTTTTTATGGATGATGGTTTTTTCGAGATACATTCAAGTCAAGGATATTGTTAGCTATGCTATCAGTTGTTTGGTTTTGATCCCTTGATACATGTGAGAATGTGATGTGATCAAATTGTCTGCTTAATATTTTGGCACGTAAATATTTTCTAAATAGGTGTGTATCTCTGGTGTCAAATGTTTGTTTTAACTGCGATACCACTAACTAGGAATCAAGGTAGATATGCATACAGTGAATATCCCGATGAAGGGCGTCACACATAAGTCCAATGACGGCGTCATATTCTGCCTGATTGCTTCTTGTTGATCTGATGCACATGTTGTTTGAACACATCAGTGATCGATCAGGTTGGTAGATGGCCCAGGCAACTGCAGCTAAATTTTGAGACCATCGCGATGCTCCATCAATAAATCTAAAGTATGGTTCATTTTGGTGATCCATGTTGGCACTTTGAGCATTTTTTCGGGTCAAAAATATTTTGGTGATTGGGTTTTCTATACTTTCACTCTAGGGGAATGGCCTTTGGGGCCCTTATGGGTAAAAATTATTGAGGTAAAGGCCGTTGATGTGGTTAGTGAGTCCAATCTTGTTCGATTCCATCAAGATGTATGCCCCCTATCGGGTGCAGTGTTTGATGATGTAGCATCCTTTCCACAGGGTTTTGAACTTTCCTAGCCCTAAGGTCACTTTTGCGACATCATAGCAAAGGAGTAATTCTGCATCGGTAAATGGGCGAGGGTTGATGTGGCGGTCGAATGATTCTTTCACCCTTTTATTATGGGCCTTGTTATGTTGCAACGATTGTCGCCAACTTTCGTCGACTAGCTCTAGTTGTATTAGGCATTGTTCTAGAGGCTAGGTGTCATCAAGGAGTTTGACGGTAGCATGCAAGTTTAAGATATTGTGAAAATTGATGCAAAAACGCAAGGTCCCTTGGTTTTTTATGACAGGATTATGATGGAAATCATGGGGTGGAATTGAGGCAGTAATATTTTCACTAATATGAGCGGATACAAATCATATATGGTGGATTGTATCATCGATATTTGTTGGGGGAAAAATCTCTGTAATGGGATTCTTTATGGGCTCAAAGTTAGGTTCCCCCTTAGGATAGTCAATTTCTGGTAGGTGGAATTTTGCTTGCCACAGAGGTTCCTAAATGTTTCCATTAATGGGCACGTCTCTGATGCGTGATTCCCCAGTGGAGTCGCCAATCCTATAGTGGTAGATTTTTTGCACGGGTGTATGAAATCGCACCAGTTTGAAGAGTGTGGTCTACTCTTTAAACTATTGGTTACAGGCAAAAAGTGGTGGAGCTCCAAAGCATAAAATTTAGTGAAAACAGTATGCTAAAGTATGCTCTAGTTAAACTAAAACTTAAAAAAAATATATACAAATGTTATCAAAGAGAGTAAAAAACAATAGTAATACCAATGACGGCTCAAAGGCCTATTAATATTAAACGTTTGAAATGGAGAAGAAATTTTACCCACTTGCCAAAGGGCACCTGGGCAGTGGCTCTAGGTCTTAATGCAAGGATGTTGCCCTCCAAGCTATGCCTCTAATGCAGTCTCTCTCTCTCTTTGGTGTGGTGGAATAGGATTGTTGGGTGGCCAAAGATCGAGTCCTCTTCAGCTCTAGCTCCGGGTCACACATTGCTAGTGTTTCTTGGGAAACTTTGGCCAACATAACAATGTCCTCACCATTTCTTCATCTCTTGGTGGATTTTTATAGGGGAGTTTCAAATCCTCCTTCCCTCCCTTGGTACATAATGGATGGTGACCCAAGGGAGAGGTATGATTCCATTGTGTGCTTAACATATTCCTTTGTGTTCTCACACGATGTCTAGGGAGGCGTTGGTGGTTGTCCTTAGGCGGCTTCATATAAGGAGTAACTATCATTTTCTTGGCGTGGTCCCGAAAAGAGACTTTTTTCCATTTCCAGGAATGCTCGCTTATCAGGAAAAAAGGTGCGCAGAAGGCGCTCTTCTTTAAGGATTAAGTGCACAATCCAGCATTTATGACTAGTTCAAATCTGATTTTCTCAAAAACTTAGAGATTTTAAATACTTTCTTCATTCCATAATGTGTTCTTGCCCTGTAAATCCTTAGGCTTGAAATTAATTAATGTCATATTCTGTTGTACCATTGTTAACAATTCTTATAAACTATCCCCTTAAGGACTTTTATCAATTTTTTGTTAAAGGACTCAGAGAGACCATTCCCCTAAGGGTAGTAGTTTGTTGAATACTTAATTTTGTTACCCTTATCTAAAGCATAACAGAAGTTATGAAACAATAGTGATTACAAAAATCGAAATTTATTGATGATGTTAGAATCTAAGAACGAAATTATCTATTTAGGATTGACCACTTGTAACAACTCCTGGCTAACTTCATTTGAAAATAAATAAAACTAATAACCAAGGTCATAGGACACATATTTCAAGCTGAAATTTGGGCAAAACATAGTCACAAGGATCACTCATGATTAATTATTGGATATGGAAATTGGAAAAGGCATTGGTAAAGGAAAAGTGGCATTAACTGGAATTTCATTTATGAAATAATGGAAAATTAGATAAAACAGAGATGAAAAGTCAGAAATTTGCATGAGGAGAAAATTTTAAAAAAAATGAGGGAAAATGAAGGGAATAGAGGCCTCAATGATAAAAAGGTTTCTCCAGATAAATTCACAACTTTTATCAGTTTTAGCATAGAGCTCTCTCTCTCTATTCTCTCTTTCTCTCATACTCCTACATGCTTGGAGTTTTCGTAGAGCACTCTTGGAGAATTTTGGCATTCTTGGAATTGGAGAAAGAAGGAAAATAAAATTAGGAAAGTGCAAGGGAATAGAATGCATATATTTGTACCATGAAGGGTCTTTCCATTAGGTAAGTTCATCATTGCTTTAGTTCATGTTGTATTGCCAACATTTCCTTCTAATAAATACATTTTTGTAAATACTTTCCCTTGATTGGAAAATTTTCAAAAGAAATGGGTCTTCTTTCTTGTATAAAACCACACCAATTCCATTTTCTCAGGCATCAAATTCCACAATAATTTTTTTTTTTGAATTCTAGCATAGATAAGACCGACATTTGGCACATTGCCTCCTTAATGTGTTCAAATGCCTTAGTTCCTTCTGGAGTCCAAGAAAATGCATTTTTCTTTAATAATGATGTCAAAGGTTTTGATATTCTCCCATAATTATTAAAAAACTTGCCATAAGAACTTGTTAACCCTAGAAATCCTCGAACATGCTTTATGTTTGTGGGGATTTTCCATTCCTTAATGGATTTGATTTTATTAGGGTCTACATTAACACCCTCACGAGATACAATATGACCCAAATATTCCACCTCCTATACTCCAAAGAAACATTTGGAGGTTTTTGCAAATAATTTTTGTCCTCCAATAGTTTGAGTACCATGTCAACATGTTGAACATAATCCTTCCAAGACTTATTGTAGATTAGTATATCATCAAAAAATATAAAACAAAATTTCCAAGGAAGGGTTTGAAAATGGACTTCATCAAACTTGAAATGTGGAAGGTTCATTATTAAGGCCAAAAGGAATGACCAAAAAATAATAATGACCCCCATGACTTATGAATGTTGTTTTAGGAATGTATTTAGTCTTCATTCTAATTTAATGATATCGAGAACATAGATCCAGCAAGGTGAAGTAAATTTTTGCATGTAATTCATCCAATAATTCATCAATGACGGGGATGGGAAATTTATCTTTAACAGTGAGGTTCATGAGATCACTATAATTAGGAAAAATATGACATTATCCATCCCTATATTGAACCAACACTACTGGAGAAGAGAAATAGCTTTGACTAGGTTGAATTATACCAGCCTCTAACATTTCTGCAACCATACGTTCAATCTCACACTTTTGGGCATAGGAAATTTGTAAGGCATGATGTTTGGAGGAACACTTCTTGGAATTAAATGAATAGCATGATCATGATCACAAATAGGTGGGATTCATTCGGGAGTTTTAAACACCTTGGAATGATTTTCCAAGACTTTTTGGAGATCTCGTGAAATAGATGATTTTGATGTTTGAACCTTTAGTGAGCATAATTGTACAATTACACCTCATTATTTTTTATTCATAGGTTTTGTCATGACATTATAGATTATTATGTTTCCCAGATTCCCTATGATACCCCGTAATTCAATTTCATTTCCTTCTAAAAAAAAATTAAGTTCTTAAAAATTAAAAGCCATTGTCCCCTTGTAACCATTAGACTGCTAGTACAACATCATCACCACCCATTGGACTGGATAGCATTGGACTATTCAATACATATTCCCCGATGGTTAGCTTGATATTATGGAACTTTACATAGTAATTTATAATTCCTCCATCTAAAACCATCACTTGGCACTCTGGTGCTAGGTATAGGAAGCAATTCAATTCCTTTGCTACCTTACAATGAATAAAGTTATGGGTACTACCCGAATAAATCAACACTATTACATTTTTCTTCTGGATATTTCCTTATATATTGAGAGTTTTAGGAGTGGTAATTAGCACCAATGCATTACAAGATATGATTGGACCAATTTCTTCTTTCTCTAGGGTTTGTTCCTAGTGTATATCCTCTTCTTTTGAGATTTCTTGTTCATTTTCTTCCTCCTCTTCACAATCTATGTAAAATAATTTATTCTTGGAAAAATTATGACTTTTAGTGTATTTTCTATCACAACTGTAGCAAATACATTTTCCTATTTTTTCTTCCAATTTTTGTGGTATCAAACTTGTAGGTTGTGGAAGTCTAGGAGTAGCAACACTTCCATATTTATAGTTGTGAGTGGTAGGCTTCCCTGTTGCCATAATTTTTCTTTCAATGTTTCTTTCCAACCTGTTGATGGGAAAATTTGTATTGCCAAAAACAAGGGGGTCTCCCCTATGAAAGGTCCCAATTAGACCTCACGCTGTTTGGGATAGGAGCCCCATCCGATATGTGGGCCTAGCTACTAGCATAAGTGGTTCCACTCTTGGTTGTTGGATAGGAAGATGACGAAGTAGAGGAAAAGGTGAAATGACCAATCAGTGAAGCGAAATCAGCCCAATATTGATGACCAATAAAAAAAGATACAAAGAAGTCTAAGAAGCAAAATAAAATGGTGGTACGTCGTGAGTGGGATTAGTGAGCCAAAAAAACCATTCAGACATAGATGGAAGAAAACACGCCAGAAGTTAATTGAAAAGTAGTTCACAATAGATCACTAAAATGGAAAGGAAAAAATAAACATTGATTCAAGACCATACATACACACACCCACTGTGAATTAGTTCATAATCAATTACATGCATGAAAGCATCCGTACAACATAGTGAAACATTAGATAGCTAGTACTATCACCACAAGCAAGCACATGAATCAGTGTCGGAAAAGAGAATATATTATTAATGTTGTCACAACGTCAAATATATGTTTACAACTTGTCAAAACCCAATAGTGGAACATGGGCTATTCATCTCAATGCATGATACCAAAACCCTAGCCTCGCTACCTCTCTCTCTACTTGATACCAAGAACTAAGTGCCTTTAGCTCTCAAGCAACAATTCCTCTGTCATATTGGCTTCAATTACGAAGCTAAAAGTCCTTTTTTCATTTCCTGAAGTTGTATATATAGGCTGATATGTCCTTTGAGTTTCCCTTGACTCTTGGTCTTCCTGACTATTGGGCTGACTTGCGACTTGGGCGATTTGCAACCTGCGACCCTGGGTCATTTGTGACCTACGACCTTGGGTCATCTGCGACCTGCGACCTTGGGTCATCCCTTCTATTCTTCTCCTTTGGTGAGCTTAGCCCTTGTAGAACACTATGCCTTTCCCTAGTACGAGTGAAGTTCTTCGAATTTTGTAAGGATCCACCTTCCTCACTCGAGCAAACCCCAGCTTTTTCTATGCAAGTCACCGACCTCTACCCGTAAACAAATAACATGGGTCACATTCACTTATAATAAGACTGATGTTGGAAACACAAGTAATTAGCCAAAAATTGGTTTTAACAAATAGTAAATCTAAACCCCTGTGTGGTCTTGTTTTGCAGAAGAATGCATGTACGACTCGTACATGCCCATACTGAGCTCGTTTAAGCAAGTAATGGGAAGAAAACCTAAAATTTTGACTGAAGTTCATCACAAGACTAAAACGTGTAGTTTTATCTAGCTTAATATTAATTTCTGATGGTGATGATGTCGAAAAACTTATGACAGTAATGCATTATTTATCAATTTGTATGTCATGCACAGTGCCATCAACGTTACACATTTGGTGACATACTCTTTCATATCTACCATGCGTAGGCCCATCCTCTGACCTTTAGTAGATTACAATTATACCTTACGAACTTTCATGCGTAGGGCCATCCTCAAACAAGAGTGTGTTAAGGCAGTGAAGATGAGGAATAAGGATTATAAGGCCAATTTTACATTCTGTTATGCATCGGGACAAGGCTACGATGTGCGACCTCGGAGGGGCTTCGAGAGGTTGTGACTTGTAGGGAGGTTGTGACTTGTGGTAGTCGCAAGGTCGCAGCTCAACTTTTCTGCCTATGCTTGAGGAGTGTGACCTGGCGACCTGGGCAAGGATAAGAACTTATGAAAGTCGCATAGTCACAACTCTTGGTGGGTGGCACTTTGCCTTCATGCCTCAGGCTTGCGACTTTGCAATTTGTGGAGATTTTTGACTTGAAAAGAGGTCGCAGAGTCGCATTCGGGGATGGGTCGCACATTACTTTCATGCTTCAGGATTGTGACTTTACGACCTGTGGAAGTCTAGGACTTGGTAAGAGGTCACACAGTCGCATTTGGGGATGGGTTGCACTTGTCCATGCTGCAACAGAAGTGCGACTACACGACCTGATCGCATAGTGTTTCCCATAACCCATTTTGAACCATGTGAAACATGGAACTCCTTTAGGGCATGGATTTATCTTTCACAAATGATGAATGTACATATTTTCTAACTTGCGGTTCCTCCATACCCCCATTCTCAGGCTTTTAATTGCATCCAACATTATTAACTTGATGAGTTCTGTGCCCATTTCCTGCGTTTTAATTGTTTGACAAGAAACTAAAAAAAAATGTGTTTGATCTAGTCATTGACAGGTTGAACCAGACGACCATGTGACTGTGGATGTTGTTTAGCAAATACTCCTTGTAATGCTACAATTGAAGTTTGTAATGTTCATGAATTCACATGGTTGAACTCCAGTTATTCTCTATTTTGAAGTAAGGTGCTTAGAGTCTCCTGTGCAGGTGCTTGCTCATGCCACATGTAAACCCAAACAATTTGACATGATTTTTCGCCAATGATTGATTACCATCGATGGATGAAGACACCTCGATCCCTGAGAGTCTGAAGCAATCGTAGGAATTACCCCTTTAAATTCTTCTAGTAATTATAAAGAATGCTGCAAGAAGAGCTCATAAATGAGCTGCATGAATTAAGTTCCTCTCATATTCATCAGTTCACATGTTCGAATCCCATTTTCACAATCGTAAAAATATTGATTGCTAACACTCATTTCTCTTAGCCATCCTGCACTGTCGAAATTCTCTCCACTTCTGCTTTATGGATACGCAACCATCACACCTTGTGGGTTAGCATTAATCTCCCATCATCTTCCTCTCCTGGAATTCCATTGGACAGATGAATAAATGCATTGTTCTTAGTGTGCATATGTTGTGGTGTCCAAATTATATTTCATCGAATGTTCATCAAGACTATGCAACATTAAACCTCCATGTTTACTTCCATTGTTATCGTGTAGCACCACAATATATTTTTGGAATGTGTCCCTACTAATATTGGTCATTTGGAGGATCTCGTGAATGGCTCATTAATCCCTGTTAAAGGATAATTTCCCACTCGACCTCTTAATGCCCTTTTATGTGCTTGAACATTATTTAGGATGTGCACTTCTGATGTCAAACAGAAATATAATTTTCACCTTATCCCACTCACAACCTCAAGAAAAATGACTCTGAAGCTATAAACATCCGATTTTACAGATAGTTGCCTCAGCATCGGATACTCTGGAGCGATTAAATCATATGTACCAGTAACTTTGGTGTGAACATAAATCTCATCATCTCGAAAAGTCTTGGCCAATCCAACGTTTGCTATCTTTGGATTCAATCCCTCGATCATTTGAGTTTTATTTACTTTATCATTTCGATGAATAATGCACAGTTGTGAATCCTCGTGAAGATAGAGAAGGTTGCACACTATTCCCATTATGAAGTTGTAGCATTTTTCCAACCAAGAAATCCATGTTCTCTTTTTATTAGGTTGAAGAGAAAGGTGTCTTGGATTTTAGGGGGAAAGCACTCATGAAAAAAAAACTTTTTGATTCGTTCATGCAATAGCCAAGTTGAAGTACTACGCTTTGCCTACAAGTTTTACTTCATCCCTAAATTCCCTTGTTCCTTGGGTAGACTTGGAGGACAGCTTCTTTACTACTATTTCTATGCCCTTGGAAATTATACCTTTGTATGCAACACCAAAGCCTCCCTCTCCAAGTTTATTATCTTCATGAAACCACCTTCTTTCTTTTGTCAATGCGTCCAAGCTAAACACTATTTGGGGATTGAACAACAATTGTGATCCAGAGATGCCATCCTGCCTTCTTGAATCTTCAATGCAGTGGTGATATTGTTGGGTATATCATTCATGGGTTCCACATCCATGAAGTATTAGTGCACAGTCACTTTTAGAGAATGATGTCCCCAAATTTGAAAGTTATATACATGGGACCATGAGCTTGGTGGCGTACCCAAATAGAATGCCTAAATGATCCATGCTAATATTGCTTATAAATGGACATATACAACGTACTTAATACATCAACAAGCTTCCATTCAAGTACATGCATGATGATACCCCTGCACATGGCGTGATTGTATAAAAATAATCTTGTCATGGTGATGGGAGGGTTTGCGAGGGATTGGAAGTAGGTCAAGCACACTTGAGGCTCCTATCACGATGATATGGGGGGAAACCTATCTCTGAATCTAGTGGGAGGGAAATTTTAGTATTACTCGAAGAAGCGGGCCCCCAATCCCTAGCGTATTAAGGAGACATCTAGGTAAGAGGGTGTAGTGATAGGTTTTGGTGGGAATAGTTCATGGGGGTGACATTGACTAAAGGTTGGGTCGAAACCCTAATGGCTGAGTGAGCAGAGGGGGAACCGAAATTTTGAATATAGCCAAAATTTTGGGTGGTGTTGTAGTAGCTACAAAAAATGGTGAACCACTAGTAGAATCCAACATCTCTGCCAATGTCCCAACAATGATCTAAGTCTCGATAGTGATGCAAGGGAATATTGAACAGGTTCTGCGAGAACCATTTGTATTACTTTTACCTTTTCAGATATGCCCAATCCTTGTGCCTCATCTAGGTCATGTTAATCAGAAAACTTCAAAGCGGAAGATAATGTATGCCAGTAGTTTGATGATGAAGTAGAGAGCAAGGAAGCGGGCTTATTATATTCATAATTTTAAAATAAGTCTCTAGTGTTGCTCTATTTCCATTAGGCCTGGGTAG
The DNA here is from genome assembly GCA_034641835.2 of Pinus albicaulis. Lineage (NCBI taxonomy): Eukaryota > Viridiplantae > Streptophyta > Pinopsida > Pinales > Pinaceae > Pinus > Pinus albicaulis. Next base: position 292,692,154 of record CM076581.1, read on the forward strand.
TACCCCAACGGAGTCACTTCAAGAAATCACAAATGTTGCTCTGTTGCCAACGAGCCTGGTCAGTACCTCAGTGGATTTTTTGTGCTACCTCTCTACGTAGGAAGCCTTTCTCAATCCTTTACCCTTATTTGTTTCATGTTCTTGAAGCACTTATTTTATGTGCTTGTGGCACTTATTTTTCATGGGCGGATGAGGGATCCTGACTTCTTTTATGGGAAAGAGAGTTTTTTCCTTGTTTGAAAGAAACTAAAAGGTATTCTGATTTGGGTTTGCCCTCATGCCAAGCCTTCACACCCCATCTCCCACCCACAAGCGAACTATGAAAAATAAATCATTAAGATATTGAAGACTAAGGCAGGCACAGGGCTTAGGTTACGGATATAGGCCATTCAAACTTATTAGGGTTCCCCACAAGCAACCGACTCATATTTCCCTGGCTAATGAGCTTAGACTCATAGGAATTATGTTTATAACATTACTTTGATGACCTGTACTGAGAGAAGCTACCTCTTGAGGTAACCACCGCAACCTTACGCAAAAAATGCAGTTAGGGTTTTAGTAATCAGGCGAAGTAAGTAAGAAAGATCATCAGGGTTACGATGCGTGTAAAGAGGCGAAAGGAATCCATCCGGCTTCAACATGTACAAGGAGGAATAAGGAGGCTAGTCAAGGCACTGAGGGTTTCATGGCTCTGGGTTCAATGAGGGCTCATGTAGTGGTATGCAATGTACGAAAACATTCAAAGCTAGGTCAACAACCAACGCAATTGATGCGAGGAAGAAAGTGTACAATGCGATGTGACATATGAGGCTTATGATGTAATGTAATGCCATGTGTGAGAAAGATAAATTAGTTACAGGTGGAAAAAACAAGGCAAAGCACATGCAATGATTATCTGAATATTATGCAGCAATAAGCAAACTGAAAAAGCATGAGTGCAGAATAAATAGAAAATTATAATGTATAAAGCTATTTACCATAAGAAAAGACAAAAAACATAGTTTTAAACCATAAATAAAAACCTTATTAAGTAAACCTAATCAAAAACTTGAACTAGCACACTTTTATTAACAAATCCTAGCTATCCTAAACCTTACAACCCTAATTTAACCAAAGAGGTGGTTGGGTTATGTGAAATCAGATTTCCAGTGCAACCACCACACTAGTTCCCGCCCTTCAAGAAAAACAATGTTTGCAATTAGAGCTAGCATACAAAATTGTGTACCAACAACAAGACTTACTTGAAAAGCATGTGCAACAACAAGAAGGTTAGGACTACTTACTAGAGAATGCGCCAGAATGGATTGTTCGAGATGAATTTCACTTTCATCCTGATACATAGAAATATGTACTTGAAACCTAAAATCATTTATAAATGAAACACATCCATATACGCAGAACCCTAAGTCTGACAGAAGCGGGGTAAGACATTTCCCATTTGTAGGTATATTCGTTGGATGGGATCCATCCAAAAAGCCAAGAATCTCATCATGATGTTGAGGATGATAAATTTGATGGAATGGAAAAAATAAGCATCTGCCAAGCGAATTTTAGGTGATCACGAATCTAAGTGAAGAAACCCTAATTTTGAAAGCCCTAGTTCATATTTGTCCCTGGCTCTCGTCGAGAATGTGAGGATCCAATGTAACTTTTAGCGGAGATTGAAATGCTTCACCGTCTTGGAAAAACTCTAGACCTTCGAGCGGGGGACTTCCAAAATCCAATGGTTTCGTGAGATCAACTAGCAAAACGATGTGATCGTTAATTGTGGTGATTGGACAACCATCAGTGGGCTTATTATTAATTTAGTCAAAAGTTCACAAACTGAGAGATTGACAATCCAATTTATCATATTCTTTAAATTTCCTAGGGCAAGATAAATTGATTGGAAAATTTTCAAGCAAAAAAGAGGTTTTCAAGACATCACATGGTTGTGCCTGAATGCAACTAGTACTAGCTAGGAAATAACCAAAAATATTAGAGACAATGGCCAATGTTTTCCTTCCAGTGAATAAATTAGGGTATATCGGTTGTTGCATACCAGCTATTAGGGGATAGAGATATGTTCTTAGCAAAACATCACTCGAATGGAAGGCTTGCCTAGATGAGCTGACATCTGGCGCAGTTATGTTGAGAGGAGTGTGATACGTGGGAACCATTATTTCAAAAACATTATTTCGAGAAACCCTAGTTTGACTTGTTCCAGGGGTCTCATCAAGATCGTAAGAAAAAGAGATATCTGCCAGCAGAAACTTAATTTCCTTGATTCCCTGATGGGTCCCTGAATCATCACAAAGCAGATCATCAAATTTCGGTGGCTTCATATGATTGACAGATAGATATGAATGACAATTCTCAGGGGCACGAGTGAATATGTTTTTGGATAAGTGGCGATCATTGGATCCATCAATTTGATCAGGTTGGGTACCTGGTATGTTAGGCTCCGAGGGAGTTAACTATTGGGATGAATCAATAAAAGAGACATATTGAGGTTTTCGAGACAAGTAGTCACTCTTTTGGATGTTTAAATATTTTAGATGAAAAGGATCAGACACAAGAGGTTCATCAATTTTGTAATGTGATTGTGAAACACCACTCGCGTGTTCGTGATTGTCGTCAACACTAGTATAAGACAACTTTGAATGACTTGAAGAAATTACTAGTGTGAAAGACTCATCAAATGAATCAGGGAATAATGGATGAAAATATTCAAATGTGGGGGTATCAATCATACAAGGACCTTCATCTCACACATCAATTTCATCTAGAGAGGCCAATGATCCTACATTCCCATCACGGTCCAATGATTTTTTAGCGAAATGAACTTTATCTGGGCCAAGACTCAATTCATTATCAGTATGTGAATGAGATTTAGGAGTGTGCCTAGGTAAACATTCAATGGGCTTGAGATAGGTTTCATTAATAGGGAGAGATGTTGGGCCAATATGGTTTTCAAGCTCTGATTTAATAGGGTGCGTGAAAGATTTAGGGGTGGTACAACAAGTCTTATTTTCTTGCACACATCTAGCATCACTCAGAACTTTTGCAACCACAACTCCATTGCATGAAAATTTAGGAGGAGGAATAGTAATATTCTTCTTAGAGGTCTGAATGTGTTCTGGAATCGTGGAGATAGACAATGAAACATTAGGGACAAAGTCCAAACAACTGGCCACTCGAGGATTATCATAATAAACGCTAGGATCAGGGTTTGTTTTCAATTGAAAGTGTTCTATGGAAATGAAAACCACTTGTCGAAACTGTTCAGTTAAATATGCCCAATCGACATCCCTTTCAAGGAACTCAAAACAAAAATGAACAAATATGATAGAAAACTCCTTTAGAGATTCTTGAGGTTCCAATTTGATCTCATTTAACCCTATTAACACATTTTGAAAATCATACCTGTGAAAAGCTTGTTGTAATTCACTAGTGAGCTGCTCGAACAAATGGATGGAAGTTGCGGGAAATGTGCGGCACCATTGCTTAAAGTGACCTTCGAGAGTGAGGGAGAAAAGCACATTATTGAGTTGCGAAATGGGTATGTATTTGCTAGTAAGTTCCTCCTCGTTATCCTTAATTCTTATCTTTTTCATGTCTTAATGCACTAATCTATTAAGGAATTATGGTAGGAAATGAGGAATGATTACAGTTGTGATTTAACTAACATTTACCCTTCTTTATGTAGGAAAATGGACAAGGAACGATTGCTGTTCCTTGCTGTTGGCACAGCCAAATCCGACAAGCAAAGAAAGGAATGAATTGGTTGTGGACAAGGCTAAGAACGAATCAATGAGATCAATGCGAAATAGAGGAAGATGTCTTAAATATGGAAATTGGTTGTGAATCCCTCAGGATCTCCTGATCCTGAGGGATCGCATTTACTATTTACTTTTTACCCTTTATGACTATAAAAGGAAACGATTGTAGGAAGACAGGGATGCGTGTTGTTTTTCCAAATTGCAAGCTTAATTGCAGACTATATAGTTGAAGAACGAAATTACATTGTAATACGAATCAAGTTCAATGATTAATTGAAGTTGTTGTTTTCATTTGCATCATCTGAAGTAATCTAGCAGTGCCTGCTGGTGGCTAAGGGCCCAGCTCTCGGTGGAATTCACTGCTTCATTTGTGTCATACATTTCTGATTATTGCAAGTGTGATGGCTTGATAGTATTATTTCTTTCTGTGATTCTATTTCCTTTGCTGTTCATTATTTTCCTATGTTGACTGAATAGTTCTATTTTATATAATTTACAATATTGTTATTTATTTAGTTTCCTTCCACTTTCAGATTGAGTTTCTTAGATAATTTTTCTGCTCAATGTGATCAACTGTAACGAGTATTAACTACTGCTGTTAGACTCTCAAATTGATATCATTGTTGTTTTACTGAAGAATGCATTTGATTTAGATTTAATCAGTTTCGAAGAGAAGGTTTATCACTACTGTACTCTTCACTGATATTGTTGTTATTTGAAATTCCGTAGGATTTGATTTCATTAGAGGATTGAGTTTTAGTTTAATCGCAATTAGAATTTACTTGCTGCATCCGTTTACTCTTGTATTAAAAGATCATACTGCAATCTATGAAACATTACTCTCTTATTTAAATAGCAGCCACATAATGTGTACACTCTTGAAATAGAAGGACTTGGCCGGATTGATAATTAATGTGAGGATAACTAGGAGTTTAAAAATCACCTTTTATCACCCAATATTTTGGTACCGTTTCCAGAGAGAGTGTAAGCCATTTATGAAGAGTGATGTATATATGATAATTACCTATTGAGAGAGAACTGGGTATTAAAAACAGAAGGTAAGAACTTGTGTACAGAGTATTCAAAATTCCTGCTCCCTCGCCCGCTTTCCAGCAGAGTTGTTAGAAATTTAGGGTAGAGGCAAACATTTCAATTGTTTGTATGAATGACTAAGAAGAAAAGACCAGAAATCAATCCAATTCCACTACCCAAACTTGAAAAATCTAAGGGACCAGTGACCCTTGGACGATCAACTTTCATAGATGAAATCTTGAAGAAAGTTGAATCTCAGCCATCAGTGGGTCCTCAAAACGTTGCTTCCAGACAACCTACTAGCTCCCTTCGGGCCACAGGCTCACTATCTGAAGCTTACGCTGAGGTCCATAGAAAAATTGTAGGAATTGAGTAGAGTTTTCAAGAAATTGAAAATTCGTGCCCAATTTCCTCACCAGAAGGGAATTATTGTAATATTAGTGAAGGAGGAGGAGAAACAGGGGAAGAAACGAGATCCCCTCAAGTGGTAATTAAACAAGGAACACCCTGTATCCCATACAGAGGGAGTGTTGTTAAGATTATTCCCACCTCTTGTGATATTCGTGAAGGAGGAGGAGAAACAGGGGAAGAACCAAGATCCCCTCAGGTAGTAATTGAGCAAGGAATACCCAGTATCCCAGATAGAGGGAGTGCTGTTAAGATTATTTCCACCCCTTTGGGACACCCTAGGGATAACTCCCCAGCTCCAGAAATCCTGGAAGGAATACTGGCATATATTTGATCAAATGGCTAACAATCCACAAGCACCCCAAAATTCCACATTGCAGTACCCCATCGTTGACATAGCTACCAACGCTCCTATGAAAGCTATCCCTTTACAAAATATTCCCACCTTTCATGGGATCTAATCAGAGGATCCAGACGCATTTATGTTTGAATTCGATGTATTATGTCGGGGTTATGATCATACCACCGAGCCCCAAAAACTAAAGCTGTTTCCATCTAAATTAAAAGGCGTAGCCTTGCGTTGGTTCATGGGGCTAGGTGGAGGAACAATAAATGATTGGGATCAAATGAAAAATTATTTCCTTAAAAAATATTAGGATTATTGCAGATCTAGGGAATTGAAAGATGAAATATTCCAAATGGTAGCTAGACCAGGTGAAACATTGGAAGATTATGTAGAGCGCTTCCAATATAACCACCAAAGACCCCCCTATGTAAATCCACCCTTGCCTGATAATGTGCTGAAAACTATAATGATTAAAGGGATGAAAGAACAATGGATATAGACGTTAAATATTATGGGTAAAGGTGATATATATAAGAAAGATTATTTTGATATTATTAAATTGTGTATCAGATGCTCAAGGGGCAGTACGAGACTGAAATCATCAGAACGCGACATAAATACCAAGGACAGTAAAATTTCTGGTGGAACCATTACTCGTACAGAAATTGGAAACCTGCTAGAAGATTTAAAAACATATATCTTGGGGACTTTGACGACGCAATTAGATATAATGCAGGCCAAGCAGCAGTAGAACAGAACCTCGTGATATTTTGCCCGAGATGCACAAAGAAGCATAGTCACAAAGAGTGTCTGGTGGATATGGTACAAACCTGTGCCATATGTACTAAATATCATGCCACAAAACGCTGCTCGTCACTTCCAAGGTTAAAAGCAGTCTATAAAGAGGCATAAGAAGAAATAGAACCAGCCTATCTGCTAAATCAACGTCTCCAATGGAAACCACGACAAACAGTATGCCAACCGACCCATATTCTTCCTTTCTGGCCTCGCAATATAATGCTTAACAATACACAGGAGCTATGTGGCAAAACCAGACACCTTTTCCCAATTGGTCATAGCAACCATTCTCTATGCCACCTTGGTCCAACCAATCAAACCAAAATAATAGTTGGCCAAATTTTTTTGTTTTCCACCATTTTGGCCATCCTCCACATATCCATTCCAATGGCCATCCTCTACATCACAAAACTAGAGTTGGAAGTCAAGCCGACAACGACCTACAGATCAGCCAGCAGGAACAATCCCCCTACCTCAACCTACACTGCCAGCACCCTATACATTGCAATAAAACCCTCATACCAACCTACAACTACAACTCCCAGCCCAGCCCAACCCAAACCCCAACAATAAACCGATCCAATATTTGCAAATTATTGAAGGACCCGAGCCAGAAACTGAATTAAGGGAGTGTAATGAGCTGCAATTAAGATCTGAGAGGATAATAGAGTCAGAGGGGGATAAAAATATAAAAATTGAAAATCCGTTACTTGTAGAACAAGCACCACAAGTGGAGAATCTAGTTAAACAGAAAACCCATGATCAAACTATTACCTCTTCTCCACCATTCCTAGAATGATTAATTATACCCTTCTCAATCGAATATCCAGATTTTGATCTTTTGGGAGAACTGAAAAATTTGTGTGTAAAAATACCTCTCCTCCAGGCTATTCAGGACATTCCAATTTATGTGAAAACTATCAAAGAATTGTGTATGAAAAAGCCAAAGAGGGAAAAAAAAACAACTCCAACTGTCCATGTCGTCGGTACTCTGTCTAATTTATTATCAGGAAGAGAAACACCAGTAAAATATGAGGACCTAGGAAACCCTATAGTCACAGTGCAAATAAACGGGTGCTCCTTTCCCAATGCATTAGTTGACCTAGGAGCAACAATAAATATTCTCACAACAACAACTTGTGATAAAAAGATTGGCATTACATCCTTGGACCCAACCACAACCCTTTTGGAACTTGCTGACCGATCAATTGTCAAACCAGAGGGGGCATTACAGGATGTAATGGTGTCTGTAGATTCTTGGGAATACCCAACAGATTTTCTGATCATCAATCCTAGAAATCGAATAGATGGACATCCCCTAATTCTAGTAAGACCTTGGCTAGCAACCATAGATGCTTGCATAAGCTGTCGGACAGGCAGCATGACTATAGCAAGAGGAAAAGATGTGAAGAATTTAGCCTTATATCCTCCAGCTCAGCCAAGTCTAACAATAATAAAAACGAGGAAACAACCTGCATCATATTTAAATGAAAACATTAGATCATCACTAACCATAGAAGATGCTCTTGAATTCAAGGTTCAAATAGAAGATGACATCATTAACACTTATATTAACCAACCAGATGTTGTATCTCATCCAAAATGTCACATGATTGAAGCAGCCCTGGATAACGAAATCAAAGAGGATCCCTTACAAGACTTTAATGACCAATCAATCCCAACAACTTTTGTTTATAATATCAAAACCGTAGAAATTGAGCCAGGAAAAACCTTAAATATCAATAAAAACCTGACTAAGGACCAGGCACAGAGGCTTGTCCAACTTCTGAGAAAATATAAAGAAGCCTTCGCTTGGGATTACCCGGACATGAAAGGGATTGATCCCCAGTTATGCATGCACCACATCTATATAGAGAAGGATGCGAGGCCCATTAGACAACCTCAACGTAGATTAAACCCTCATCTTAAATATATTGTGAAAGATGAACTACAAAAACTGTTGGATGTGAATTTCATCTATCCTATATCCGATAGAAAATGGGTCTCCCCATTAGTAATAGTGCCTAAAAAGAATGGAAAGTGACGTATATGTGTTGACTATAGAGAGCTTAATAAAGAAACCCAAAAATATCACTTTCCCCTTCCATTCATTGACCAGGTCTTGGACACATTGGCAGGAAAAAAATTCTTTTCTTTCCTATACAACTTCATCGGCTACAACCAAATTCAAATTGCCCCTGAAGACCAGTATAAAACTACTTTCACTTGCCCATGGGGAACCTTTTCTTACAAGGTCTTACCTTTTGGACTGTGCAATGCACCTGCTACATTCCAGAGGGCTATACTCAGCATTTTTTTAGATCTGATAAACGAAGGGCTCGAGGTGTACATGGATGAATTTACACCTTATGGAGATGACTTCGAGCCAGCATTACAAATGCTAGAGAAATTTCTGTAACGATGCATTGCTACCAGGCTTTGTTTAAGCCATGAAAAATGCCACATGATGATGACCAAGGGCCTCATCCTGGGCCATTATATCTCAGCAGCTTGAATCCAGGTAGATCCAGCAAAAATTCAGATAATTCTTTTAATACCTACCCCTTCCACAAAAACTGAGGTACGCAGTTTCTTGGGATTTTCTGGATATTATAGGAGATTTATAAAGAATTTTTCTCGAATTGCTGCACCCTTATATGCATTAGCAGGAAATATTGATTTTATTTGGACTGACAAATGTGACAGTGCTTTTGAAGATTTAAAACGGCTTGTATCAATAGCCCCAGTGCTAAGGGGCCCAAATTGGGATTTTCCATTTCATATCTCATCTGACGCATCAGACACGACTATTGGAGCAGTTCTTGGCCAGGAGGAAGATAAGAAGCCATATGCAATATACTACATCAACAAAAATCTATCTCCTAATGAATTGAACTACACTGTGACCGAAAAGGAATTTCTGGCTATAATCTATGCTATTAACAAATTTAGACATTATATAACATGATACTCTGTGGTTTTGTATACGAATCACTATGCTATTAAATATCTAGCTAATAAACCTGTTACAAATGGAAGAGTGACAAGATGGTTGATTCTTTTGCAGGAATTTGACATAACAATCAAAGATCGACCAGGAAAGGAAAATCTAGCAGCAGACTTCCTTTCACGTATGCCAAAGACAGATGAATCAACAACAGTAGAAGACCGGTTCCCTGATGAACACTTATTTGCGGTAACATTGAAAACACCATGGTATGCGGATGTCACAAACTAATTAGCAGTAGGTAAGTTACCTAAACACCTGAAGCTTAATGAAAGAAAAAAAATAGTACAACGTAGCACGCGGTTCTCCTAGATTGGAGGTTATTTATTTCATACAGGGGCCGATATGCACATTCGAAGATGTGTCAGGGAAGACGAAATCTTCGACATCCTGAAAGCCTGCCACGATGGGCCTTATGGCGGACATTTTGTAGATCGTAGGACTGGTCACAAAGTCTTACAGATAGGCTATTATTGACCCACCATTTTTAAAGATGCCAAGAAGTTTGTCCAGGCATGTGATAGTGGCCAAAGAATGGGATGCCCTGGGCAATCTGATGAGATGCCCCTACATCCGCAGTTAGTCATCGAGCCTTTTGAGAGACGGGCATTAGATTTCATTGGTCCAATAAACCCATTATCTAATCAAAAGACATATATATTAGTTGCAACAGAGTATGTGACTAAATGGGTGGAGGCAGAAGCATTACCAAGGGCAACAGAGGACTCGATAATTCACTTTCTTTTCCAACTTTTCGTGCGATATGGCTTGCCTAGAGAAATAATCATAGATGGAGGGCCACAATTTATAGGCCATAATATTGCTGCGACATTAAAAAATCACCATATCTTGCACAAAATCACAACTCCATACCACCCGCAGGAAAATGGCCAGGTAGAAAGCACCAATAAAGTAATCGAGGCAATACTCACAAAAATAGTCGCATCACATAGACGTGACTGGGCTACCAGATTTCCAGAAGCCCTGTGGGCATACCACAAGACATGGAGAAATACCACGGGATATTCCCCATATCAGCTAGTGTTTGGCAAAGAGCCTATCTTCCCAATAGAATTTGAAATTCAGACATTGAGGATAGCTCAAGAAGTAGGCCTGGATCTGAATGAAGCACATACTAACAGGATACATCAAATCAATGAATTGGATGAAATCTGCCTATTAGCTCTTTAGCATAATGCACTAATCCAACATTAAAGAGCGAAATGGCATGATACCCTCATCAAGAAGAAGACATTCCGCAAAGGTGATTGGGCACTTCTGTATGATTCTAGGTTCCAGGATTTCCCAGGAAAACTCCAGACCAGATGGTTAGGCCCCTATGAGATACAAAAGGTACATGATAATGACACCCTCACATTAGCCACTATTGATGGGTCTGACAACTCTTTTAAAGCAAATGGACATCGGGTACACCTCTATCACAAACCGCTTACCAGGGAGTCTTTTTTCCAACAACTATGGGAAGATTCCACTATGCAAATTCTTGCTGAGGAGGGCAACCCTTCCACAGCACCAGTCCAGTGAAGGAATATACTTTTTCTCAGAACTTGTACATAAGTTTTCCTTTTTTTGGATTTGATTGTATGTTAGTTTTGATTCTTTCCTCTATTTTCTTTGTTGTTCCCTACAGGGAACAACTACTGTTCCCTCTAAGGAACAAAAAATTTTGTATCTATTTTCTTTGTTGTTCCCTACAGGGAACAACTATTGTTCCCTCTAAGGAACAAAAATTTTCGTATATTTTGCTTTGCTGTTCCCTATAAGGAACAACAAATTTTGTGTGAATTTTGCTTTGCTGTTCCCTACAGGAAACAACTGCTGCTCCCTATAAGGAACAACAACTTTTGTGTGAATTTTGCTTTGCTGTTCCCTACAGGGAACAACTGCTGTTCCCTATAAGGAACATAAATTTTTGTGTGTCTTTCACTTTGCTGTTCCCTACAGAAACAAAATTTTTTTGTGTGAATTTTGTTTTTCTGTTCCCTACAGGGAACAACTGTTGTTCCCTCTATGGAACAACAAAATTCTTTCAGTATAGCTTGCTTTGCTGTTCCTTACAGGGAACAGCTGCTATTCCCTTTAAGGAACAACACTTTTTTATATTTCTTTTGCCATTTTCTTTCAAAGAACAACACTTTGTAAATATTTTTGAAGGACATCCTATTGTTATCCCTCAACCACCCTAGTTTCACTTCGTATGATGCTCTTAATGACATGAAAAGTACAATATGTATGGAGGTATAGTGGAACAGGAAAATACCATGAATATTATCATCTTTAACAAGATTGCTTTGTGATGATCCATAAAAAGAAAAAGACACAATTATCTTTCTCACTTTACTGCCTTCATTTCCACTATAAATTAAACTTATTGATTATCTGTATCATGTTGGTTCTCCCTTTTCTGTATAACTCTCTCTATATATTATTAATAATATTATGGGTATATTCTTATTTTATATGATATGTCAAACTTCTTCCGCCATCCCTACTCTTAAGGAGTGATGAGCCACCCTCTATGTATAAAATGGGGATTAAAAAATAAAAACAGAATAAAATAAAGGAGATAAAAAAATATATATGTACATTTACTAATGATTCTATGATTTTCCACAGGGGAGGATAGGGGGTATCATCACGAGCCAACCTACCATGATCATAAGGAAGAATCCAAATGGCATTCCCACTATGGCCACCGCACCAGGGATATAATCCAATGAATGCATGAACAAATGAATTCCTTGGAAACAGGAGGTCTCATCACGAGCTGACCTGGCCACTCTTGCTACTTCCCAGTGAGTGGCAATGTGATCACTTGGTCACCAACCCAGCACATTGGTATCTTCTATAGAACATCATAAGACTTTTCCCCAGTTATACATAGAGGACCATGGTTCTCAAGGGTTAAAAAGAAACTCTGTCGAGGCTATGGACGCCTGTGGGCAGCAGAAGCTCTGCTGATGGTATTGAAGCTTTATTTTACATCAATAATTATTATAATACCCTTTTCTTATAAATCTTTGCTATGGAGAGATTATGGTCCTAACATCCCATTGAACCTATATGCATGAATATTTTTAAAAGTCAATCATAATGGTTTAAGTAGAATAATGGCATTAAAAGTATTATTTCTTGTGTTTTTGCTGCTGTTCCCTTTTTCTTTATTATATCACATCACGACAGCTTATCATTTAGAATTCACGGTATAAGCCTTGATTTCACTCCGCCATACTCTTTATGATCTTGTCATTAATACGCATGCCTTACCAACCCATTACTCTTGTACCTTGCCGCCAACACCTTACCCTTTTCATTTCATGTGGTCGAGGACGACCTATCATTTTGAAGGGAGGCGGGGACCCCCAGTGTACTTATGAGTGCGCTGTCGTTCTCTTATTTGGTTATGCAGAATAATACAACATTCCATGATTGCAGCGCATGTGGTATGATAATAGCCTCAATAACGGTATAAAACATCACATAACCATTTGCTGTTCCATTTCTCGGCTCTATGCATCGTTGTGTTTTGTTGCTATACTTATCGTTTGCAGAGTTACAACACTACAGGAGGAAGAGCAGTACATAGAGAACCATTGATATTGGCTATCTCTGATGTAGCCAGGGAAATTTTATCTTAGGCTAGGTGGATAACGTTCCTTACAAGATTTCAACTACCCAGTGAGGAAATCACCATCGAGTTTTTACGAAATTTACAGAATGTAAATTCTGTGGTAAGGGGAAGGCAAATCACAGTATCAGACGCGGTGATAGCAAAAGCATGTGGGTTACCTACAGAGGGACCTGTGTGGTCTGACAAGCGGTAGAAGCTGCAGGATGCTATAGAAGTTTTTAGAGATGAAGGACAAGAGCTGGTCAAAAAGGGTAAGGGTGTTCGACCATCCTCTCTTGAAGAAACATGGGGGGAGCTAGCAAAAATCATGCAGAATTACATTACATGCGACGGGCGAAAAGATGTGGTAAGGCCGCGTCAACTGAAACTTTTAGAAGTTTTAAAACAAAAATGCTCTGTTAATTTACCTGCATTGTTAAACTCTTTATTGCATGACACTGCTGAGAGACTAAGACAGTACCAACATGTAGAAACTATGGTAAGCCATCACTATTTGATTAGGCTAGTAGTCAGCCATAACCTTGCCCAACAACAATCAAGCTGGGATGATTTACATTCAGCTCCGAAAGGAGGTTTAGCCCCACCTGCACCTAACTAGGTTCGAAAATGGAAAAGGAATTCCCTTTCAAGGGACATACCTCAAGAATGCAGACAGTCTGCAAGGCTGAGGTCGAGGACAGGAATGGCCAAATATTCTCAGGACAATATTATCCCGCAAAAGCACAGATGGTCCGCAAGGTTGAGGTCAGGAGCAGGAGCGGCCGAAAAACCTCAAGGCAGTACTAGCCAACCGATAGAATTATCTAGCCTGATAAGAGAACAATGGTTGCAGCCAGAACCGCAAGACCAGGGTGTTCCTGAATCAAATCATGAGGAAGAAGTAGAGCATTCAAACGAAAAAAGAAATGAATCAGGACTCCCCTCAACACCAAGCATGGACCCCCAAGAGGATTTGTTGCATGATTTCGACCTTGCCCAGGTCCTAGCCAATATGAGTAATTATATGAAAACCGAAAGCCCACTAAATTTTAATAAAGAAGCAATCCAATCTCCCGAGAATGCTGGCGACACCGAATGTCCATCTCCCTTCAGAGGTGAAAGCCATGAAATAGAACACCAATCCAGTGATACGCTTCCAGTGGAAAAAAACCAGGTAGGCTTAAGCAGAGGAAACATAGGCCAAGGGGAAGAAGTAGAGACAGAGATACTTTAGGAAGCCGATACTCAATCTGGAGACATGGTTCTATTAGGACAGAGCCAGGATGAGAAAATAGGCTCCCTAAAGGCAGAAAATGTTAATGAGATTGTAACCAGAGTAGTGGCTCCTTCGAAAAACTATAGAGCCAAAATGAAAAAACTTAGGAAGGAACAACAGAAGCTGCGTAAAAAAATAAGGAAGCTTAGAAGAAAATAAAGCAAATTACAGTGGGGAAGGTCTGTAGAAAAAACCCCAGAGACAGAAAACGCAGCTCAAACTGAGCCCATACAACCAGTCATTATCAAAGAAGAACAACACCAAACTGAGCCCATACAACCAGTCATCATAAAAAAAGAACAACATGAAATTTTTGTAGATATAGCTACTCAGACCGAGGCATGGACCTCTCATGAAAAAGAAACCCAGACAATTACACCAGCTGAAGAGAAAATAACACACAATGATCCCACTATTCTGAATCTTCAGGAAGAATTAGCACAGGCTTGACTAACGATAGAACGACTTGAACAAGAAACTGTTCCCCAGGAAAAGTATCAAGCGTTGCAGAAGTAGCTTTGGGAGATGAATGAAACATAGAATGAGACCTTTGAAAAATACAAAAAGGAAAAAGAGAAAATAGATAAAATCAAGCTTAGATTGAATAAGGTCCTAGCTCGCACAGATACTATCTGCTCATTATATACCAATGTCTTGGCATGCAGGGCTCCCGCTACTAATTACGCCTTGTTTCTGCTAGAACGATACTTGTTGTTAAAAATTAAAGCCACAAGAGCTGGAAAACCAATTGAATTAAACACAGTCGAAGATTTTATACGTTGTTGTAAACTGTATGGTGTAAAGGTTCAAAGGTTGCTATGCGAATTTTACTTGCACAATCTTGTATTAGCAGATGAAGTGGAAAAGAACCCCAACTATTTCATGGGAGATATTCAGTTCTAGGCCTTTATTTTGTTTGTAGTTAATCAAGTTAAATGGTTCAAAGTTCATAACGCCTTCCAAAAACAAGAGCATGGGTTGGATCTTATGGTGAGAAGTGAACCCAAGCATCCTTTGCAAATGATTGCCAACCAAAAGAGTCTGATGAAACGGGAAGGAGTAATTCAAGTCTTAAGGCCTATTCATAAAGGAATTGTATAGACTGGAGTGTCATATTTTCATTCCATTTGAGAAAGTTCTATGATTGCATCCAAGCTTAGGTGGGCAGTCTCTGCTGGTAGTGTTCAGGATAGAGAGCCATTTCATTATAGAAATTTTAAAGCAGCTATAGACCGTTTTATCACCTATAGCACCCTCATCTTAAGAGAGGGACCTTACTGGTTAGGCTGTCGGTTTTGTAGCCCTATCATTTGGTATCCTCCCGAAGGTTACCGGGCCACCTATGAATTGCTTGAAGGAGAGGAAAGGATCGCTTTTGCACTATTAGCTCAACATCATGGCTTCAGACCAATTTTTGATGCCCCTTATCTAGCCTACTCTTTAACTGCACTCCATCGGAATTACTTATTTTCATGAGGACATGAAACAAAGTAAGTAGGGAAGTATGTTGGGTTGCGAAATAGGTATGTATTTGCTAGTAAGTTCATCCTCATTATCCTTAATTCTTATCTTTTTCATGTCTTAATGTGCTAATCTATTAAGGAATTATGGTAATAAATGAGGAATGATTACAGTTGTGATTTTACTAACGTTTACCCTTATTTATGCAAGAAAATGGACAAGGAACGATTGTTGTTCCTTGCTGTTGGCATAGCCAAATCCGACAAGCAAAGAAAGGAATGAATCAGTTGTGGACAAGGCTAAGAATGAATCAATGAGATCAACGCGAAATAGAGGAAGATGTATTAAAGATGGAAATTGGTTGTGAATCCCTCAGGATCTCCTGATCCTGAGGGATCGCATTTACTATTTACTTTTTACCCTTTCTGACTATAAAAGGAAATGATTGTAGGAAGACAGGGACGCCTGCTGTTTTTCCAAATCATAAGCTTAATTGCAGATTTTATAGTTGAAGAACAAAATTACATTGTAATACAACTCAAGTTCGATGATTAATTGAAGTTGTTGTTTTCATTCACATCATCTGAAGTAATCTAGCAGTGCCTGCTGGTGGCTAAGGGCCCGGCTCCCGGTGGAATTCACTGCTTCATTTGTGTCATACATTTCTGATTATCGCAAGTGTGATGGTTTGATAGTATTATTTATTTCTGTGATTCTATTTCCTTTGTTGTTCATTATTTTCCTGTGTTGACCGAATAGTTCTGTTTTATATAATTTACAGTATTGTTATTTATTTAGTTTCCTTCCACTTTTGGATTGAGTTTCTTAGATAATTGTTCTTCTCAATGTGATCAAATGTAACGAGTATTAACTACTGCTGTTAGACTCTCAGATTGATACCATTGTTGTTTTACTGAAGAATGCATTTGATTTAGATTTAATCAGTTTCGAAGGGAAGGGTTATCACTACTGTACTCTTCATTGATATTGCTGTTATTTGAAATGCTGTAGGATTTGATTTTATTAGAGGATTGGGTTTTCATTTAATTGCAATTAGAATTTACTTGCTGCATCCGTTTACTCTTGTATTAAAATATCTATACTGCAATCTATGAAACATTACTCTATGATTTAAATAGTAGCCACATACTGTGTACACTCTTGAAATAGAAGGACTTGCCCAGATTGATAATTAATATGAGGATAATTAGGAGTTTAAAAAACACCTTTTATCACCCAACACCAGTGTTTTCCCCACAAACCTTATACCCTACTTTTTAAGTCCTTGAGAACATGTTGTGCATAAAAATACTAAAATTTCCTTCCCCTCAGCTAATATTTGTTTCAACTCTTCATTTTCCTTAAATTTTCAAGTTCTAAAGGCATAACATGAGTTTTGTCCTTACCTGACGAGGAGGGTTCTCTTTCTTCTTCTTTTGATCCTTCTGCTTATTTCTCCTTTTCAGCTGTGGGCAATGGTTTTGTTGGCAAGCTAACTCTCACCCTTTTTTTTGGCCATCTATCTCCAATCGTATTGTTAGTGGGTTCTTTTCCAATTCTGACCTTGACGGGTCGGGTCTAGACTTTAGCTTCTGCATGTCTTCCTTTCGAATTCACAACCTATTTTCTTCGGCTTGTCCTAGGCCTTTTTTGTTTAAATTATTCCTAGCTCCTTCCCTGTTGGCTTAGGGCATCCAAATCGATCAATTTAATAACTGGTCACACATGCTTCAGGATGTGCTGCTATCTTCACCGCTGCCACCATATGCTTAATGTTTCCTAATAGGAAAAATGGGAGGTTGATCTTCTGTTGGTGCCAAAGATGATTTAGTAGATGGAAGTGGTAATTGAAGATGATTGTGGATCTTCCCTCGCAAGTAATGTACATGATTAGACCCGGGGTGACATTTTCCCATGGCTGGGGGAGTGATAATCTGTCAACTCCTCTTCCCTGATTTTCCAGCCTTTCCTCTCCTTCAAGCAAATATTCCTTGAAAGAAGGGTCATTAATTTTCCTGTTGAACCATCTCCGTCCTTCTACTGGAAATGTGGTCACTCAGACAATCACTTCTTCTGTTACTTCAATTTGCAGGCCCTTGACTCAGGTATGGTGGTTATTCAAATTCTAAGCGAATTCGATTGAAATAGCCTTGTCCGAGCCTTCCAACTTATGAAAATATTCAATCCACCCGACATCCCTAAATACCTGATAAGCTTCCAGAAAGTTCTATAATGCTCCCATGGAGTCCGAATCATGCCTTACTGTTGCTCCTCCCATATTGCTGTTATTCTAAATCAGTCCTTAATCTTGACCAACCGTAGTATCGCCACACTTGCTTGTTTCCTCTATGCACCTTGCTCTACTTATCTGAATGAAAATTTTTGGACGAGGATGCAAGACTTCAGCTAAGGAAGGTGATGGGGGGTGACAGGATTTGCGAATTACCAAATTGTACATCACACATTCCTACATAAATGTCTAATTTTGGAAAATAACAGGGTTTAAGTACAAATGTATTTTCCGACCGAATTTGATCATTATTGGCTATAATGCTATTTAATTTGATGCATGTAGGGTTAATGAAGATTTTAGGACTAAGGATTTATTGCAATGATTATGAGATTTATCCCCCCCCACCCCCCATCTTTAATGGTGACGGCCACCCACGACTGTCACGGGAATATCATAACTTTCCATTAATCACCAAACTATTAAATGATGATGTTACCTTTTCAAATGGCGTACTTGAAACGATGTGGAGGAGGAA
The DNA here is from genome assembly GCA_034641835.2 of Pinus albicaulis. Classification (NCBI taxonomy): domain Eukaryota; kingdom Viridiplantae; phylum Streptophyta; class Pinopsida; order Pinales; family Pinaceae; genus Pinus; species Pinus albicaulis. The sequence goes on from CM076581.1 coordinate 292,710,642, forward strand.
TTTGAATTGATGGCGTAACTACTTCCAGTGATCGTGGTGGTCATGCTTGACTGTTGTAATTATTGCTGCATGCGACGAAATATGAAACATTGTTCATGGCTATTGGATGTTACATGTGTAACAACCAAGACAACCTTTGTCTTATTCTTCAGAAAAAATGATAATTAGGAAAAATATATGCAAAAAATAAGCAAATAAGTAATATCATCTTGTAAAATATATCGAGAATTAAGGAAAGGGAAAAAAATTGGGTGTAACAGCGACCACAGAAGTGGTTTTCAACTATTACAAATTGTCTGACTGCGCCCCAGAAAGAGGTTTTCACAATCAAATTTTATTGTTATTTTTATTATTGTCATATATATATATATATATATATATATATATATATATATTATTAATTTTTGTTTTTTGTTTTTTAAACAGGCGTAACAAGAGCCACAAGAGTGGTTTTCAGCTGCTACACTTATTGGAATTTCAAATTTCAGGCTGCACAGGGGAGCATTCCCTTGCTGCTGTAAGATAAAGATCAGAGTTTGCAACAATGTTAACAAATGATTCCTTCGAGAAGGTTGATGATATAACCTTAGAAGGTGCCCATTAACCAATAACGGTGTCTTGGCACTGTCAATGGTAACCAATTGTACAGTACCTTTGTCAAAGGACGTGTCTACTTCGTAAGGACCTAGCCAGCTAGTGCAGAGCTTGCCTTTGAAATCCTTGAATCTTGAATCATATAAGAGAGCCCAATCTTCTTTCTAAAATTTCTTATTCTTGATGAACCTGTCAGGCCATCTAGCTCTTTGCTACTGAATGATCTTTGTTTGCTAAATGGCAGCCAACTATTTCTCTTCCAACTCATTGAGCTGGTTCAATCTTTGTCTTTGCACTATGCTTAATTCGAGATTGACCTGCAATGCTGTTCTCAATGTCTTTATTTCGAAATATATGGGGAATAAAGGATTCTTACCATACACCAATTCATACGGTGAGAAGCATGTAGTATTCCTCCATGTTTTTCTGTAAGCCCACAACACCTCTGGGAGTTTTTCGGCCCAATTTCTTCGGTGGCTGGCTACTGTCTTTGTTAATATTCCCTTAATGAATTTATTGGTGCTATCTACTTTACCATTTTCTTGTGGGTGATAAGGTGAAGTGATCCTATGATGAATTCCATATTTCTCAACCAGCTTCTGGATCAAATTAGATGTGAAATGAGGCCCTCCATCTGTCACTATCTCCCTGGGTATCCCAAAGTGAACAAAAATATCTTTGAATAGGAAGTCTAAAACAACTTGCTCTGTAGCTCTAGTTAGTGCCTTCACTTCGACCCACTTTGTGACATAGTCGATGCAGACCAATACATATGATCTTTGCGGTGATGAAGGATTAATTGGGCTTACAAAATCTAGGGCCCATTTCTCAAATGGCTCTATCATTATCTGAGGCTGTAACGACATCTCATCTGATTTTAGAGGTTGTCCCATCCTTAGGCAGTTTTCACATCCCTTCACAAAGTTCTTGGCATCTTGTTATATAGTTGGCCAGTAGTACCTTGTTGAGAGTACTTTATATCCTATCCTCTTGTCAGCGAAGTGCCCTCCACAGGGTTTCTCATGACAAGCTTTCAAGATATCAAAAACCTCATCTTCTCTAACACAATGCCTAATCTGAAATTCTGTTCCGGTGTGATAGAGATTGCCCTCTATCTAAGAGTAAGTAGCACTCTGTTGTATGATATTCCTCTTATATTTGGAAGATAAATGGTGTGGGAATTTTCCTACAGCAAGATAATTGGCTATATCTACATATCATGGTGAGTGAGTAGATATGGAAAAAATATATTCATCTGGAAAAAAATCCTAAGTAGGAGCGCAATTATCACCTATAGTTAATCTAGAAAGAAAATAAGCAACCACATTATCTTTTCCAGGTTTATCTAAAATAGTGATATCAAATTCCTGTAATAGAAATAACCATCGTGTAACTCTACCATTGGTAACATGTTTATTCATTAAAAATTGAATTGCAGCATGGCCAGTGTGTACAAATACTTGATACCCAATGATGTAGTGCCGAAATTTGTTGATAGCATGCACTATTGCTAGGAATTCCTTCTCAGTCACTGTATAGTTGAGTTCAACTGGAGTTAAATTCTTGTTGATGTAATAAATGGCATAAGATTTCTTTTCCTCCAACTGCCCCAATCCAACACCCACAACTATGTCAGGTGCATCCGTAGCGATATGGAATGGAAGTCTCCAGTTTGGTCCTCGCAAAACAGGTGTTGTTGTTACACAATTATTTAACTTCAAAAAGGCTTGATCACACTTCCTTTTCCACACAAATTGCACATCTTTCATGAGCAAAGAAAATAGAGGAGATGCAATCTTTGAAATTTTTTCTATAAATCTCCTGTAGCACCCTACATGTCCCAAAAAACTACATACCTTTTTTTGAGTTCTAGGAGTTGGGATTCTTGAGATTACCTCAATTTTTGCAGGGTATACCTTGATTCCATCTGCCAAAATGAAATGTCCCAGCACAATCCCTTTGGTCATCATCATGTGGCATTTCTCTGTGGTCAAAGAAACATTAATTTGTTCACAATGTTCCAGTACCTTTTCCAAGTTAACTAATGCTGTTTCAAAGGCATCTCCATAAGGTGTAAATTCATCCATGAAAATTTCGAGACAATAATTCAAGATATCTGAAAAGATACCCAATATTTCCCTTTGAAAAGTTGCTGGCACATTGTAGAGGAAAAAATGAAGGACCTTGTATGTAAAGGTACCCCATGGGCAGGTAAAGGTTGTCTTGTCTTGGTCTTCAGGGGAAATCTATATTTTATCATAGCCACTCAACCCATCCAGGAAAGAAAAAAACTTTTTCCCATAGAGATCTAAGACCTGGTGAATGAATGGTAAAGGGAAATGGTCCTTTTGGGTGGCCTTGTTAAGTTCTCTATAGTCTACATGGACTCTCCACTTGCTGTTCTTTTTGGGAACAATGAAAAGATGAGATACCCACTAACTGTTAGAAATGGGGTAGATGAAATTAACATTAAGGAGTTTATGTAATTCCTCTTTCACTATCTCCTTAAGTGTGGGATTCATTTGGCGCTATGGTTGTCTAACTGGTTTGCAACCATCCTTAAGGTAGATGCGGTGAGTGCATAGGCCAGGATGGATTCCTTTCATATCAGTATAGTCCCATGCAAATTCCTTTTTATATTTTTGTAACAGCTGTATCAAAAATATATTTTGTTCAGCAATCAAGTTAGGATTAATGTTTAAATATTTCCCTGGCTCAATTTCAACAGGATTGTTGGCAGTATGCGGAGTAGTTTTCAAATGTTCAATAAATGCATCATCTACCTCATCTTATTCCCCTGGATCTTTAATAGAGGCAACATAGAGTGAATTTCTAATAAAACCATTAATAATGTCATCCTCTGTTTCATCCTTAAATTATTGTTATTTTCCAAGTGTGAGGAGAGGTAGGGAAAATGTAATATTCCCAAATAGGAAAAGCAGGAATATAGTGGAAAATGCTGGAACAATTGTGTAAATCATCATATAAAAGAAAGAGACTAATATGGAGACCTTTCATATGTTATAACAACAGAAAAATATGCATAAATAATGGGCCATAAGATACACAACAAGAAAGTACAAGCCTCCAATGGACAAAATCCCTCCAAAATGAGGTGTTGCTACTATATATAAAGCTGGAAGACTCTTACAGTGCTGTTTTAAAAGAACTGCTACAGAAAGTTATTATACATCAGATCTAGGGCTGATATGTGCCTCAAAAGATAGATCCAATACATATCTAAGCACTATAAAACCTCGTTTGAAGAACCCATTAATGGTTTTCAGCAAAACACCATATACAAGATGGGGATCTAGGCCCTAGGGCTGAAGATCCACTGCAAAATACAGATCCAAAAAGTGTGGCTGACTGATATGATCAATACAATAGCCTCCTCCAATAGATCCTCTAAATGAAAGGCATATCCCTTTCACTAGAAAACCAACTCTCCAAATGGTGTGCCAATCCACCCTGCAACTCCCACAAAAATAACGTAGATCTGGAATAAAAATGCACTGTAGGGAGAAATAAATAGTTGGCCTGATGCCAAGAAGCCTCCTCCACTGAAAATGAGAAATGAAATGACCCAGATCTAGTCTCCACTACTACAAACTACAAAACAACCAAACCCTCAACAGGATCTGCGTTGTAAATGAAAGATGAAGCTTGGCCTTAAGCCTGATAGTGGACAATGTAATAAAAGACTCCTCCAAGAGCTTCTCAATGGAAGAGGTGGGATGCTTGATCAGGAACACCCTATGCTAAAAAACACTCAATCTCAGCTGAAAAGCAAGAGAAAGATATATGTCTAAACAGACCATATATTCAGAAAATCATATATCAACATACATAATGAATATGGTTGCCATCCTCTTCCTTAAATAAGATATGAGCTTGCAAACCCTAAGCCCCATCCAATAATAGCACTACTTCCACACAAAGCATGTCCATATAAAACTATTTTGTCTTTCATTGATGACCACTCCTCCATGACAACACTATTGATTTGGTCAAAGTTGACTCAGTCAAGGTGTTCCAGCCCCTTTTCACACCTAAGGGTGCTCAATTAAGCTGCCAAGATCTATGTCTTTCACACTGGTATTTATTTATTCATTATTAAGGAGACTTTTGGACCTCCATTTTCCTCTTATTCATTAAAAAAATCAACAAATTTTTTTTTAATATTCCAACCAGCTCATGGCTAATTGGGAATATTATAGAAAAATCAGATTCAGGTTTAAATTCGTCTCATCAGGGACTATTCAAATCCATATGCGGTTTTTCTGGGGGGTAAAGGTTTAGGTTCTTAGTGGCCTACCCATCTAAGATCACCATAGATCTGGATCTGCATCCGTTATATGCATCTGCAGTGGCTAGCTATGGTCATCCCAAGATTAAAGGATGACCCCCCAGGTTGGATTTAGTTTGTAAAATGAGAAAATCAGCGGGGTAATTCCAAGAAGCTAAAATAATCACCACATATTATATCATTCCCTCGGGCTTGACACAGGACCAATCTGCTAATTCAAGCACTGTAGGTGTATGTATGAGTCCATGAAGTCCTAGGGAAATAAAAATATCTTTGGTCATTACATTAATGCTTGCCCCCAAATCAATCAGAGTGTTAGTTATGGGCTGGTCATAAATATGGACAGTCACTGTAGGATTCCCTGGGTCATTATATTTTGTCAACAAAGGCTAATCAATAATAAGTTCAGACAGTTTCCCCATAACATGGATAGTAGCAGGGTCCTTCGATTTCCTTCTAGGTTTTTTGACACACAGACCTCTCACTGTTTTGGCATAGATAGGTACTTCCTTAAGAGCTTGTAATAGTGGAATCTGCACATACAAATTCTGTAATTCCTTAATGAACTCAAATTTAGTTTGTGAGGCTGGTCTGGTTTCAATTAATCGATGAGGGTATGGAGGATTTTGAACCTTAGCAGCTGAGTCAGCTGTCACAAATGCACCAACCATGCTTGGGTTGGCTGATGTAGAAACAACAGGCTTTCCCGAGTTGGTTGCTATAGGTGTAACAATAGGTGATGTATTAGCTGTTACAGGTGTAACAATTGTTTCAGAATCGACTATATCCTTTCTAGGTGACTCACATTCTTCCTCGGTAATAATGGGAGTATGTTCTGGTCTGTTTACTTTTCTCGATCGAGGCTGAACCTTGTTAAGCCCAATAGAAGTGATAAGATAATTCTGGAAAGTGACCGGGGCATCTATGCTTTGAGCTATCTTATTATTCAGATTGGGGTTAGGTTACATAGGTAATTGGGGTCGGACAAGAGGTGCAGAAGTTTGAAGAGGAGGCAGTTGTAACTGTTGTTGCATTGGTAGTGCAGGGGGTGTTTGACCTTGGCCATTACCTCTCTAGTTCTGACTCTAAGGATGAGATTGCGATGGAGGATATTGCATTGGTGGAGGGGAAGGCCACTGGTTCCATGGTGAAGGAAATTGTGTTGAGGAAGGAGTAAGATATGTCCATGAAAATTTCTGACTATTATAAAAATTATTCCAAGGATTAAAAGAGGAAAAATTTGGAGGCATACCTGTAGGTCATGACTACCATGGTCTCTTTGATCCGATGAAGTAGGAAGACTGGACATCCTCACTTGATTCCCGAAGTACTGCTTTCAGTCTGGGTAGTTCAGGGCATTGACTAGTAGAATGTGCCAACTCACAGATGTTGCACAAGATGGTACTATTTAGTCCACATTCTCTTTCTAAATGTTTCTTTTTGCATCGAGGACACAAATTGCCAAAGCTGCTTTAGCTTCTGCTTGTGATTTCTTAACTTATACCGTAGTGTTCTGAGCAGAGAGTAATGAGGAGGTCTATTTTAAAATCCTCAAATAGATTCCCGATCTCTGCTCTGGTTACTCCTCCACTTGTGGACTTCTGTATCCAAATTGAAGGGTATCGAACTAAAATTCTCCCCTCGACTGATCCTCTTGAACTCCGTAGACAGAGCTTCATTATTTCTTCAAGAAGTTCTTGCAGTATGTCTCCTTTCCCCAACAAATTCAAATGATCCAGACAGTCATCTCTTTTACCTCTTAAGAATATAGGTTTTGATATTTTCGTGGCTAAGTTACCAAACATAGACCTTTTTAAATTATAATGGAATCGTTCCATGTACTCTTCCAAGCTCTCCTCCTGTGAAATTTTGAAGATCTATTCCTTCAAATACCTGGTTTGATAGTAATCCTGATACTTAAAGAGGAAGGCCTCCCTCATGTCATTCCATGTTTGGATCGTGCCAGCATCCAATCTCATGAACCATATTAATGTTGTCCCTTTCCGAGTAGCAGGAAACAATTCCAGCTTCTAGGCATCTGAAGTGTAGTCATAACTCCTACACAACACATCGAACTCGAACATAAAGGTATCAGGATCTTCAACAACCATCCCTTGAAAGGATGGTAGAGATGATAAAGGAATGTTTTTCATAGGAGCTTCATCCCGTGTCACCACTATCAAGAATTCAAAAGTAACAATACCATCTGTCTTAACATTCTTGTCTCCCATGGATGATCCTTCCTGTTGGGATGAACTGACCTCAGAATATGCAGGAAATTGAAAAATAAATAAAGGATCAGGCTGTTCCAGGACCAGTTGTTTCACTGCACTACCCGCATCCAAATGATGATCAACTAAATGTTGTTCCTCAGGCCCCTGATGCTCCCCACTGGTCTCCCCTTGTCCTTCAATTTTTAGATTTTGATCAATGGCTTTCCACTGTTGTTTCATATGTGGAGTCTTGATATCATGAGTGGATATTATATTTTAAGGGTGATGAGGTCCAGACATAGAAGGTACTGATGCCTTAGGCTTCGATATAGTAGCAAATTTCTGTGGTCCCATCTTCCTGTTGTCTCTATATGAAGTAGAATGTTCCTTTTTTGCTTTTGAGATCAAATCTGCAAAGAATGTCTTTCTTCCCAAGTCTGCACTCTTCTTTTCCTTTTTACGACACGTCTTTCTTGAAGTTAGTTAGAGTGGAGGGTGTTGTGGATTTCTCTATTTTCCTACTGGAAAACATGGACCCTATGTGTATCAATCCTCCCTACAAGTGCTTTAGTTTCTACAGCGGTGAGCCCGCCCAATTATGTTAGAGCAATGCACAGGTTCTTACCTCTCGTATCACTACCCAAAAACTATATAGCTAAAGACACACTGAAGAAAACACTCGAAAACTCACACTTCTAAGTGTCCCAACTAGGCAATGGTGAGCCTGCCCAGGTATGCTAGAGTGATGCATAGGTTCTTACCTCTCGTCTTACCGCCCAGTAATTGTGTAGCTGGAGACACACTAAAGAAAAACACGCAAAACTTACACTTCTAAGTGCCCTAGTGTAGCAATTGTGAGCCTGCCCAGGTATGTTAGAGTGATGCGTAGGTTCTTACCTCTCGCCTTACTGCCCAACAGTTGTGGACTAGGAACACTCTATCATCAAACAAACAATCCACCCTGCAACTCCTAAAAAAATAATGAAGATTTGGAAGAAAAATGCGCTGCAGGGAGAAATAAATAGTTGGCCTGATGCCAAGAAGCCTCCTCCACTAAAAACGAGCAATGAAATGACCCAGATCTAGTCTCCACTGTTGCAACCTGCAAAAAAACCAAACCCTCAACAGGATTTGCGTTGTAAATGAAAGATGAAGCTTGGCCCTAATAGTGGATAGTGTAGTACAAGACTCCTCCAAGAGCTTCTCAATGGAAGAGGTGGGATTCCTGATGAGGAACACCCTGTGCTAAAAAACACTCAATCTCAGCTAAAAATAAAGAGAAAGATATATGTCTAAACAGACCATATATTCAAAAAATCATATATCAACATACATAATGAATACGGTTGCCATCATCTTCCTTAAATAAGATATGAGCTTGCAAACCCTAAGCCCCATCCAATAATAGCACTACTTCCACACAAAGCATGTCCATATAAAACTGCGTTGTCTTTCATTGATGACCACTCCTCCATGACAACACTATTGATTTGATCAAAGTTGACCCAGTCAAGGTGTTCCAGCCCCTTTTCACACCTAAGGGTGCTCAATTAAGCTGCCAAGATCTATCTCTTTCACACTGGTATTGATTTATTCATTATTAAGGAGAATTTTGGACCTCCATTGTCCTCTTATTCATTAAAAAAATTAGCAAAACAAAATTTAATATTCCAACTAGCTCATGGCTAATTGGGAATATTATAGAAAAATCAGATTCAAGTTCAAATTCGTCTCACTAGGGACTATTCAAATCCATATGCGGTTTTTCTGGGGGGTAAAGGTTCAGGTTCTTAGTGGCCTACCCATCTGAGATCACCATAGATCTGGATCTGCATCCGTTATATGCGTCTACAGTGGCTAGCCATGGTCTTCCAAAGATTAAAGGATGACCCCCCAGGTTGGATTTAGTTTGTAAAATGAGAAAATTAGCCGGGTAATTCTAAGAAGCTATAATGATCACCACATCTTCTATCATTCCCTCGGGCTTGACATGGGACTAATTTGCTAATTCCAGCATTGTAGGTGTATGTATGAGTCCATGAAGTCCTAGGGAAATATAAATATATTTGGTCATTACATTAATGGCTGCCCCAAAATCAATCAGAGTGTTAGTTATGGGCTGGTCATAAATATGGACAGTGACTGTAGGATTCCCTGGGTCATCATATTTTGTCAAAAAAGGTTAATCAATCATAAGTTTAGACAGTTTCCCCATAACATGGATAGTAGCAGGGTCCTTCGATTTCCTTTCAGGTTTTTTGACAGAGAGATCTCTCAATGTTTTGGCATAGATAGGTACTTCCTTAAGAGCTTGTAATAGTGGAATCTGCACATACAAATTCTGTAATTCCTTAGTGAACTCAGATTTAGTTTGTGAGGCTGGTCCAGTTTCAATTAATCGATGAGGGTATGGAGGATTTTGAACCTTAGCAGCTGAGTCAGCTGTCACAAATGCACCAGCCATGCTCGGGTTGGCTGATGTAGAAACAACAGGCTTTCCCGAGTTGGTTGCTATGGGTGTAACAATAGGTGATGTATCAGCTGTTACAGGTGTAAAAATTGTTTCAGAATTGACTATATCCTTTTGAGGAAGGAGTAAGATATGTCCATGAAAATTTCCGACTATTATAAACATTATTCTAAGGATTAAAATAGGAAACATTTGGAGGCATACCTGTAGGTCGTGGCTGCCATGGTCTCTTTGATCCGATGAAGTAGGAAGACTGGACATCCTCAATTGATTCTCGAAGTACTGCTTTCAGTCTGGGTAGTTCAGGGCATTGACTAGTAGAATGTGCCAACTCACAGATGTTGCACAAGATGGTACTATTCAGCCCACATTCTCTTTCTAAATGTTTCTTTTTGCATCGAGGACACAATATTTCCAAAGCTGCTTTAGCTTCTGCTTGTGATTTCTTAACTTGTACAATAGTGATCTGAGCAGAGAGTAATGAGGAGGTCGATTTTAAAATCCTCAAATATATTCCCGATCTCTGCTCTGGTTACTCCTACACTTGTGGACTATTGTATCCAAACTGAAGGGTCTCGAACTGATATTTTCCCCTCGACTGATCCTCTTGAACTCCGTAGATAGAGCTTCATTATTTATTCAAGCGGTTCTTGCAATATGTCTCCTTTCCCCAACAAATTCAAATGATCCACACAGTCATCTCTTTTACCTCTTAAGAATATAGGTTTCGATATTTTTGGGGCTAAGTTACCAAACATAGACATTTTTAAATTATAATGGAATCGTTCCATGTACTCTTCCAAGCTCTCCTCCTGTGAAATTTTGAATATCTATTCCTTCAAATCCCTGGTTTGATAGTAATCCTAATACTTAAAGAGGAAGGCCTCCCTCATGTCATTCCATATTCAGATCGTGCCAATATCCAATCTCATGAACCATATTAATGCTGTCCCTTTTAGAGTAGCAGGAAACAATTTCAGCTTCTAGGCATCTGAATTGTAGTCACAACTCCTACACAACACATCGAACTCGAACATAAAGGTATTAGGATCTTCAACAATCATCCCTTGAAAGGACGGTAGAGATGATAAAGGAATGTTTTTCATAGGAGCTTCATCCCGTGTCACCACTATCGAGAATTAAAAAGTAACAGTACCATCTGTCTTAACATTCTTGTCTCCCATGGATGATCCTTACTGTTGGGATGAATTGACCTCAAAATATGCAGGGTATTGAAAAATAAATAAAGGATCAGGCTATTCTAGGACCAGTTGTTTCACTGCACTACCCGCATCCAAATGTTGATCAACTAAATGTTGTTCCTCAGGCCCCTGATGCTCCCCACTGGTCTCCCCTTGTCCTTCAATTTTTAGATTTTGATCAATGGCTTTCCAGTGCTGTTTCAGATCTGGAGTCTTGATATCATGAGTGGATATTCTATTTGAAGGGTGATGAGGTCCAGAAATAGAAGGTACCAATGCCTCAGGCTTCAATATAGTAGAAAATTTCTGTGGTCCCATCTTCCTGTTGTCTCTATATGAAGTAGAATGTTCCTTTTTTGCTTTTGAGATCAGATCTCCAAAGAATGTCTTTCTTCCCAAGTTTGCACTCTTCTTTTCCTTTTTATGACCCGTCTTTCCTATAGTTAGTTAAAGTGGGGGTTTTTGTGGATTTCTCTATTTTCCTACTGGCACACATGGACCCTATGTGTATCAATCCTTCCTACAAGTGCTTCAGTTTCTACAGCGGTGAGCCCGCCCAAGTATGTTAGAGCGATGCACAAGTTCTTACCTCTCGTATTACTGCCCAAAAACTATATAGCTGATGACACACTGAAGAAAACACCCGAAAACTCACACTTCTAAGTGTCCCAACGAGACAATGGTGAGCTTTCCCAGGTATGTTAGAGCGATGCACAAGTTCTTACCTCTCGTCTTACCGCCCAACAATTGTGTAGCTGAAGACACACTAAATTAAAACACCCAAAAATTACACTTCTAAGTGCCCTAGTGTAGAAATTGTGAGCCCGCCCAAGTATGTTAGAGCGATGCGCAGGTTCTTACCTCTCATCTTACTGCCCAACAGTTGCGGACTAGGAACACTCTATCATCAAACAAACAATCCACCCTGCAACTCCTACAAAAATAACGCAAATCTGGAAGAAAAATGCGTTGTAGGGAGAAATAAATAGTTGGCCTGATGCCAAGAACCCTCCTCCACTGAAAATGAGCAATGAAATGACCCAGATCTAGTCTCCACTGTTGCAACCTGCAAAACAACCAAACCCTCAACAGGATCTGCGTTGTAAATGAAAGATGAAGCTTGGCCCTAATCCTAATAGTGGACAATGTAGTACAAGAATCCTCCAAGAGCTTCTCAATGGAAGAGGTGGGATTCCTGATCAGGAACACCCTATGCTAAAAAACACTCAATCTCAGCTAAAAATAAAGAGAAAGATATATGTCTAAACAGACCATATATTCAGAAAATCATATATCAACATACATAATGAATATGGTTGCCATCCTCTTCCTTAAATAAGATATGAGCTTGCAAACCCTAAGCCCCATCCAATAATAGCACTACCTTCACACAAAGCATGTCCATATAAAACTATGTTGTCTTTCATTGATGACCACTCCTCCATGACAACACTATTGATTTGGTCAAAGTTGACCCAGTCAAGGTGTTCCAGCCCCTTTTCACACCTAAGGGTACTCAATTAAGCTACCAAGATCTATCTCTTTCACACTGGTATTGATTTATTCATTATTAGGGGACTTTTGGACTTCCATTGTCCTATTATTCATTAAACAAATCAACAAAACAAAATTTAATATTCCAACTAGCTCATGGCTAATTGGGAATATTATAGAAAAATTAGATTTAGGTTCAAATTCGTCTCACCAGGGACTATTCAAATCCATATGCAGTTTTGCCGGGGGGTAAAGGTTCAGGTTATTAGAGGCCTGCCCATCTGAGATCACCATAGATCTGGATCTGCATCCGTTATATGCGTCTACAGTGGCTAGCCATGGTCTTCCCAAGATTAAAGGATGACCCCCCAGGTTGGATTTAGTTTGTAAAATGAGAAAATCAGTGGGGTAATTCCAATAAGCTAATATGATCACCACATCTTCTATCATTCCCTCGGGCTTGACACGGGACCGATCTGCTAATTCAAGCACTGTAGGTGTATGTATGAGTCCATGAAGTCCTAGGGAAATAAAAATATCTTTGGTCATTACATTAATGGCTACCCCCAAATCAATCAGAGTGTTAGTTATGGGCTGGTCATAAATATGGATAGTCATTGTAGGATTCCCTGGGTCATTATATTTTGTCAACAAAGGCTAATCAATCATAAGTTCAGACAGTTTCCCCATAGCATGGATAGTAGCAGGGTCCTTCGATTTCCTTCTAGGTTTTTTGACTCACAAATCTCTCACTGTTTTGGCATAGATAGGTACTTCCTTAAGAGCTTGTAATAGTGGAATTTACACATACAAATTCTGTAATTCCTTAATGAAATCAGATTCAGTTTGTGAGGCTGGTCCGGTTTCAATTAATCGATGAGGGTATGGAGGATTTTGAACCTTAGCAGCCGAGTCAGCTGTCACAAATGCACCAGCCATGCTCAGGTTGGCTGATGTAGAAACAACAAGATTTCCCGAGTTGGTTGCTACGGGTGTAACAATAGGTGATGTATCAGTTGTTATAGGTGTAACAATTGTTTCAAAATTGACTATATCCTTTCTAGGTGATGCACATTCTTCCTCGGTAATAATGGGAGTATGTTCTGGTCTTCTTACTTTTCCCGATCAAGGCTGAACCTCGTTAAGCCCAATAGAAGTGATAAGATAAGTCTGGAAAGTGACTGGGGCATCTATGCTTTGAGCTTCCTTATTATTCGGATTGGGGTTAGGTTACACAGGTAATTTGGGTCGGACAAGAGGTGCAAAAGTTTGAAGAGGAGGCAGTTGTAACTTCTGCTGCATTGGTAGTGTAGGGGGCGTTGGACCTTGGCCATTACCTCTCCAGTTCTGAATCCAAGGATGAGATTGCGATGGAGGATATTACATTGGTGGAGGGGAAGGCCACTAGTTCCATGGTGAAGGAAATTTTGTTGAGGAAGGAGTAAGATACGTCCATGAAAATTGCTGACTATTATAAAAATTATTCCAAGGATTAAAAAAGGGAAAATAGTGAGGCATACCTGTAGGTTGTGGCTGCCATGGTCTCTTTGATCCGATGAAGTAGGAAGACTGGACATCCTCACTTGATTATTGAAGTATTGCTTTCAGTCTGGGTAGTTTAGGGCATTGACTAGTAGAATGTGCCAACTCACAGATGTTGCACAAGATGGTACTATTCAGTCCACATTCTCTTTCTAAATGTTTCTTTTTGCATCGAGGACACAATATTGCCAAAGCTGCTTTAGCTTATGCTTGTGATTTCTTAACTTGTACCGTAGTGATCTGAGCAGAGAGTAATGAGGAGGTCGATTTTAAAATCCTCAAATAGATTCCCAATCTCTGCTCTGCTTACTCCTCCACTTGTGTACTTCTGTATCCGAACTGAAGTGTCCCGAACTGAAATTCTCCCCTCGACTGATCCTCTTGAACTCCATAGACAGAGCTTCATTATTTCTTCAAGCGGTTCTTGCAATATGTCTCCTTTCCCCAACAAATTCAAATGATCCAGACAATCATCTCGTATACCTCTTAAGAATATAGGTTTCGATATTTTCGGGGCTAAGTTACCAAACATAGACCTTTTTAAATTATAATGGAATTGTTCCATGTACTCTTCCAAGCTCTCTTCCTGTGAAAATTTGAAGATCTATTCCTTCAAATCCCTGGTTTGATAGTAATCCTGTACTTAAAGAGGAAGGCCTCCCTCATGTCATTCCATTTTCGGATCGTGCCAACATCCAATTTCATGAACCATATTAATGTTGTCCCTTTCAAAGTATCAGGAAACAATTTCAGCTTCTAGGCATCTGAAGTGTAGTCATAACTCCTACACAACACATCGAACTCGAACTTAAAGGTATCAGGATCTTCAAAAACCATCCCTTGAAAGGACGGTAGAGATGATAAAGGAATTTTTTTCATAGGAGCTTCATCCCGTGTCACCACTATCGAGAATTCAAAAGTAACAGTACCATATGTCTTAACATTTTTGTCTCCCATGGATGATCCTTCCTGTTGGGATGAACTGACCTCATAATATGTAGGGGATTGAAAAATAAATAAAGGATCAGGCTGTTCCAGGACCAGTTGTTTCACTGCACTACTCGCATCCAAATGATGATCAATTAAATGTTGTTCCTCAGGCCCCTGATGCTCCCCACTGGTCTCCCCTTGTCCTTCAATTTTTAGATTTTGATCAATGGCTTTCCACTGCTATTTCAGATCTGGAGTCTTGATATCATGAGTGGATATTCTATTTTAAGGGTGATGAGGTCCAGAAATAGAAGGTACTGATGCCTCAGGCTTCGATATAGTAGCAACTTTCTGTGGTCCCATCTTCCTGTTGTCTCTATATGAAGTAGAATGTTCCTTTGTTTCTTTTGAGATTAGATCTCCAAAGAATGTCTTTCTTCCCAAGTCTTCACTCTTCTTTTCCTTTTTACGACCCGTCTTTCCTGTAGTTAGTTAGAGTGGGGGTTGTTGTGGATTTCTCTATTTTCCTACTGTCACACATGGACCCTATGTGTATCAATCCTTCCTACAAGTGCTTCAGTTTCTACAGCGGTGAGCCCACCCAAGTATGTTAGAGCGATGCACAGGTTCTTACCTCTTGTATTACTGCTGAAAAACTATATAGATGAAGACACACTGAAGAAAACACCCGAAAACTCACACTTCTAAGTTTCCCAATGAGACAATGGTGAGCCTGCCCAGGTATGTTAGAGCGATGCACAAGTTCTTACCTCTCGTCTTACCACCCAGCAATTGTGTAGCTGAAGACACAATAAAGAAAAACACCAAAAACTTACACTTCTAAGTGCCCTAGTGTAGCAATTGTGAGCCCGCCCAGGTATGTTAGAGCGATGCACAGGTTCTTACCTCTCATCTTACCGCCCAACAGTTACGGACTAGGAACACTCTATCATCGAACAAACAATTCTGGCTAATTATATCGTTATTGCCATCCCTGGCAACGACGCCAAAATGTTGGATTGTATTAATCACTGTTAAATGAATAAGACGGTACACAAATTATCAATCTAGGGACGTCTTTTATTTCAATGATAGTTTCACTATCTGTGCTGATACATCAAACGAGAAGCAAATAAAATAAAGAGGAATCATTGTTGAAAGAAATCACTCATGCAGGAATAAAAACAATCTACAGGAATGTAATCATGCCTCAATTAAATAGTACGTAGCATGCCACACAACAATTACACCAGATGGTATTTCTAATCACATCTTTGTAACATCATAATAATATCGAAATTGAAGTAGATATACTCACAGCTAGAACAACAACAACAACACTTCCACCAATATGTAAAGAAAATAAGAAATATAGTACAACTACCTTAACTGTTGCATTCCCTGCTAAAGAGGAGGGCCCTTCCTCCCTAGCAGGGCATAGGAAGAGATAAAGACTAAATGGAAGTTAAACCAGACACCGCATGTAACAACAACAATGTGATATCTTTGTATTAATGTGACCAAAGTTACAAAACCAAAAGTAATGTTGTACTCCGCTAACCCCTTGACTGCAAGGGTCGAGAGTTATATAATGGTTACATGTTCAAAAATACGAGGAACAGATCAGTCATGAGAAACTTACGATTCTCATGCTAATCAAAATAATATACATATAGTTACAACCACTTCTTAATAAAAAAATCTGACTGGAAGAATATGCATTACAATCAAAACCACCTAAAAGCTGTCATCCTAAAATACAATATGTAATGACTTCTACAACTATCTGTGAAAAATGATAGCTGTAGCGTAACAACAATCGAGGATAGGTCGAAATCCAGAATTTGACGATATCCATTCAACAATACAGCTTTAATAGAAATTTATATAGTAGGTCTGTAACAACACCGTGATGTAACAACATTGTGGTGTAACAACTCACTGTAACAACACACTTTCACTGCTTCTGTATGCCTCATGCTCTAGATCTTTTGTGCTAAAAATAACATCTAGATGGACAAAAAAAGACCAGAGAAATTCTTCCAACATTTATCCCAATTAGTCATTAAAAAAATACATGATACATCATAATAATCGATGAAATGGAAAGATAATGAAAAGAAGGTAAAGAAACATTATTAAGATAGAAAAGTAGGAAAAGAGGCAAAGATAGTCCAAATGGTTGTAGTCACAAGGTAACAATAGGGGAAACATATGTAGGAAATAAGTACAAAACTGATACCCAAAAATGGCCTAATGTGATTAAATTGTAGGAAAAAGAAACTTTTTTTAGGAATTTACTATGCAGGGGCATCATGGAGACAACAAAGAGAGAATATAGGGGGCTTTTCTACCTCCTTAACTCTCTAACTCAACTTAAGATCACATAATCCTCACTCATAAGCTTGAATTTACTAGCAGCCGAGGGACTCCAAGTGCATGTGAAGATCAAGGACGACCATATCCACAATTCTCAAGATATTGGATGGAATCACTCCTGTTTTAAAGGGAGCTTCTATCAACTACCTTTTTGTATAAATAAACCAGCTGAAAAGCTCATTAGGATTCAAATTATTGTTGCAGCTAGGAATAGTACTGAGAGACTAGAGTTTGACATTGTTATTTCAACTTTCATATAATGTAGAGACTATTATTTTATTTTAATGAGAATTTTACCATTGATATGTATCTGAGTTAGTTTTGGAGGGTTGAAACCCTTGGTTTTGGGCCCAACCCAAAGGCTTTAGTCCCTTTCTTGTATTTCCTTCTTATTCTTGTTTCAAATAATTGCAATATTTCTCTTGTTTCAATAGATGTTATGTCATAAAAACTTGTGATTGTGGGCTTTCCTATCACCCCTCTTGTGGGAAGAGCGATTGGAAGGATTTACAACCACAAATCCAAAAATATATATATTTTTTTTATGTTTTCTTGGAAATGGATAGATGCTATTTTGTGATCCTTTTGCATGCTTACTCTGCAATTTTGGAGTTAGCGGAAAATTTAGTTCAATGATTAGAGTAGTGTTGTGGAATAGAATATATTTTAGTCAAATTCAACTCATTTTCCATGATAATTTATCTCACTATGTTATTATTCATTTGATGCACGTATTTGGCTAGCAGCAGGGTTGTGTTGATCTACAGGGGCGGGTATATCTTTCCATCTCCACCTGTACCTTTCCATCTTCTTCCTAGGCACCTCACATTTCTCCCAAAATTTGTTTCCATATTCATTATGTTAAGGAAAATGGAGGACACTGTGGGCATCAACCTTGGTGCAAGATAGACCTACAAGAGATCCTAGGCTTGGCTAGGGGGCTCCAACACCATTCATTCATTTCCTCCTACCTTCATCCATCTTCTCCTACCCACAAGACCCCATTTATACCCTCAAAAATCTCTCAGAACCTGTCCTGTAGCAAAACATGGCCTCCTATAGCCATACAAGACCTCATATAACAACTCTTGTAGCACGCCTGTAGCACTTTTTTCCTCAACCTATTTCTCTCCACACTTTGACCTTAGCCTACATAAGTTAAATAATGACCCCCAAATTGTGATTTGATGATTAAGGAAGGCTCCAATACCACTCCAGCTTCCTCCTTTCATCATTGCAACCATCATATAGAAAAGAAAAATTGAATTAGTATTTTTATTCACATGCATGTTAAAAATTGGATTCCTTATTTTCAAGCAAATGTGAAGTAGATCAATGATGCATACCACTAGGATATTGATTTGATTGAAAGTGCAAGTAGAATAAGATGATTTACTGTTGCAAATAGACTAGCCTTTTTCTTTAATGAAATCACAAATATCATTGCATTGGAATGAATGGAATTTTCACTCTTATAGTTAGAATTAGGTTCAATTATGCTTTCATAAGAAGTTTCAATGTATTTAGTTGGAGGAGTGGTCTTTGAACACCTTGATATGATTTCACGACTAAGGGTGACATGAGTAGAACCTAACCTAATATGCATATAACATTGTCACCTCTAAGTTTTTACAAAACCCGAGTTGATAATTTGAGTTGAGAATCCCTTGGGAGTTGAAAAATTCTTGGTGCAATACCAAGGCTCATCAATTTTTGGCACCATTGTCGGGGAGGTGTCTAAGTAGGTGTTGTTTCTGCTTAAGAATTTCTTGTTTTTCCATTTTGCGTCAGTATTATTTCTTTGAAAAAGTGAAAAAAATAAGTAAATAAACGTATTCTTTCATGCCTTGTAGGAGTAGGCATAATAAAGTTACCAAAAACCCCCACCCCCTCAAGCAACCAACCTTCATTCTTCTTCGGTGGCCGCGAAATTCCCTCTCAGATTATAGGGGACTTAGAAGACACTTTAGGTGAGCAACCTCAATTTTTTAAAGAACCTATAGGAGAAGAAGAATATATACCACCTACCCAAACTATGGTTGAAAATAGGAACAGTGAGATTTTCCCTATCAGAGAAACCAATGGAGAGGCTAGAATGAAGAATATAATCCCTATTTCCCTTCCAAATTTCCATTTCCTGCCCTCTAAGGACCTATTGTGGTACTCAACAACCCCCATTTTTCTTAGAATTTTTAGAACAATGGGGACCCCTTAATTTTTTTTGGGTTAAACCCTTTTCATAGATAAGCTAAGTATATCCTCCCTTATCTTTCCAAATAAAACAAAGAAAATATCTCTTTTTCATAATAAACACAATCTTATTAAAACATCGAAAAACAATGAAAAACGTTAAAAAGGTATTAAAACAAGTAATTGTCAGTAATAGATGGAAACACGCCAAAAGAGAATCACCAAAATGGGAAATTCCAAATTGTTGAAGTTCTAAATTGCCAAAGTTCCAAATTGCCGAAGTTCTGAATTGTTGAACTTCCGAAAATCCTAACTCCCGAAGTTCTGAAATACCGATATGCCGACGCTGCGAAAAGACGAAATGCCGACATGCCGAAACACCAAAATTTCGTCATTTAACCAACTATTGATATCACATTCTGTCAACTGATGGATCATGATATCGCATTCTATCAAGCATCTCGATATTTTGATGTTTCACATGTCGCATCAGTATTAAAGCCGATCATCATACCCGATATCAAAGCGCTGAAAAGTGAAACTGCGAAGTAATGCCAACTATTAGTATCACGTGAACAAATGTTTAGAAATTAAATGGCCACCTTATAGTTTCTAAACTCGAGGTTTTCAAGCGAATTGTAATGATTTTAAGTTAATGCGAAGGAAATTTTCATAAGGCTCGCATTGAATTGATATGACGCTCACATACTTCAAAGTGACTCTCTACTTATCTCAGATCATTTTTTGATAGGGATATCCTCATAAATAACAAAATAAGGAGATGTATAGGATAAACAAAGAATGAAGAAATTCAGCCACTCAGCAAGAATCTATCTTGCCCCCTGAAGAAACTCATGAGATGGCTCCTCTATTTGCAGATACTACATGCACCCAAGATTCAGGTTCCTCTATCTGGGAAATGATTTACAGGTTATTTGAAGATGAAAATCCAAGAATAATTAAAAACTGAGGAGCTACTACTGAGGAGTCTCCACCAAGGGATATAGATGCATGGAGTGACGTAACTAAATTGTTTCTTCATAGAATTTTCGCTCGTCCGAAAAATATCCCATACACAGATATGGTGAGGTGGTTTATCAACCATGTGTATATAATGAATCGACTATTTATTACCTAAAAAAATATAGTAATTGTTTCCTTCAAGCCAGAATACTTAAGAAGAATGTACCAGTTGTCGATGCCTCAAAGGAAACACGACACACAGTTCATCCAAAAGTCCATGCAAGAAAATCCGAACCCTACAAAGCTTATCAAGGATTGGAGGAAAGACCCAAATAAACACAAGCGAGAGGACAGGGGTATGCATTCACTAGCCTCTCTGGTTGGCCCTCTCTCCCAAATTGCTGCTATGTTCTGCTGTCTTTATGGTTATCCAACTACCCAAAAGTTTTATGAAGAATGGGTACTGTTGATTGAAGCCACCTCTAATGGTTATGTAATATTCACAAATGGGAAAAGCAAGAATAAAGTGCATAAAACTGGAAATATGCAAAAATATAATAGATGAAAGCATGAGACAATAGTAGATCCATTCCATTATGATTATAATAGCAAAATAGGTACAAGGTCTTGAGGAAAATATCACTCAAGTTGGGCAAACAAGCCTCCCATGAAAGCATACACCTAGATCTAAAATTTTGTTAACACATGAAGTATAGGAATGCAGAAAACTGCGCTATCTAAGAGAGAATAGCAGCTGAAATATATAAAAATATATTGTTGTTGATATAATGCTCTAAAAATGCTAAGGCTAGAGATCCATGCTCCAAAACATGATTCCAGGACAACCCATAAAAGGTTTCGAGAAATACACACTATACAAAATATAGTAGATTTGGCCCTAGGGCTGAATAATCTCTGCAAATAAATCACTGATGGAAGATGGTTGATCCTCCTCCAACAGATCTCCTAAATGAAGGGCTGATCCCTAAACAGGAAACCCAAACACTCCAAATAGGGCAATAAACCCACTGCTGCAGCTTCTCTCCAAATAACACAGTCCTTGTAGGAAACTACGCTGTAGCTAATGATTGCTACTTGGCCTGGTGCCAAAATATGTATTGAAGCCCTGAATCTTCCTCACAAGCCTCTGGATGAGAGGATGATCCCTCCAATAGAAAACTAGCTCAGAAGTTGGAGATTTCTCTCCTCCACTGCTACACCCCTGCAACACAACTTAACTCTAAACAGAACAACGTTGTACATGAGACTGAAGCTTGGCCAAAATGCTTGAATGTGGAAGTATAGTGAAAACTCCTCCAAGCGTTTCTCAATGGAAGAGGTGGGATTCCCAATCAGGAACACCCGGTGCTAAACAACACATGCAATCTTAGCTAAACAACTGAAGAAAGATATATGTCTAAACAAACCATATATAAAAATGTCAAATATACCAAGATGCATAATATGGTTTCCATCCTCTTCCTTTTATAAGATATGAACTTCCAAACCCTATGCGCCATCTATTAATGGCACTACTTCCATGCAATGTGTCTCCATATAAAACTCTGTTGTCCCTCCATTAATTTCCACTCCTCCATGACATCGCTATTGATTTGGTCAAAGTTGACCCAGTCCACATGTTTTAGCCCCTGTTCACACCTTATGGTGCTTTATTGACCTGGATAGATGATCCACTTTCACATGAGAAGTGGTTTTATTCTTCATAAAGAGATTTATGGGTCTCCCTACCCATTTATTCACCTATCTAAGTGACAAAACAAAACTTCAATATCCAATTAGCTGCAAGATAATTTAGGAATATTACAGTCCTCCCCTCCAAAATGTTGCTTGTCCTCAAGCAACTGTAAGGATACTGCAAAATCTCCAATGGATATGTCTCCTCCCAAGAACGCAAGTTTGCCTTTGGTGAATAACCCAAATAGCTCTCATCATGAAAAAGTGGAAGATATATGGAAAGAGTTATATGCTTTCCATTGGCCTTCTCAAGGCATGGGAGATGGTAAAATTTGGGCGCCTCAGTGTCCATGAGAAACTCCATTATCCATGCTATCATCCAAAAAAAGTGAGCCATCCTAGGTAGCTCATAGAAACAATCACCAATCCCCTACTTATGAAATGTGTGGGGGTTGCATGGCTGAAAACAAGAGATAAGATTGTTCAACTTTACGCTGTCTCTCTCTCCATTTATCATAAATTTGGAGTTGTTGATCTTGGGCTGCAATAATATAGTCTTCATGAAACCAAAAGGTACTTGGAATCTCTTGATTCCACTCATTAGTTCTAAAAATCCTTCTTGCCCAATCCTTCATGCATATATTGAATAGTGTGTCATCACCATCTCCAAAAGAAACATGGACTAAGTGTCATATGACATCTTGGATGGTGACAATAGTCCCTCAATTGAGACCAATGTTCTTCTTCTTGCTGTCTCAAAACATGATATGATAAGTGGCCATCCAACCACCTCCTTGCTGTCTTAAGCTTCTCAAAATCTTGAAAATGGTAGAGGACATTAGGTGTTGGATGAATATGATCCAAGCAAAACATATCTTGCCCAAATTCCTCCATAAAGTGGTCATCCCCATCACTGAATGTAGTCCCAAAAGGACCATGAAATCTGCAAAGAGGTTTGCTCTCTTGTAGAGCAATATGTTGCAAATGCATGGTAAAGAAGTGCACATACATTGTTAGTTGATAAATAAGCATCAAAACACAATCTTTACCATATATTGTAGAAACGTTGGTGAAGAGGTTCATAGATGAGCCTTCCCATCTCTCCATCAAAAGGGGAAGTGATTGAAACAACCTTGCAAGGTGGTTTCTCTCCTCTTCATACATCAAAAAACCTACATATCTCTTGATATGTTGGTGCGCATCTTCTTTGAGATCCTCCCAATAAAATCCGTCCATGATGGTGTGATAAGACTCAATGAAGTCTACATGTCCTGAAGAGAGTGCCTCATATGCACCATGTAGAATCTTCTCCTTGAGCTTGGAGTCTCTAGTCAAGTAGATCTAATCATGGAAATACATGACTCCATAAACCACTCTATACCTCCCATCTATCACTTGCCCATCAAGAACCTTACATGTGAAGAGGTTCTTGGAATATTCCACCAATAGTTGGGACTCCCAATATAGATCTAGGCTTCCCAATAATGACAACGCTATAGAAATATGAAATGAAGCTCCTGTCACGTCATAACTCTCCTCTTTGACATGCTCGATGCCAAAGCCACATATTGGAGTACTGTTACCCCACCTTTGCTACCTCCCTTGCAGCTGATCTTGCCTAAAACAAGATTAAAGTACATGGAGGTCAACCTCCTCTTGGAAGGCATTTCCCATCCAAAAATTCCATAGTTTTTCCAACGCATGTAAGAGTGTTAATAACCTCTTGTCATATTAAGAAGTCTTCCTCATGTGTGGGAGTATCATTTTCTGCTCCAAGGCTATGGAGTGGTCATTTGACACCATGCTCATGTCATCATAGATTTCTGAATCATATTTTAGCGCAAATAGCTGAGTAGGAGATAGCAATGTCCATATCAGAAAATTGCTCACTCCTCCTTTGAACCCACCAAAGGTTCTCCATGTTGTG
Source organism: Pinus albicaulis (assembly GCA_034641835.2). Classification (NCBI taxonomy): domain Eukaryota; kingdom Viridiplantae; phylum Streptophyta; class Pinopsida; order Pinales; family Pinaceae; genus Pinus; species Pinus albicaulis. The sequence continues at coordinate 292,734,550 of CM076581.1, forward strand.
CTAGCTCTTCCCAAGGCTTCTTCCCTAGCAAAATATGTCAATGCTACACCATGTTGAGGGAACCCTTTATTCATCTTCCAATCAGGGGGTCTCCCTAGTGGAATGCCTCCATGTAATGAAACATCAAGGCCTACAACAGGCTGTGTATGTGAGTGGAATGATTTGTCCTTTTCCTCACTGCACAAATCCTCCTGTCTCTTTTGTGCAACAACCTTCTGAAATAGAGAGGGGTGTGTTCTCCTCATCATATGATTCTTGTCCTCCCTTTTATCTCCTTCTATCTTCAATATCTCACAATCTATCAATGATGGCACATGCTGCACATGGATTGTGCCCTGATCTCCATATATGAGATTCTTTGGAACTTCTTGCAAGAGTGAAAGAGTTTCTCTTTTTGGAGAAAATCTCCATCTTCCTCTTCATGAGGTACTAGATCTGCTACTGTTGTGACAACGTTTTTACCTCTTTTCTTTTCTTCCCCTTCATCATGAATGGAGGTTACCTCATCATCATTAAGAGGTTCTTTGTTTAGTTCCTCCATGTCTTCCCTTTGAGAAGAGAGCTCTTTTTGAAATGGGGATCTTGCCTCTAGCAAGGTACTATGCAAATTTTTAATCCCCTCAACAGTTTTCTGAAATGGAGTTGGAATTATAGATCCTTCCAAGTCATGCAAAGGTTTTGTTTGTGTATGCTTGGTTAGCTCAACCAAGGAAGTTTCAGAATGTTTTTCATCAAATATCTTTACTAAATTCCTAGTGAACCTTGCATAAGTAGACATATTTGCATCTTTTAATGAAGAATATTCATAAAACCACCAGGCATAAGCCTTACCTTCAAGGTGCAGCGCTGCTATTGTAATGGCTTCATCTTCTGAAACTTGGTGCAACTGGAAATATGTGTCTAGCTCCTTTACCCAAGCCCTTGCTCGACATTTAGGTGACCCATCAAAAGTAGATAGAAAGAATCTACCCAAATCATGCTGCTTGCACCACTTGCTTCTATTGTGATTTCTAGGTCTTCTATTCTCCTTGATCTTGCAAAACCCTTGGAAGTTTAGATGATCTCTAAATATTTGAGTTTGAGATTCATACTCTTGAGGATAGTCACCAAGAGTCTCCTCCTTTGGTACATCTCCTTCCTCCCATGGTACCACGTTGTAGATCTGATGGTGTAGCTGAATGCTCACACCCATATTGTGAAAATATGGAGCTTTATTCATGTACAAGCCCTCTTGGAGAATCTCTACATATCTCCATTCCCATCTCTTTGATGTCTCTACTAATGCATTGCATAGTTTGAATAAGAAGTTTTGAGAACTCCTTCCCTCCTGAAAATGAGGGTTTTCCTTCATCTCTTCTACAGACCTTTTACTTCCTATGAGAAGCCTCCTTAGATGATATAATGGCCGAAGTACACAAGCTGAGCCAAGATTATGATTTGATACCACTGTAATATTCCCAAATGGGAAAAGGATGAATAGAATGCATAAAACTAGAAATATGCAGAAATATAATAGATCAAAGCATGAGACAACAGTAGATCCATTCCATTATGATTATAACAGAAAAATAGGTACAATATCTTGAGGAAAAGATCACTCAATTTGGGCAAACAAGCCTCCCATGAAAGCATACAACTAGATCTAAAATGCTGTTAACACATGAAGTACATGAATGCAAAAAAATGCACTGTCTAAGAGAGAATAGAAGTTGGAAGATATAAAATTATATTGCTGCTGATATAATGCTCCAAAAATGCTAAGGCTAGGGTTCCATGCTCCAAAACAGGATTCCAGGACAACCTAGAAAAGGTTTCCGGAAATACACACTATACAAAATATAGAAGATTTGGCCCTAGCTGAATAATCTCTGCAAATAAATCACTGATGGAATATGGATGATCTGATATACAATATGGTTGATCCTCCTCCAACAGATCTCCTAAATGAAGGGCTGATCCCCACACAGGAAACCCAAACACTCCAAATAGGGCAATAAACCCACTGTTGTAGCTTCTCTCCAAAATAACACAGTCCTTGCAGGAAATTGCGCTGTAGCTAATGATTGCTACTTTTCCTGGTGCCAAAATATGTATTGAAGCCCTGAATCTTCCTCACAAGCCTCCAGATGAGAGGATGATCCCTCCAATAGAAAACTAGCTCATAAGTTGGAGATTTCTCTCCTCCACTGCTACACCCCTGCAACACAACCCAACTCTAAATAGAAATGTGTTGTACATGAGACTGAAGCTTGGAAAAAATGCTTGAATGTGGAAGTATAGTGCAAAATCCTCCAAGATCTCCTCAATGGAAGAGGTGAGATTCCTGATCAGGAACACCCGGTGCTAAAAAACACATGCAATCTTAGCTAAACAACTGAAGAAAGCTATATGTCTAAACATACCATATATCAAAATATAAAATATCCAAAGATGCATAATATGGCTGCCATCCTCTTTCTTTTATAAGATATGAACTTCAAAACCCTAAGCCCCATCTATTAATGACACTACTTCCATGTAATGTGTCTCCATCTAAAACTGCGCTGTCCCTCCATTAATGTCCATTCCTCCATGACAACGCTGTTGATTTGGTCAAAGTTGACCCAGTCCACATGTTTTAGCCCCTGTTCACACCTTATGGTGCTTTATTGAGCTGGATAGATGATCCACTTTCACATGAGAAGTGGTTTTATTCTTCATAAAGAGATTTATGGGTCTCCCTACCCATTTATTCACCTATCTAAGTGACAAAACAAAACTTTAATATTCCAATTAGATGCAAGATAATTTAGGAATATTACAGGTTATATAATGGATTGGGTAACCATTTCGTCAAATAGTATGAGTACTCAAATCCATAAGTATAGGCAAAGACACAATGTACTAGAAAGGACAACCCCTCCTTTTTTCATGAGTGCCTATATTATGGATGATATATGTTTTTCCTTTAATTTTCCATCCTTGGGATGGAAATGGTCTGTTCAATATGACCCCCATTCATGTTTATTTTTAATTTTTGTGGGAATCAAAGTACCATTCTAGGTTCTATAATATTTGTCATGAAGTAATGCTTCCCTTCCATCAAGAATTTTTAAGTATTAAAGCCCCGAGGCTTACCGCTGAAGCCAATAGAGACTTGAGGCCTATAGGGAAATGGTTTGGAGAAGAAAATTTCACTTATGTTCAAGTTTTTGGAAGCTTAGCCCATCCCCATGTGTTTCCATTATTTGTTCCAGATAAATTATTGGCCAAATAAATTGACTACAAAATTGTTGGGCAAGGCCTAACTAAAGTTCTTAGAGATGCAAAGAAGACCGTTTGGCCATGTTATCCTATTCCGTGTGGTACATATACTTTAGAGAATTTCAAGCATGATTTTCTTGAAATTGAGAAATTGATTTTTTTTGGTTTCTAGTGATACCTAACTAACAGTTTGATCCCAGTGGAATTTCTAAAGAGGTCACCACACAAGTTAAACTCATGCTGTTTTCAAACGAGCCTGATAAGTTTGATGATTTATTTGAAATGACCCTAGAATATTATATGGTAGAGATACTAGTCTCTGATCGAGTAAATCCTTTTGAGTTAATTAGTTTTAAGCAATATCATGAGAGGAGGATAGCTCATCTACCAGAATTTCTGGTAAAACATTCCCGAAAGAACTCAGAGAGTACAAAATCATCTGCATCCTCTTCCTAAGTTCCAAATATTCAAAGTACATAAACAACTAATATAGCTATTGAACAAGAAAGAGGAATCAAAGGATAAAAACTTGACGGAGTTTGGGAGGAATTCAATAATGTACTAATGACTGAGTGAAGCCACATTGAAAATGTTTCCGGTCATCTAGGTACAGAAGCAGTTGTAATCAACTCATAGCAAAATTTGAGCTCAACAGAGCCACTCACAAATCTTGTCATAGAACCAAGCACTAAAACAGGTTTTAAAGAAACTGTACATATTCCAGAGAATACAAGGAACACCTCATTTACTGCAGAGGATTCCCAAAATGATGTTAATAATGAAACACTTACAGAAGATACTAGTGTAGAGGTAAAGAATGATTATCATATAAATGAAAATATGGAAATAATTCCTGCTTTTACCACCACAGAGATAGTCCTTAAAAATGAATAAATTCCACCTTTGGACGTATTCTAGAGTCTAAAGCACAAGGTATTTATGAGCAGGTCTAGAAATAAAAGAAATTTGGAACAAACTCAAAAGCTAGTTCCTAGTGAAACCTCAATTAAAATTCTTTGGAAAGACACTCAATCCCCCCCAAAGAATGATCTAAATCGACTATCTCAATTTTTGGGAGCTTATGTTAATGCGACCATGGATAATGTTGTGGAAGTACAATTATTGATGAAAGAAAAGGATCAAAGAATTTCTCTATTATAGAAAAGTATCCAAACTTAGAAGAAATCAACAAAACAACAATGGAAAGTAAAGATTATTGATTTGCAATTGGATTTTGATAATCTAAAGGTGTCGTATAAATAAGAAGTTAGAGATAAGGATTAACAAATACAACAATTGTAGTGAAAGGTTGATCAGTTGAAAGATAATCCTAAAATTAATGAAGTCCGAAAGTGTTAGTGTCAGTTTTTGCATCCTTTCACCAGTGATCAAAAAATATCTTTTCATATCATAGTAGGGTTCCATTCTGAAATTTTTGTCATTCCATTAGGTCATCATTGAAAAATTTGGTCACTTGGTGCAAATTTAGATCAAGTTTCACTCTTTTCAGAAATTTCATTACTTGCTGGCTCATTTCATCACTTTCTGAATGTCCATCATTCATGAGTTTTTATCACCATTTCAGTCATTTCACCATGAAGTTAATTCAGTCAAGGTTTCCATTAGGTCTTAGGGTTTTCAAGGTCCATCAAAACACCATCTGAATGCATAAAAGACCAACAAGTAAGAGAGTGATAATAAACACATTTCATCATGTAAAGCTTAAATTTGTAACTTATAATTTCATTTCAATATGTAATTTTATGTTTTTAAATATGTAATAAGTTCTCAAATTTCCAAGTAGCTGCACTCAAAAGGTTCCTAAGATACGTGGTTTCAAAAGCCAAAGTGAAAAGACATGTGGGCCATCCAACTACAATGAAGGAAAATGACTCAACCAAGGTATATAAGACCAATTAACTTCATTTACTCATCCATCCAAATGAAAGAGAGCTCTCACTCACTTACCAAGGCATCTGCAACACTTCAGCATCCAATAAAGACCCTCAACAAGTCAACACAAGCTCCTACACTGCGTTTTTGGGCATTTTAGGGTTTGGGAGTGTGTTTTAATTCCCCTACACTAAATTATATACCTTTTTTTATATAATTTTCCACCTCCCTGAGCCTCCTAAAACCATCACCTACACTCAATCGACATCCCTAACCTTTTCCCATGCCTATTTCTCTCCTTTCCCTCACTTTCCTACAAACCCTAGCCTATTGCTACACTTTTGACACCTTCCTAGGTTAGGGTTGTGTTTTTCCTTGTTGGACCCCTTCCAATTACTCATTTCTAGAAATTAATACTCCCTACACTCTCTGACATCTATCCCTATCCCCCAAAATTTAACCAAGAATTTAGACAGCCCCTAACCCCTTTATTCCCCTCCCTCTACAAGATAGTCCTAAAATCCCTTGTTTTCCCTACATTTTTGAAGTAGTCTTGGGAAAATAAATTTTTATGCCTGATGGATTATCCAAATGACTTTCTTGATAATTCAAATGACAAATAGACTAGAATATATTTCCAATGAGCTATAATTAGCTCAATTGGAAGTTCAGGAAGGCCTCGAAAAGTGGTCTGCAAGAGAACACTGCATTTTTTGCACCCCCATTTTGCACTTTTTGACCAGTCTTGGGAGAATTTATTTTTGGGGGGCTATACTTGATCATTTTCAGTTCTTGATAGGTCCATTGTGTAGCAAACAAAAAGATATTTCCAACTCGCTATCATGAGCTCAATTTGGAGTTGGGTAAGGCCTCAAAAAATGGCCTGTAAGGAGGCGTTGCACTCCTGGCTTTCTGGCGTTGCACTCCTGCGTTCGGCGTTGCACTCCTATGTAGAGCGCTGTGCTCATGTCAAATTTATTCTACAAGATCTCACAACTATCAAACCTCAATGAAATTGGTCCAAAAAAATGTGAGTTTATATACAACTCCTAGCAATTAAGTACATCATTTCATGACCTCCTATCCTTGCTTGATAATCAAATTGTGATGAAAACCATCCTCATGTATAATTTCATGTTTTAAAAGCTAAGAAACCATAATTTTATTCCCATATGCTAATTTTTTCCTCTAGACACAATTTATCCCTCCCACATCTCAGAAAACACTTTCCCTATCCCTCATTCCCAAGCACTATTTCTCAAAACCCTAACCCTAAGCTGCAAATTTCCTAGGTAGCCTCACTATCCCTGTAATAAATTTCCCTACCCTATTTCCCTAAGTTTTTATACCCCCTATGATTTCCCTAAGCTCCCTAACTCCATTCCCTACTTCCCTAATTTTTCCTACACTCATTCCTACTCCCTAAACCTACTTCCTACCTCCTATTTCTTCCCCTTCCCTAGGGTTTCCAAAACAAAAAAATACATGGAGGAGGAAAGAGATTTCATAGAGGAGGACAGAGAGGAAAGAAGATCACACAAGGGAGGGGGGATTTTGAAGCTTGAGCCATCGAACACCAGAGAGTTAATGGCTTCACCCATGACAATCACTTGCTTCAAACATGTTGGTTGCTTTGATTTTTGTGAGCTAGTCCAGAGAGTTCAACATCACCCTGCATTGACCAGAGTTTTCATCTCCAATCTTCAAGATAATAAAGTGACCATTGCAGGAGTGAAATTTACTATCTCCATATATATTATTGCTACAACCACAGGGATACAAAATGTGGGGGAAAAAAGGTTAAAAGGCATAAACATAGATGCCCAGCACTAAGAATCATTCCTCAAGCCAAGATACAAAAATGAGAGCAAGAAGGTTTTTCCTTTCAGCCACCTTCTTGCATATTTACTCCCATGATGAAGATCATCATGAAATACTTCACCTATGAGGGAATATTCTCCAGACTATAATCATATCACATTAGGTTGCTCATGCACTTCAAAAGGGTAAAATTGCTCAACATCCCTCATTATTTATACAGGAGCATTGAAAAGATGGTATACAAAGTGCAGAGCAGAGAGCTAGAGCATCAGATGAACAACCTTTTTCATCACTCTCTTATCAAGGTAATTATCCTACATCATTTTAATCAGCTGAAAATTTCTTGGGAGACCTTCATTGAGAATAATGTCTTCATTACTCCACCTTCTCAGCCTATTAGACCATTTCCACCATCGGTATCAGTTTCTCAAAAGAAACTGGATCATCTAGCATGGTTGCAGTGAAAAAGACCAAAAAGGACTAACAGGTCAAGACCTATCGGAGGGGACCTAGGCAAGTGTTTTCTCCATAGATTGTGGAAGGGGCCTTGCCTACTTCATCAACAAAGCAGGTACATCAGGATGAGCATCGGAAAGAGACATTTGTCCATGAAGTGGAAGACTTTCATGAGGAAGAAAAATACTTTGAGTTGATGGATTTGGATGATCAAGATGATCAGGAGGCCTCAAAGCTGATCATCAAAGAGAAGGATGCCATGATCAAATAATTGCAGGATAACATGGCTAGAGCTCAGTTTTTCATATCATTCATTGAGCAGGAGAACAAGAAACTCAAATATCAACAAGTACTCATGGAGATAGAGCTGCTCAAAGAAAAAAGACAAGATAACAAGGGTAAGGCAATGATGTCACTTGATGATCCTTACCATGATGACATTCAAACTAGAAGAACAATACCAAAAACAAGAGGTCTTAAGAGAGCTCTACAGCAACAGAAACTTGAGGATGAAAACCACACTTTTGAGGAGAGGATTTCCAAGGAGGTTGAAGATGATAGAGACATATGGATAGATAGGGAAAACCTCCACCTTGAGAAGCTCCTCCACAAGTCAAAAAAACATAACAAGATGCTCAGAAACATGTACAATATGTACATCACAAGAAACAAGATCTGTAACATCAAACTCAAGCAATTGGAGGAAAAACACAAGCAAACCCTAATTAAGAAAAAGGAGGAAGATAAGCTTGATATCCTTGCCTATGCCTCCCTGATTGTTTGAGGCACATCATTAGCACTCTATCCACCAATTTTGAAATTTTTTTAGCAACATTTTCAAGTTTTGTGCATTTTGACAAATTTTCACTGAAATTCAACACAGTCAACTTATCAAAAGCGCAACGCCTAGGGCGATGCGCTTTCTCTGGGGCGATGCGCTTTCTCTAGGAGCATAAAAATGAAAAATAGCCACCACTGTTGGATTCCTAAGGCCATCTACATACAATTTTTACTATTGGCACTAAAAATTGGACAATATGGTAGGGAGAAATGCCCAAAAATACCTCAAACATTACATTTCTGCCCTTATTTTTAGGATGGCACTGTGCTTTGAAGCAGTGTTGGGAGATTGAAATTTTGGAGGCTTTAAAATCATCACTTTCAGAAAAAAAGGGCAGTTTTGGAAACTAGACAGGAGAAAATTTCCAATGAGCTATCCTAAGCTCAATTTTGACTTTAGGAAGTCCCTCAAATTCAACCTTGAAGTTGGCACTGTGCTCCTGTGTTTGGCACTCCGCTCCTACCAGTTTGCTATTTTTCTTCATATTTTTCAGATTTTCTCAGTTTGGTCAAAGACTCATGAATTTACTGATGTAATTTGATGATGTAAATGTAATTAAGTTACTTTTAAGTTACTAGAGGGTAAATACATTAGGTAAAAGTGGAGTTTTGGCTAAGATGAATCAGTTTCACCCAAGTTAGGGATGAGTTTGTTGACCTCCCTAGTCTTTAGGTTTTCAGTTCAATATTTTGGGGATCAGTTCCTCAAGTCAGGGATTCAACCCCTGAGTCGGGGAGAATCAATTTTTGGCCTATATCTTCCACCTTCTTTCTCATTGCAAGGGTTGGATATTGTTGTATTAAACAGATTACACTACTATACCAAACTTTTGGCAATAATTTATTGATAGAGTTGCAACTATTTTGGTGGGATTCTTGTGGTATTGTATTTTGAAATAGTTTCTCCTTTTTTTTACATATGTATGAATGTTTTTTAATTTCCATGATCATGCCACTTCTATAATGTGTTGATTTTTAAGTGAGATAAATAGAATTCATGTTTAATGCTCTGTTTCGAGAAATTCATCATACTTGTGTTTCATTTCTTTAGTTTAAAAATTATTCATGTATGCCATGCTCTTTTTAGCACCTCACCAGTCTAATTCACTCCATAAAACCTTATTAAAGTGTTAAATTACCTACCTACCTTGCCCCATCAGATGTATGCAATTGATGGTTCCTTTTCCCTGACCTAATTTCCTCTTTTAACTAATTCACTCATCCAACACCCAAATCAATCAATCAAAACCCTTGTGGTACTATACCTATCCTAAAACCTAATTGATCCAACCCTCTTGGTTGTGATCCCTTAGAGAGAGCCCTCTTCTGCCTAGTAAGGCTAGCTACTTAGCGAGAGCTTGGTCTGTGGTTACCTTTGCTATTCTCTTCTCAGCCTCGGAGATCCGGGGAGTGATAAAAGAAAGGAAGCATTATATTTAGATATCCTTTTAACAAAGCAATAATACATTTTCTGTCATAAGTTGTCTTTTCATGAATTGTATAAAAATAGTGATTCATTAGTCACCCAACTATCAAAGCTGAGAACCTTATATGAAGAGATTGATGAAAAAGTATCTGATTTCATAGATTGGCAGGATGGCACAGAAATAAGAGCAACCAACCTTCCCAGAATTGAAGAATCATAGAAGGATATTCTATTCGATGATTGGGATATTAAAATGAAAAGTGCAGAGATGGAAATCATCAGAGCCAAGAATCTTGGCTCACGTTGAGGTGTCTTTCAAATGCAGCAATGCAAATTCTTCCAACACTTAATGATGTAGTGTCCACGGGATAAATGCGTATGCATCCAATGAATCCCCCCTAGCTGAAGCCAATGATAGATATTTACAACCTCAAAGAACATATGAAGAACGAACCTGGGAGGCAGTCATGAATATTGTTGCAACTGATACTATTTTCCTGTCCTTTATCTTAGCTTAAGTTATTCTAGGATTTATAGAAAATTCATTTACAAGTTTTCTATTTTTGTAATATTAATAGAGTATTTAAACCCCTCTCATATATTTAGAAAGGGGTCCAGAATTTTGAGAAGATAGCTTTTGAACTTGCACTATTGTTTGATCAAGTGTTATCTAATTGAAAATCTGAGCATGGAAGCTTTCTTTTTTCAGATACAAAGCACTGATGCATCAGGCACTATTATCTTTGTGTTATTGAAATAGATATTTATTTTATCTTTATGTTCTTTCCTTATATAAATTACTTTGAAAACAACGCATCAATGTCACTATTGATATGAAATATTGATTGATTTGTAATTATATTGAAATAATGAGATATTTTATGTGATTGAGTTTCAATTGATTAATTTATGTACGTATACATGTTTTCTCTTCATTAAGGTATTGAATGATCTACATCGTTTATACTTTGTGAATTTTTTCTATTAGATCGCATTAAAAGACGTTCTTATCCCGAGAAATAGTTAGAATAAGTTTTAGTTTTATCATTAGTCTTTAAATCACTCCAGCAATTTGATTTCATTTCTTTTGTTATTATTAAATCTCTTTAAACGGGAAACTAGTCCCTGTATCCCCAGTCATACCCACCAATTTCAACGGAAAAAGGAGTTTTTTTAAGATCCCAACCGATGGTATTCCTCGATTTTCAGGCAGTCAATTTCTAGCCTTCAATAGGACCCTGAAACCTTCATGTTTGAGTTTTCTATTGTCTGTAGGACCTAGGACTATTCCTCTGATGAGCAGAAGTTGAATTTGTTTCCTTCTACCCTTAAAGATGCAACCTTGCACTGCTTTATGGGTCTACCTAGAGGAAAATTCACTACTTGGGCCTAAATGCAACAAGCCTTCAATGAAAAATACCAAGGCTAATGTAGGTCCAAAGAAAAAAAGGAAGAAATCTTTAAGATGATTCTTGGACCTGATGAATCCCTAGAGGACTATGAGAAAATATTTCAACTCAATTATAGGAGGGCCAACTGTACCCCTGATCCTGAGTCACTCAAGCTAGTTATTCTTTGACGGATCACGGAAAATGTGATGGAAACCATAAACATGCTATCTAGAGGAGATATCTACCAATTACCTTTTGAAAACATCAAGATTGTATTCAAAAATCACTCTAGGGCTGCTAGGAAAAAAGGTAGGTTTATCCAAAGCTTGTTCAATTCCTCTCCCTCCACAACATCCATCAAGCATGAGATAGGGAATTTATTGGAGGATTTAAAGAGTGAAATTCTACATACATTTTCCTTGCAAATGGATACTATGAAAATCAAAATAAAGAAAGAGGAAGCAGATATAACACTGGAAAAATTTTGCCTAGATGTACTAAAATACATCCTAGGAATGAATGCCCACTAAATGTCATACAAGTCTTCCTAGTCCGTGAAGAAAATCATGCCATAATAAATGTCCCTCTCTGCTAGGTCTGAAAGTTGTATACTAAGGGGCATAATGTGGCGTAGAGCAACTTTTTTTCACTAACTAAAGGAGTCCTCAAGGTTCTCGACCATATAGACAAGGAATGCAAGGTGCACATCCTCATTGTAACCCAAATCAAAATGCACCCTTCTAGCCTTGGTACAATGCCACTCATCCATCATGGCCCACACCTCCTCCTTGGCCTTATACGCCCCAGTATCCTCGTCAACCTGTTCACCCTCATTTCGAGCCATATCCACCTCAATATTCTCAGTGGGGAAACCCCTCACAAGGGTGGAGGCATAAGACAATCAACCTCCTAATTTTCTGCCTACACCTCAATATAAACCACAAATCCCTCACCATATTCCACCTAAACAACCTCAAATGTATACTCAACTAAATCCAAACCCAAAAAATAAACATGCATAATAGGTCTACAAATGGAGAGACATCCTATCCTGATTATGCCGTGGAAATCCAAGAGATAAACCTTTGGTATGGGAGTGTTATCCCAGATAATCACCCACCTTATTAACTTGAAGAACTTGAAGAAGAGAAGGAAGAGACTGCTCCTCAAGTCAATGCACCCCTCTATCCTGAAAGGTTGGTCCAACCTAACCAACACACCCAAGAAGAGGTTGAACTTCTAGGATAATTGAAGAATTAACAGTGTGTCAAGATACCCATTCTCCAGGACATTGAATATGTTCCCATATATAATAGTCTTATTAAGGAGGAATGTTTCAAAAGGCCTGGGAGGAGGAGAAGAGATACCCCCATAATGAATGTTGTTGGACAACTATATGATCTAATGTTGGGAAGAATAGTAATATCACCAAAATACTTGGACCCTGGTAGTCCAGTAGTGGATGTGCACATCGATGGAATTATGGTTCCTAATACCTTGATTGATAATGGGGCTGCAATCAATGCTATGACCAGGGAAACCGTGTTGAAGCTTAATCTCCAAGGGTATTTGAGAAATACCACCATAGTGTTGTAGCTTGCAGAAAAATCCACAGTAGCTCCTGAGGGAATTATTGAAGATGTCATGGTCTCCATTGAATCCTGGGAGTACTCTACTGATTTCCTGGTTCTCCAGCCCCAAAAAAGTTTAATGGATATTCTCTCATCCTAGGAAGACCTTGGTTGACCATGGCTAATGCCTACCTTAGTTGCAGGGTTGGGAACATGACTATCAATAATGAAATTTATCTAAACAACTTGTATTGTATCCTTCTTCTCAACCTTCTATTGAAAACGATTTACCCTTATGGTTTGAGGAAAATTAAGAGGATGAATTGTATCACACGACCTACTACCCATTTTTCACTCTAGATTCTGCTATAGGAGGGGGGCAACTTGATGAAGATGAAATTATTGACCATATATTACATAATCAACCTCCCATTTCCATACCAATTAATGAACTGATGAAAGAATATGGGAGTAGTACTTGGACTAACTTGTGCTCTATTGACTCTAGCTTATAACATTCCAAGATTTTAGAGTTTGGCCCATACATAACTCTAAATATCAACACATCTCTCTCGGATAAACAAGAAGAACAATTGTGCAATGTACCGAGGCAACACCAGGATGCTTTTTCTTGGGATTATAAGGAAATGAAATGCATGCATCCCTCAGTTTGTACTCATCATATTTAAATCAGAGAGGGATGCAAGCCTGTGCACCAACCTTAGAGAATGAGGAGCCCAGCTCTTAAAGATGTTGTGAAAGAAGAGTTACAAAATATACTGGATGCAGGGTTCATATACCCCGTTTCAGAGAGTGAGTGGGTGTCACCTCTTGTTTTGGTCCCCAAGAAGAATGAGAAGTGGAGAATTTGTGTTGATTACTAGGAACTTAACAAGGATACAAAGAAGCACCATTTTCATTTTCCCTTGATTGACCAAGTCCTATATGGCCTTGCGGGAAATAAATTATTCTTCTTCCTGGATGGATTTAGTGGATACAACCAAATTCAAATCAGCCTTGAAGACCAATAAAAGACTACATTTATATGTCCTTGGGGTACCTTTTCCTCTAACGTTCTTTCATTTGATCTGTGCAATGCCCGTTCTAATTTTCAAAGGGCAGTTCTAAGTATCTTTGTTGAACTTGTTCATGACTTTGTTGAAATATACATGGACGATTTCACTCCTTTTGGATGTGACTTCTAGGAAGCTCTTTCTAATTCATGCAAAGTCCTAAAGAAATGTATTGAAATGAATCTCTCATTGAATTTTGAGAAATGTGAATTTGTGATGAATTCTTGGATTGTCCTTGGCCATTATATATCCAAGGAAGGGATACATCTTGGCCCAAACAAGTTTTCCATCATAAAAAGGGTCGTTATCCCTCAAAAGAAAAGAGATGTAATGAGTTTAATTGGATTAGCTGGGTATTATAGGAGGTTCATTAAAAATTTAGTAAACTGTATTCACCCTTATTTGGACTGCTGGTTAAAAATTCAGATTTTTGTTGGACAGACAACTATCAAGAGGCATTTGAAATACTGAAAGAAAATTTGATCACTGCACCCATCCTTAGGGGACCCAACTGGGAATTACCTTTCCATATACAAACAGATGCCTCAGAAAAATATGTATGGGTTTCCTTAGGACAAGTAGAAGACAAATTTCCTTAGGCTATCTATTTCATCAGTAAGAACCTTTCTAAAGTTGAGTTAAATTATACTGTCACTGAAAAAGGAACTCTTGGCTGTTGTGCATTCTTTGAACAATCTTAGGAATTATATCATTGGTTATCAAAATATGGTTCACATTGATCATGCATCCATCAAGTTTAGGCATTATATCATTGGTTATCAAACTATGGTTCACATTGATCATGCAACCATTAAGTATTTAATGAATAAACTTGATGTCAATGCTAGGTTAATTAGATGGTTGTTGAAGAAGCGCAATTCAGATTATCCACAGTGTTAACAAAACTTGGTCGATGTTTCAAATCTCAATGAGGATAATAAGATGGTTGTTATTATTGCAGCAATTTGATTTGACTATTGTTGATAAACGATGGAAAGAGAATGTGGTTGTAGATTTATTGTCAGGACTAACCCTGCCTGCAGAAAATGAAGAAATGTTAAATGATTGACTTCCAGATGAGCATCTATTTTCCATATTGGTGATTTCTCCTTGGTTTTCTGATATAGCCAACTATTTGGTTGCTTGGAGGTGCCCTCCTAACCTATCCTCCAAGGAGAAAAGAAATATTGTTAAGAAAAGTGCCCCATTCACTTAGTTTGGGGGAATTTTTTATAGATTGGGGCCAAATCAGATCTTGAGAAGATGTGTGAGGGAAAAATAGGTCTTTGAAATCGTCTCAAAATGCCATGATGGACCCTGTGGGGGCCATTTTACTGCTAAGAGGAAAACCTTCAAAGTTCTACAATTAGGTTACTATTGGCCCCCTTTACATCAATATGTAAGGAGGTACACCACCAAGTGTGATCAACGCCAAAGGATGGGTAAGCCAACACGAAAGGATGAAATTCCCTTACAACCTCAAGTGAATCTAGAGCCATTTGAAAAGTGGGCCATGGATTTCGTTGGACCTATTGATCCCCCATCAGGATAGAAAAGTTATATCATTGTATGCACTGATTACTTGACCAAAAGGGCTGGAATAAAAGTAGTAAAGTCAACAACTGAGCAAAAGGTGGCTAAATTCCTGAGGGAGAACATCTTATACAAATTTGGTTTTCCAAGGGAATTAGTCACTGATGAAGCAACACAATTTACCTCAATTTTGATTGAAGATATTATGAAGAAATGCCACATCAAGCACAAGACATCTACTACCTATCACCCTCAAGCAAATGGGTAGGTGGAATTCAAAAAAAAGCATTGGAGAACATTATTACTAAGGGTGTTAGCAACAACAAAAATATTGGGTAGACATGCTTGTGGAAGCCACTTGGGCCTACAACACCACTTGGAAGACCACCATTGGATTCACTCCATTTGATCTAGTCTATGGGAAGAAGGCCCTGTTGTCTATTGAATTTGAGTACAACATCTTAAGGATGGCAACTCAGTTATACTTGGATCTCACTAGAACACAACATGAGAGGTTGCTCCAAATTAATGGCTTAGATGCATTCAGGCTGCAAGATCTCCTTCACACTAAGGTCATATAGCTACAAAGGAAGATTTGGTATGACAAACACATTAGGGAGAAGAATTTTTAATAAGGATATTGGGCCCTTCTGTATGATTCCATATTCAATAATTTCAAGGGAAAGTTAATGACAACATGGCTAGGTCCATATCTAGTAGAGAAATGTCATGAGAATGGATTTGTCTAGATTAGAACCATTGATGAGGAACACATTCCATTACTTGTAAATGGTTATAGGTTGAATTTGTATAAGATACTAGCTTTTTCCAAGGAGGAGTTTGTTAGTTCAGTCGACAAAGAATTGAATGTGATTGGGAGGCTCACAACTCTCAATCCACAAAATTTATAAAAAATGAGATAAAAAAATAAATAAGAGGGCCTATATGAAAACCTCCATGAGGCATATGAGGCCAATTCCAGAGTTGAAAATTTCTCTGAGGTAGCCCAAGAGAAAAAAAAGAAGAAAAAAAAATGAAAATATCCCCAGGTGAAAACCTCCTTTGAGGCGCCTAGGCCTGGCATGCAGGTTGAAAACCTCTGTAGATGCAACCTTCATGTCTAAAAAAAAAACCGCAAGGAAGGAGTTCTTACACTACTCTTGTTAAAGACTTCGAGAAATCAACAGAACCATGGCTACATGATAGATTCTACAAGTGCATTAGTCCATTTTTCTAGCCACCCATTGCATGTTCACACTCTCCACTCACATCCCCACCTGTGTCCATCATCTAGCCAACAATATAATCAAAATTTTCCACCTCGATGTAATCCTATAAGAGCAATCTGTAATGATACAGGAGGAGACCAAAATGCTATAGGAGGAGATGAAAATGCTACAGGAGGAGCCTGAAATGCTACAGGAGGAAGATCCGATTTGGGAAAGAGCCCAGAAGGTCATGTCTTCTTTAGGAAATGTTGAGATAGGTCCACCAAAACCACTTTCATCACCCCTCCACTATGTTGTAGCTAATTTTCACTCTGTTCAAATCTCAAAAAGAAAAAATCATATATGCCCAAAAAAAAAACTTGTAAAGCAAATTCAAAAGGAAAAAAAAATATTAATGTGGGTCCAAGATGGTGTAGGTTCAAAATTAGGATATATTTTAATATTGTATGTTGGTGGGACCAATTCTTATGGCAGAGGAACCATGGTTAAAGAACACACAATTTAAAAGGGTGATGTTGCTCACAGCATCAAGACTCTTCCATAGGAGAAACCCAACACCATAACATGCCCGACACATAGGCAGAAGGGTGCCCCGGTAGGTGGTCTTGTGGGAAACCACCATCGGAAAATCAACAGTTGGGATCTCACCCGACATCACCATAGGTTGGAGCCACTTACCACCATAGGTGCCCCCATGAGTGGTAAGCGATATTCACCCTGTCTACGAAAAGAAAGCATGATTACCATTCCGCCATGACATGTCTATGTCACTCCTCTACCCTACCACCTCATCTATAACTCCACGTCACCTTCCACCTCACCACTCCATGTCATCCCCCCTTACGTCATCATATGTCAGATTGTCGTACACTTTTTTCCACACTCATTAACTCTGTTTTCCCCTTGTTTCTCTATAAGACCCATTTTTTTTCTTCTCTTAAAGTCATTTTTACAGCTAATTTCTCCAGAGCTCACCAACGCTCACCTGCACTTGCCAATTTTCCAACTCAAATCCAATGTAAACTAGTTTTTCTTAGAGCAGAAGGTCTAACCACCTTGAGCATCGTGGACCCATTTTTGAATTGGAGAAGAAGCACACCATCCTTAGGATGCAGTCCATCCACTCCACCAGCAATAACTTGGACACTGGGATGAAACTTGCACACACAACAAAAAGATCATCAAATTATGAAGACCTGTGTAGAAACAAACAAAGAAATGCAACACCCTCAAGATCACTATGTTATGACATCCATCTCCAGCATGCAGGCATCTCCAACATTTTGATCCCATAGATAGGCTTAGGTATGACAACCCTCACCTCTTCCCTTTGCATATAATGCTCAAATGTGTTAATGATCAAGGAAGGAATTTTTATGGGTTGGAGGTGGCCAATCAACTTTTCCACCCTTGAAAAGTTAACTAAATTTCATTCAATCACATATGAAACATGGTGTTATCACCCAAAAAATGAAGCATCATTTGACAAAGTTAAATAGGTTTATGTGTTAAAAGTAGGGTTGTAGGATTCATTTTTTATATTCTTGGTCAAGGGAAATTTTAAATTTTTATTGTTTAAGCTTACCCTAAGCTCTAAACCCACTCACTTTCAAATCCCCTCATGTCACATTACTCATTATTTTTCTGACAGATTTCAATTCCCAAGGTTTTTGTACCGAAAATGTCATTTTAGCCAAGAAACCACAATTTCGTAGCGAAATACACTGAGAAATATCACTTTTCGCTACGAAATTGCTGATAGTTTCATAGCAAAAACACCCAAATTTTCACTGAACTCACTATGAAAGAGTGGTTTCCTGTCTGTCTTGTCAAGTTAGCTGTTAGGTGTAAGAATATCGTTGGGAAAGGGTAAGTTAGATACCATTTGAGTCATGGAGGGATAAAATCAAGGTACATGGTCAGGTTTGAAGTCATCATCACCAGTTTAGGTATGTATGAGTCATCATTGTGTCATGAGAAGACATCAAACTTCAAAATCTTTCCTAATTCAGTAATTTCTCATTTCTTATTCCTTCTTTGCATGATATTGAGTTATGGAGAGCTATTGCATTAATCCAAAGCTGTGTCTCGTGTTTTCAAAGGTTTACATTGAGCACTATCAAGCGAAGCTGTGAAGGCATTAAAGAAACAATGGTAGAAAAAAGAAGGACAAATGAGCTGGCCAATGTCTGAGATATGAACCAACAAATATGAATTTGATCAATGAAGACCCAACAGTTGTGGAAGTCCTTAGAAGGATAGGTTGCTTACAGTTTTGTGAGAAATTACAAGGTTTCCATGTACAGGTTTCCAAAGAGTTTTCTTTAAACTTCAGTAGAACAGCCACCAAAGTGGTAATACTTAATCTTTCCATCACAAAAAAGGTTATTGCTGCAGCTACAGGGATTCCAAGGGGACAAGAGAAGTGGTTCAAAGGTTTCAAGTTCAACATGGAGTAGTGCAAAGAGTTTATGAAGCCTGAAAAAAGTGAAATGGATCTCACCAATGCCATTCCATGGAGTTGCATGAAGGAAAACTACTCAAAATTGCTGCTCATCATCCAAAAGTATTTTACTTGTGAAGGGAGATACCATAAAGTCTACTCATATAATTTCAAGTTACTTCTACACTTTACTGGTAAGATTTCCCTTCATCTGCCTTTCTAGTTACATAGAAGTTTGTCAAAAATGGTAGATAAGGTCCAAGCAAAATCTGAAGGGAGTGAGACTTCATTGTTTCATCATGGTTTAATGAAACTGTTGACTTTAGATGAAATCCAAAGGTTAGGCAAAGACTGGTCTTCATTTTTGTTTGTTATTGCTTTTGAGTTGGACGCTCTTACTCCTTCAAGAAATCCTAAACCTAGGAGAATTCCATCACCCTTAGTAGTAGAACATAGTGAACCATTGGTGGTAGAACCAAGTGAACCAGCAAGAGTAGAACCAAGTGAACCAATCATGATGGAAACAGAGAAATTGTAGAGTTTTGATACACCAAATGTCCCACCTGCAAAACAGAAGTCAAAAGTGGTCAAACTTGCAAAAGAAAAACAAGTTGTGAGTAAACAAGGAACCAAAAGGATGGCAAGGAGCCAAACAGTGGCCTTAGAAGAGAAAAAAGTGGCTATAGAAGATATAAAAGTAGCTAAAGGAAATCTAGAACACATATTACATGTCATTGACATAGAAGAAACTCTTATAGTCCAGGCTGAGGACATAGAAGAAGGTGGACAAAAGCTAAAAAAGGCTAAATCTGCAAAGAAATTAGAATTTGAAGGAGAAGATGCAAGTTTTGTGTTTCAAGCAAGAAAGCCTATGACAAGGCATGCTAGAAAGCTATTAGAGAGCAGTAAAGAGGTTCAGCCACATAGTGACACAATCCAGCCACCACAAGACATCATTGACCTTTCATCAACTACAGAGAAAGATACAGTTAGCAAATCAAAGAAAGGAAAAGAGAAGGTGATGGAAAAAATAGAGTTTCAACTTCTTGAAGAACAAGTGAAGTTGGCCAATCATGAAATTGTTGTTATGAAGAAAGAAGCAAGGAAACACAATGTAGACAAGGTTAATTTTTAAAAGGTGAAGGAGATTTGGGAAGAGCAGGTTGACAGTGTTTCCAAGACTCTAGATAATACACAACAACTTATCAAATGGACCATTCCATTGAGGAAATAGGTCAAAAATTTCAGGAAAATGAACACACATTTGAAATCCACTAACAGAAAGTTGAAATATCAGGTTAAGGGCCTCCAGGAGCAGTTTGAACTAATTCACGAGGAGATAGAGAAAAAAGGCCTTAAAATGACAGTAGTTGAGGAGCCAATTGCTCAAATCATCATCAATGAGGAAGAAACCCCTCAAGAATCATAGTGTGAGTTGGTTTATGGTTTTGAATACTAATGGAATGTTAGAAATTGATTTTTTTAACTTAAAAGGTAGATTTTTGAAGCTACAAAAAATTATGGATTTTTGACTGTTTTTAGTAGTTTCGTAGCATGCTTGGGCTTGAAGAACAACAAAACGCTACGAAACTACTGTAGCTTTTCTTTTTGTATTTTGAACCGGTTTTTGGAGCTCCAAAGAGATGAAAATGGTATGGAAGGTGCATTAAGGCATAATTAACATCATGCAGGAGGAAGGAACCAAAAATATTGATGGCAAATGGCATTTTTGTAGCGCTATGAAAGTACGCTACGAAATTGTCTTACTTTCGTAGCGTACTGTTTTGGAGCTTTATAAGCAGGTTTTTTGGCATTTTTGGACAACTAGATACTATCAAAGTGTTAAAGGACCATGCCAACATTTATTCAAGACTAAAATACCACGAAATGAAGACAAACTACCAACCAAAGCATTCGTTGAAGATGAAGTCCAGTTTACCTAAAAATAAGGGTTTGTTTCCAGTTTTAGAGGAGGTCAATTAAGAGGTCATGTAGTGATGAGTCCCATCACACCCTATTCGAAGATGTGAGTCATACTTTTCAAATATGTAATTTTTTTAGGAGATAAGGTTGTTATTGTAATAATGAACAGTTTGAGTCATATTAGGAAAAGGACTATCAAGTAGGATAGCCGTCATTTTCTCATTAAATAGATGTTTTATGGTTATGCAAGGTGTCATTAGGAAAAAATTCGATGAATCTAGCCAGGAGGCAGATCATCTCATGATGTAACAAGTCTATTAAAGGGCAGAGCGTCAAATTTTTCAAAGGTTGGAGATTTTTTGGCAAAACTGTAGCTTTATGTAAATTGACTGTTTTCAGTAATACAGAGTCTTGTTTCTTGACCACCCTGAGATTCTGATTGAGTTTTTAGTGCTTATCTTATCTATAACTTTATGTGTACCATTTGCGGTGGTTTTCATATTTAATACTCAGAATTAATTCATGTAATGCTTTGAATTCCTTTATAGATGAATTGATTGTGTGATTTCCTGTTTCATGTTTGTGTGTACTTCTGCTAAAAACTCTTACTTGCCTCAGCTTCCATGTCAAGTGAACTCACTACTGAATCACTGAAAATGTTGACTCCATAAGCCTAATGTTTGCATACTGATACTATTTTCAACCTATACTCATCACAAGCAAGTTGTTTTCCAAGTACAATTAGCCATCTAAATACGTCTTTATTCAATATCATTAACCCTTTGAGAGAGCCCTCTCAGACTGAAGAGGCTAAGATTTAGTCAAAATATTGGTTTGAAATAATTACATGAGATTGTCTGATTAGCAGCCTATCAGGTGCAATTTTTTGATAACACATGGAAAATTCAAATCAAGTGAGGTGATGATCGTGAGTAGCAAGGTGATGATTACAAGGAGTGGGGACAAAGGTTAAAAAAGGGGAAGTTCGTTTAAGAGCCATATCACCCAAGCGCTCTGAGCCTTTACCATAAAAGGGAATATTAGTAAAAGGCTTGACTCCATTTGCACTATCACTCATTTCTAGAAAAAATATTTAGAGGAAGGCAAGTTAGAGGAGGCCTGAAAAGAAGATACATGAGAGAATTGAAGGGATAAAGGAAGCTAAAGTGACCTAAAGTTTTCCTCAAACCCTCATGCACATGGAAAAGTTATCTAGAAAATGATTATGTGGCTTTCTCCCTCTTTAATTTCCATACATTTGCATGAGAATTTTTCCTGAATATTAATGCCCTGTAATAGACAATTGAGAAGTAGGCTCCATTTGGAAATTGTTCCGTGTAAAGGCAAGATAGGGACATAAAAGAGATTTTTTTGATATAAATTTTAGCATCCTTCTCCCTCACTGATAAAAAGGAAGTTTATTGTTGTTTCTAAAACCGAGTTTTCTTTATGGAAATGTTGAAATTTACACCTAATTAATAATGAGAAGGAGCAGTAGAAGGAATGAGGGGAGGATTCAATAGTAGAGATCCCATAGACGCAAAGATAATTCACCAACACCCTCATTTAGTAAACATTTTTCTAATACATTAATGGATGAATTTCTTTTAACAATTAAAAGGGTATGATGATGACATCACTCAAGAATTTGGCATAGCACTACATTCTTAAGGAGAATATAGTGCCACTACTATTGCTAGAGGATTGACCATCTCTTTAAGTCCTGAAACCATAAGAAGAGTGACCACCTTACCCTTAGGAATTCGATGGAGAAATGAGGACAAAGTAGTAAGCATTATAGCCAAGAATAAATTTTTCATTCATAGAGAAAAAACCGTGGAGGATAAGAATGGGGTAAGAAGAGAAAGCCTACCTTACCCCTGGGATGAAGTGGCCTATCATGTTATTATATACATATCTTGTGAGAGGAGGCTGAGAATTGTATATGACTATAATTTTAGGCTACTCCACGAGTTAAGATTCAAGGTAGATTTACCAATCCCACAAATATTAAGTGTTCCCCATTTCCTCCTACAATCAATCATTGAAATGAGCGAGAAGGTGAGGGAAGGAAAGCATCAACACATTGCTCACCATGGCCTCATTAAGTTAATTGTGATGGATTATTTAATTCACTTAAGGAAACTTGTGCTATGGGTTGATTTTGTAGAAATGGATAGAGAGATATTCATTTAAACCCAAGCCATTGCACATGGAGAAACAGCAGCCTCTAGCACTGGAGGTAGGGGAGGAAAGACAAAGGAAGAAGAGGTAGCAAAAAAAGAGGAAGAAAAGGAAACATAAACATAGGAAGAAGAGCAAGAAATTAAGGGAGAAGAAGGAGAGAAATAAGTGGAAGAAAAAGTGAACCTTGAGGAGACTTATAAGCCCCAAGAAACAGAGAAGAAATGGCATCGAACAAGTCTCTCTCCAGGGAATATAGAGCAAGAACTGGTTTCCACGTTACCACATTGAGGATACCTATGATGCTAGGTCCCTATAATGCTAGTGTATCCCCTTCATGTTATTGTTAGTGCAGCCTCCTTATTGTTATTGTTGTACCCATGTAGTCCCCATATTGTTATTATTGTTCCCCATAGAAGCCCATTATTTTTATTTTTTGTGCCCTTACATTGTTATTGTTATGTCGGCTAGGATTATATTGTGACCCCTTGGACTCATATATATAGAAATGAGGTTTTGTCATTTTTATTATCCAAGAATTTTTCATTTATGTAATGTAAAGGAGGTTTCCACCTCGAAGAGACTGATTTCTAAGTCATTGATCTATATTTTCTTCCATTTTGTGAGCTGGTTTCATAACATTTGGTATCAGAGCTTGGGATTCTAGGGTTACGCTTCTTCAAACATGACATCTTGGAGGTTTCACTATAAATTTTTTCTATGAGGATTCAGAAGCTGAAATGTTTACCTCGTGGAGCCAAAATCTTGATGAACCTCATGTAAAAATTTCAGATCTTGATTCGCTATATTTTCAGATATATGATCTGAGAAATTTAGGGTTTTTGAAAGCTCCAAAATCTCATCTCATACAGGTGAACGAAGGAAAATAATCATAACTTCCATTTCAGGCATTAGATTTGAATTTCGTAAAAAGTGGACAAAATTTCACAGACTATAGTTTCTTGTGTATTGATTTCAGAGCCAAAGGTAGAAACAGTGACACAGGACATGATGTATAAGTTCACTCTACTAAATCAATCCATAATTAGGACATTGTGGTAGATCAGGCATACCTTTATCTTGAAGAATCCAAATTAGGTTAGACTTGTGGCATTGTAAAGAAGACTCATAGGGCTAATACAGAACCGAAGTGAAAATATTTGGGATCCAAAATCATAGAGATACATCAGTTTCAATATCAAGCTCCTCAAAAGCATGAAAATAGTGTGTGACGTTTTTTTTAAATTACATAACTTTGGTTTGAAAAATTAGTTTGAAGTGATTCGAATGGAAAATTGAAGAATTGATATAAATATTGGGTTCTAAAATTCCTCCCAAAAATAATTCCACACCAATTAATCCCTCATAAAAGTCTACCATGACACATGAAGAGGAATAAGTGCAACATGATATATCAAAGTTATAAGACCAAGTGCAAAAAGTTTCGCTCTCATAAAGAGCAACCAAAGAAGAACTAAAAGGTGACATGAATGGTTTAAAATCAAACATGGATGGGTTGAAGAATGGAATGGAAGGTATAGAAGAATAACTGAAAGGAAACATGGAAGGTTTGAAAGAAGGTTTGACAAAGTTGCTATGAGAAAATATTTCTAATAGCGAAAAGGTAGTAGAGGAAACTCATGATAAAAAATAAATAAATGTTAATCATGATTTCATAGACTCTACCATTGGATTGAAGACCCACCATATTCCAAAGATCGATATGAGGAAGTTTGATGGCAAGGATCCCGTAACATGGATACTACATATGGAGCAATATTGTCATCTCCATAATGTGCAAAACAAACAAAAGATATGCATTGTAACTTTATATTTAGAGCCCAATACATTTGTATGGTATCGATGGATTTTATCTTGTAAAAAAATTGACACTTGGTCAATTTTTGTGGAGGAAATGATAGCACATTGTCAGGATACAAAGAGAAACACATTCTTTAGCCAATTGATAACTCTAAAAAAAATGGTTTAATGGTGGAGCACATCGAGGACTTCCAAAAATTGAATATAAGAGAAATTGATATTCCAGAGGAACACAAGTTTGATGTATTCATAAGTAATTTAAAGGATAACATCCAACATGAGGTTAGCATTTGGGAACTTGATTCATTGGATAAGGAATTCAGGTTGGCAATAAAAATTGAAAAATTACGGTGCTACCACTCACAACTATAAAGATGGAGGTGTTGCTACTCGTAGACTTCCACAACCTACAAGGTTGACACCACAACAATTGGAAGAAAAAATACCAAAAGGGATTTGCAACAATTGTGATAGCAACTACACTAAAGGTCATAAGTGCGTTGAAAAGAAATTATTTTACATAGATTGTGAAGAGGAGGAAGAAAATGGAAAAGAAACTTCAAAAGAAGAGAATATACACCAGGAACCAACCCTAGAGAAAGAAGAAATAAATCTAACCATATCTTGTAATGCATTGGCAGGAATTGCCACTCATCAAAATCTCAAGATAGAAGGACATATCAAGAAGAAAAATGTAATAGTGTTGATTGATTCAGGTAGTACCCATAATTTTATTCATTGTAAGGTATCCAAGGAATTGAACTGCTTCCTATACCTAGTACTAGAGTGTCAAGTGATGGTTTCAAATGGAGGAAATATAAATTTCTCTAGAAAGTGTCGTAATATCAAGCTAACCATAGGGGAATATGTATTGAATAGTCCAATGCTCTCAATTCCAATGGGTGGTGTTGATGTTGTACTAGGAGTCCAATGGTTACAATCTTTGGGGACGATAGCTTTTAAATTTCAGGAACTTTTCTTGAAATGTTTTTGGGAAGGAAAGGATTATGGGGTATCGCAAGGAAGCTGAGAAGTATAATAAGCTCTAATGTCATGCCAAATCTTATAAAAAAATAAAAACGAGGCATAATTGCACAATTATGCCCACTAGAGGTTCAAACATCAAAATCATCTGTTTCTCCAAATCTCCAAGAACTATTGGACAATCATTCCAAGGTGTTTGAAACTCCCAAAGGACTCCAACGTATTTGTGATCATGATCATGCTATTAATTTGATTCCAGGAAGTGTTCCTCCAAATATCAGGCCTTACAGATATCCTTATGTCCAAAAGAGTGAGATTGAACGTATGGTTGCATAAATGCTAGATTTTGGTATAATTCAACCTAGTCAAAGTTATTTTTCCGCTCCAGTAGTATTGGTGCACAAGAAGGATGGATCATGGCATATGTGTTTGGATTATAGGGAGCTCAAAAAACTCACTATTAAAGATAACTTTCCCATCCCCGTCATTGATGAATTGTTGGATGAATTACATGGAGAAATTTACTTCACCAAGCTCGATCTTCGTTCTGGATATAATAAAATTAGAATGAAGATTGAAGACATTCCGAAAACAAAATTAAGAACTCATGAGGGTCATTATGAATTTTTGGTCATGCCTTTTTGCCTTACTAATGCACCTTCCACATTTCAAGGTTTGATGAATTCCATTTTCAAACCCTTAGAAAATTTATGTTAGTATTTTTTGATGATATACTAATCTACAACAAGTCTTGGAAGGATCATGTTCAACATGTTGACATTGTGCTCAAATTATTAGAGGATAAACAATTATATGCAAAAACCTCCAAATTTTTCTTTGGAGTACAGGAGGTGGAATATTTGAGTCATATTGTATCTCATGAGGGTGTTAAGGTAGACCCTAACAAAATTAAATCCATTAAGGAATGGAAAATCCACACAACCCTAAAGCATCTTCGAGGATTTATGAGGTTAACAGGGTATTATCGTAAATTTGTTAAGAATTATGGGAGTTTATCAGCACCTCTAACATCATTACTGAAGAAAGATTCATTTTCTTGGACTCCAGAAGCAACTAATGCCTTTTAACATCTTAAAGAGGTAATGTGCTAAGCATATGCTATGAAACCAACTCCAAAATAGAAGAAAAGAGAGATCAACACCTTAGAAATTAGCCACTTCGAGGGGGAAACCTCTAATACATTACATAAATGAACAATTCTTGGATGATACAAATGACAAAATCTCCTTTCTATATATAGGAGTCCATGGGGCCACAATATAATCCTAGCCGACCTAACAATAATAATGTAAGGGTACAATAATAAAAATATGGGGGTTATAGGGGTACAACAATAACAATAATGGGGCTACATTAACAACAATAAGGGGATACACTAGTATTATAGGGACCTAGCATGCCCCTCTCCAAACAAGTGTTGCCCTCAACGCTTGATTATTTATGGATGCTTCTATATAAAATTCTCATCCTCCGATGTGGAATCTTCAACGGGTAAGTTCTTCCTCTTGCATACTCTGAAATTGATTGATTTGGTAGTTTTCGAGTTCTTGTTTCTGTGACTGCTTCAGAACTTATTTCGCTGCGATGCTGATCTTCTTGTTGTTTCATTTGATTCTGCACCAAAGTTAGGTTATCCTTTGAGAGTTGGAGAACTTGTTATTGATTCTCAATGTGATCTTCCACTATTTTATCATCCATATTAGCTTTCATTTGGTCCTTCAAACCATCCAACTTAGCCTTCATTTTTTCTTTTAAACTGTCTTTGTCATCTTTGATTTCTCTTTGTAAGATCGAAATTTGTTGCACTTGGTACCATAATTTTGATATCTCATACTACAATTCTTCCTCTTCATGCGTCATAGTAGAGAGTTGTAAGGGCTTAATGGGTGTGGAATTATTTTTAGGGGGAATTTTAGAACCTAATACTGATATCTATGCTTCAATATGCCCTTGGAATCACTTCAAAATGATTTTTCAAGACTTATGCAATTTGAAAAAAAATACACACCTTTTTCTTGCTTTTAAGGAGCTAGATAATGAAACTCCATTATATATGTAATTGTGGATCTTCAATATCTAAAATTCGGCCCTGTAGTAGCCCTCTAAAGCTTATTTCAAATGCCACAGTTCTGACCTGATTTGGATTCTTCAAGACAAAGTTATACCCAATATCCCACAATGACCTAATTATGGATTGGTTCAGTAGAGAAAATTTATATGGAATTCCACGCGTCACTGTTTCCTCCTTCAGCTCTGAAATTGATATAAAGGAAACTAAAATCCGTGTACTTGCAACCACCTTTTACATAATTCCAATCTGAGTCTCAGAGAGAGAGTTATGATTATTTTCCCACGATCACCTCTTTGAGATGAAAATCGGGAGGTTGAAAAAACCCTAACTTCCACAGATTATATCTCCGAAAATATTGCGAACCAAGATCTGAAATGTTTTCAAGACATTATTTAGAATTTAGGCTTCACTTTGTAAAAATTTCCACTTCTAAACCTTAGTAGAAAAATAGTTATAGCGAAACTTCCACAATGACCTGTTTTAGGTCAAATTCGGGAGCCTGAAAAAACCCTAACTTCCACAGATCATATCTCTGAAAATATTGCGAACCAAGAATTGAAAATTTACACGACGTTCCTTAGGATTTCAGCTTCGCTTTGTAAAAATTTAAGTTTCTGAACATTCGTAGAAAAAATGTTATAGAGAAAATTCCACGATGACCTGTTTGGAGCAGCAAAACCCTAGAATCCAAAGCTTTCATACCAAATGTTATGAAACCAGCTCCAAAATAGAAGAAAAGAGAGATCAACACCTTAGAAATGAGCCACTACGAGGGGGAAACCTCCAATATATTACATAAATGAAAAAATTCAGGATGATAACAAATGAAAAACCTCCTTTCATATATAGGAGTCCATGGGGCCAACATAACTCCGGCCGACCCAACAACAATAACAACAAGTGGCACACACAACAATATAAAGGCATTATACAATAATAACAATAAGGGGGCTACAAAGAATAACAATAAGAGGATACACTAGTATTATAGACTCAACAACACCGGTCTTAGCTACGCCAGACTTCACAAAAACCTTTATTGTGGAATGTGATGCCTCAGGAAATGGAATTGGTGCAGTTTTAATGCAGGAAGGAAGACCCATTGCTTTTGAAAGTCGTCCAATGAAAGGAAAGTATTTATAGAAACCTATTTATGAGAAGGAAATGTTAGCAATACTGCATGCACTAAAGAAATGGTGAACTTACCTAATGGGAAGACACTTCAAGGTAAAAACTGATCATGATAGTCTTAAACACTTTTTGGAACAAAGACTATCTTCAAAAGAGCATCAAAAATGGGTCACAAAGATGTTGGGTTATGACTTTGAAATAATCTACAAAAAAGGAAAGCTTAATGTTGTTGCAGATGCACTCTCAAGAAAGAATGAAGAGGTGGAAGCATTGCTTTGCGCCATTTATATTATCCAACCAGATTGGAGGAACGAAAGTAAGGGATGAAATGGAAAGAATGATGAAGAGGTGGTGACAATTCTATTCAAAGTTGCGAAATAAGATCTACCCGCATCCGAGAATGAATGGAAATAATCTATTATGGTATGAAAATATCGCTATATCTTTTGTAAGAATTCAAACTCAAACAAAAGGTTCTTTTGGAATTTCACACCTCTCCTATAGGAGGGCACTCAAGATTTTTAAAAAACTTTATCAAGGTGGTAAACAAGGAATTTTTTTCACATTCAATATGATATTCAAAAGTTTGTGAAAGAATGTTTAGTTTTGACAAAAATAAAGTTGAGACAATTAATACCCCAGTCTCATATAACCTTTATCCATTCCAAGTCAACTTTGGGAGGAGGTTTCAATGTATTTATCATAATATCAAGTCCGGGAAGGAAAGACTATCACTGTATGGTAAGGGGCGCAGATAGACTTACCAAGTATGCACACTTTTGTGCATTATGTCATCCATTTAAAGTAAGTACAGTTGCTACTACATTTACTAAACAATTCAAAAGTTAAGCATGGAAACCCAAAGATTATTGTAAGTATTTAGATCCCATTTTTAATAAACAGAAATTTTTGGACAATTTTATTTATTTATTTTTATACAAAGGGGACTAAAGAACTAGGGCAGCCTCGCGACTCGCGTTACACGGGGTCGATTCTGACCGCTACCACTATACCCACTGGGAGCATGTGCCCGCCCCTCTCCACAGCTCCGCTTTAGTCCGGGGGATTTGAACTCGTGACCTCCTGTCGGGCTCGCCTTACAAACGAACTTCACCGCATTCCGATTACCAACTCGCCTACCCCCGTGGGGCCAAATTTTTGGAAAAAAATTATTTAGGTTTTGGTACCACCAGTTTCTGTTCATCATATCATCCTCAATTTGATGGGAAAATTGAGATAGTGAACAAATGTTTGGAAGGATATCTTCGTTGCTTTGTATCTTATAAACATACACAATGGGTCAAGTGGTTACCTCTGGCTGAATTGTGGTATAACACTTCCTTCCATACTGCAGCAAAAATGACCCCATTTATGGCACTTTATGGATATCATCCACTGTCCATCACATCGACCCAAGAAAAGAATTCTAATGTTAAAGGTAGAACATCACATGAAATGACTTACTTGATTCATCCAACTCTTAAGAGATAACCTCACTTTAAGTGAATAATCAAATGAAACCTTTTAAAGATCAACATCTGATAGAAAAAGTTTTATTTTATGGTGGTAGGTATTTTTATAGCTACCATGTACAAGTAAATTTCCCTCAAGCGAGCTAAGAGGGCGTTTAAAATATTATGGTCAACTTCAGCACAATGTGCCAAAGAATTTAAATGCTGTGGCGGATTCTTGCTTCTTCAAGTGCCGATTTCCATGTTTAATAACAAAGAAGGTTATGAGTGACGTCCTATTTCAAACAACCACACACCGAACTTGAAGAGGAAAGAAAAATCATATTGGGACCTGAAGCAGCCACAAAAAAATAACTCGACAGCTACGAAACCGATCAATTTCATAGTATCCCATCAAGTGGAAGAACTTACCCGCTGAAGATTCGATATGTGAGGATGAGAATTTTATACAGAAGCATCCATAACTACTCAAGCATTGAGTATAACACTTTTTTGAAGGAAAGGGGCATGTTAGGTCCCTATAATACTAGTGTATCCCCTTATTGTTATTGTTAGTGTATCCCTTTTATTTTTATTGTTGTGCCCATGTAGTCCCCATATTTTTGTTATTGTGCCCAATAGAAGCCCACTATTGTTATTGTTTTTCCCTTACATTGTTATTGTTATGTCAGATAGGATTATATTGTTACCCCTTGGACTCATATATATAGAGATGAAGTTTTTTCATTTGTATCATCTAAGAATTGTTCATTTATGTAATGTAAAGGAGGTTTCCCCCTCGAAGAGGTTGATTTATAAGTTGTTGATCTATCTTTTCTTCTATTTTGTGAGTTGGTTTCATAACATATGAATCCTAAAATAAGGAAGCCAAGGCAAGGTTACCTATACTTCAAAACACATAAGAACACCAGGATTAGGCAAGGAAAAATACACCCCCCTTCAAAAATCCCTATCACTATTGATGATCCACCAAGAAAAAAGGAATAAGTAGGACCTAGTGAAGGGAGGATTGGGGAGGTTACCTCTCCTAAGGCCAAAACCAAGCCACCTGTGATACCTATGGGAAGGCCGACCACTAGGGAACTCACCTTTAAGAGACTCAAGGCACAAAATTCCATTGAGCAAGTAGAAAAAGAGGAGCTACATGAGGAAACAATGTAGCTAGAGGGGAAACAGGGGTTTCTATAGGAGAAACAGGGGATGCTACAAGAGCAAAAAGAGGAGCTACAGGAAGGAGAAACCACCTCAAGAAAGGATGAAAAAAATCCTCTAAGATCTATAGGAGCATGATCCACAACCCAATCTAGAATCCCGCTACAAATATTTTGAGGGAGGTAGGATTATAACTGAGAAGTTCATTATCCCACTCTTCTGTGAGTCAGAGAAGGAAAGAGGAAGAACCCACATACGGATGAAAATTTCCAAATCCAAAAATGTAGAAGATATGGGCCTAATGGAGGAAAATATAAATGAAATGGGCAAGGAATTAAGCGACCTAAAACTAAGGGAGTCAACCATGAGGGAGAAAATATAGGTAGATAACACAAGTATAAAAGGACAACTACAAGAAAAGGATAAACAAGTTGCCACTATGGAAAGTCTATATATGAAATCCATACAATGCAAACAACCATCCAAATCTTATTCTATGTTCCTCAAGGAGTAGTGGATGCAATTCCATATAAAGACACTAGCACAATATGGGTATTTTCTCTTCCAAGATTACAGGAAATTTATTGAGTTATGCAAAAAGGAATGTATGGAGGATAGGGAAAAAATAGTTGAGTTTTATATCCACAATCTCATTCTAACAGATCTGAATTTCTGGGACCCCAATTCAATATTGGGAGACATGTAACTCATGGAATTAGCATCTTGGTTGACACATGAGGAGAAAAGGGTTGAAGAAGTAAAGAAGGTGATGGAAAAGGAATAAAAGGAGCCCTTATACATCATATCGTAATTGGTAAGCCCTAAAACTGTCACCAACAATCACAACCTCATCTCCTATGATTCTGATTTAGCACCTAAGTACAAAGAAACCCAAGAGAAATCCATTCTACATTTTTAGGACACTTTTAGGATGTTAGTAACATAGATTCTACAATCTTGTCAGAGGCGGCATGCCTTACCTCACGTTTACAAATAACAGAGTATCACTCCCAATAAAGGTTAAGAAATTCCTTGGAAAGGACCCCGTTGTACAAAAGGATCATGCAAAGACTAAAGATCAAATGGATAAGACTCAAACTCATTCCTCCTTTGTTGTTGGGCTTACAAGAAGGAAGAAACCAGATCGAGGAAAAAAAGGTATGGACAAAGATAGAGGAAAATGCAAGTTTTTATCCACATGAAGGCACACCATCTGAAGTGCCTTGGGATGTCAGAGAGGCCACCAAGGCCATGAATGAGCTTCATATGGATGACTAAGTTGCTCAGAAAGGGGGGTGATGATGGGTCCTATTTATAGGTAAATTTTGAAGTTCATCATGCTATCCTCCAACCTTTAAACTATCCCTTTCTCACACTAATTCACATTTTTAGTCATAATATGCTTAGTAATAACATTAAAAGGTGTTTTTCATGTTTCCTAATGTGATTAAATTGATATAAAGAGAAGAATTTTTTAGGCATTTATTATGAAAGGGATTGATGGAGACAACCAGGAGAGAATATAGGGGGCTTGTCCACCTCCTTGCCTCTCTAAATCAACTTCAGATCAAAAAACCCTCACCCATAAGCTAAACTTCACTAGAATTCGAGGGACTCCAAGTGCATGTGAAGATCAAGGAGGACCAGATCCACAATTCTTGAGATCTTGGAGGGAATCACTCCTATTTTCAAGGGAGCTTCCATCAATTAGCTTTTGTATAAATAAACCAGTTGAAAGGCTCATTAGAATTCAAATTATTGTTTCAACTAGGAGTAGTGTTGAGAGCCTATAGCTTGAAATTGTTGTTTCAACTTTAATATGATGTATGGGACTATTATTTACTGTTAATGAGAATTTTACCATTGATTTGTATCCGAGTTAGATTTGGAGGGTTGAAACCCTTGGGTTTTGTCCCAACCCAGAGGATATAGTCCCTCTCTTGTATTTCATTCTAGTTCTTGTTTCAAAGCATTGGAATACTAATTGTCTTGTTTCAGTAGATGTTATATCATAAAAAATTGTGATTGCGAGATTGCCTATCATGTCTCTTATGGGAAGAGTGATTGGAAATATTTACAACCACAAATCCAAAAATATTTGTTTAAGCTTTATTGCAAATGGGTAGATGCTAGTTTGTTATCCTTTTGCATGCTTACTCTCTAGAACATAGTAGTTAGTGTCATTATTTTAGAGATTAGAGTAGTATTGTGGAATAGAATAAATTTTAGTCAAATTCAACTCATCTTTTCCATGTTAGTTTATCTCATTGTGTTATTGGTCATTTGATGCATGTATTTGGCTAGCTGTAAGGTTGTGTTGATTTGCATGGGTGAGAAAATATTTCCATCTCTACATGGATCTTTCCATCTTCTTCCTAGGAACCTCACACTCCTCCCAAACCATGTTTCTAAAGTCATTCTATTAAGGAAAATGGAGGAAACCGTGGGCATCAACCTTGGTGCACGATAGACCTTTGATAGGTCCTAGGATTGGCTAGGGGGATCCCACACCCCTATTTCACTTCTACCTTCATACATCTTCTCCTACCCTCGAGACACCATTTATACCCTCAAAAGGCTCTCAAAACCCCTCTTGTAGCAAAACAGGGCCTCCTGTAGCAATACAAGGCCTCCTGTAGCAGCTCCTATAGCAGGCCTGTAGCACAATTTTCCTCAACCTCTTTCGCTCCACACTTTGATATTAGCCTAGTTAAGATGAATAGTGACGCCCAACTTGTGATTTGATGATTAAGGAAGGCTCTAAGACCACTCCAACTTCCTCCTTTCCTCACT
Organism: Pinus albicaulis; assembly: GCA_034641835.2. Taxonomy (NCBI): domain Eukaryota; kingdom Viridiplantae; phylum Streptophyta; class Pinopsida; order Pinales; family Pinaceae; genus Pinus; species Pinus albicaulis. The sequence continues at coordinate 292,769,021 of CM076581.1, forward strand.
GCAACCATCAGATAGAAAAGAAAAATAGAATTAGTATTTTTATTCACATGAATGTCAAAATTTGGATTCCTTATTTTGAAGAAAATGTGAAGTAGATCAATGATTCATACCACTAGGATATTGATTTTGTTGAAAGTGCAAGTACAATAACATGATTTACTACTGCAAATAGACTATCCTTTTTATTTCATGCAATGTCAATTAGCATTTACATTAGAATGAATGGTATTTTCACTCTTGTAGTTAGAATTAGGTTCAATTATGCTTTCATAAGAAGTTTTAACTGTACTTAGTTGGAGGAGTGGTCTATGAGCACCTTGATATGATTTCATGACTAAGGGTGACATGAGTAGAACCTAACCTATTGTGCATATAGCATTGTCACTTTAAGTTTTTATGAACCTTGAGTTGATATTTTTAGTTGAGAAGCCCTTGGGATTTGCAACATTCTTGGTGCAATACCAGGGCTCATCAGATAGCTCTCGAAGTTCTCTTCATGTCTGATGGAATCCCTGCCCAATATGTATCATTAAAGCCTTTGATATTCACACCATCAATCCTCCTATACCATAACCCATATTTGGTTGTGCCTTTGAGGTATCTAAGCACTTGTTTTGTTGATTTATAATGAAGCTTGGTAGGATTCACCATAAATTGACTCATCTGATTAACTGCATAAGATATGTTGGGCCTTGTGTTCACTCGATACATCAAGGACCCCACTAGTTGTATGTAGATGGTGGAATCTATTGCCTCTCCTATAGAATCATCCTCCTTCATCCACTTGGTATCTAGAGGAGTGTCGATTGGCTTGCAATCCTGCATATGGAATCTTTGAAGTATCTCTCAGGTATACTTCCCTTGAATCACAAAAAACTCTCCATATCACTACCACACCTCCAAACCAAGGAAGTAGTTCATAAAGTCCATATCCTTCATCTCAAACTCTCTTTCAATGTCCTCATTACAATACTGGAACAACTTCTCATCCCCTGTCAGTATCAAGTCATCTACATACATGACTAGAATGAGTGATTTTCCATATACCACAATGTAGTAGAGATTGGCATCTGCTTCACTCTCGGTGAAGCCCAATCCATTGAGATATGTGTCTATCCTAGTGTACCAAGCACAAGGTGATTTCTTCAGACCATAAAGGGCTCTCCCAAGTCTACACATTTGTGTTTTCCTGTAAAATGTCTGAAACCCCTTAGGTTTCTCTATGTAAATCTCTTCCTCAACCACTCCACTAAGGAAGGTAGTATTCACATCCATTTGGTGGATCTTTGACCCCATTTATGCAACTAATGCTAGAATTCTCCTGATGGAGGAATATCTTTCCATGGGGAAAATGTCTCCTCATAATCGACTCCCTCTACCTGTGAGAAGCCTTTGGCCACAAATCTAGCCTTTTAATTCTTGATACTGCCATCAACTACATGTTTCACTTTGTACATCCATTTGGAACCAACCAATGGCTTATTCTATGGTCTTGATACCACCTTCAATACATTTTTCTTCATGACGGAGTCATACTCCTCGCCATGGAATCTACCCACACTGGTTGGGAAAATACCTCCCGAAATGAAGAAGGCTCGAAATCAATGAGTTTTTTCATGAGTGCCATATAACCAATGTATATGTCTAGTGATCTCCTCTACATGTGAAAGGATGTAGGAGCTACCACGTGCTCTTGTGCATCTTGCACCAACTTGTCAGGCTCTTTGGTTCTCTTCCTCCCATCTCTGGAAGATTCTGGTCGAGTGGGTGCCTCCACTCTACCTGATCTCTGCTCCTCCACATGTTGATGATCCACAACATCCTAAGTCTTTCACTAAGTCTCCTCCTTTGGATCTAAAATCTCCTCCTCTGGTGGAATACTCAGCTCTTGTTCTAGAGAGTTTATTATAACATTCTCCTCATCAAATATAACATCTCTCCTCATCACTATCATCCTAAGTGAGCGTAAGTACACCTAATAGATATGAGGTGTCTCTGTGTATCCTAAAAATATGCCCATCTTAGTTGTAGGCTCCTAATTTTTCTTGCTATCCTTGGAGACATGATAATAGAATGTAGCTATAAAATTCTGAAAATGGGAGACATGTGGCTTCCTCCTAGAGAAAGCCTGTTCAGGTGTGATCATGCCAAGTATTTTGTGAGGGATCCGGTTATGCAAATAATTTTTTCTTTTGCATGCTTCTGACCACATATATAGTGGTAGTCCCTGATCATGCAACATTGCTCTTGCAACTCCTGTAATGTTTCTGTTTTTCCACTCTGCCACCCCATTTTTTTATGCGTTGTGGGGTGCAATTAGTTCTCTTATAATGAATTCCTTGTCATAAAATTATTTGAAAGAATTAGACACAAGTTATCCTCCATTATCACTTCTCAGGGATTTAATTTTAGACTAGTCTCATTTTCAAGAAATGCTTGGAATTCAACAAATTTTGAAAAAACTTCATCTTTCTTCTTCATAAAATAGATCCAACACTTGAGGAAAAAGTCATCCATGAAAATTAATAATAATTGTGTTTTTCAACTAAGACTATAGAAAATGGTCCACACAAATCTAAGTGGACTCACTCCAAGATGGCTCTAGCTCTGCTATCTCGTCCCTAGAAGGAGGATTTCACATATTTTCCAAGGGTGCATCTATTGAAAACATCATGTTGGTCAAGGGTGCATCTTTTCCTGTGGTTATCTGTTGCATGATTTTCAAAGCTCAATGGTGTAGGTTACCCATGCACCTATGCTAGAGTTCTCCAAAACCTTGACTCTAAACATATTCTTCTTTGTTTCTCAATGCAACACATGCATCCATCTCCATATTTTAGAGGTTTTTTACTCTAACACCGATTTGTTTTACTTGTCTAGTAGAAACATGCTTTAGAAAAACTTTCCCTTTACTGAACACCACATCATATCCTCTATCCTCTAATTCAAATACATAAATAAAATTTTTCTTCAACCCAGGAACATACATTACATTTTTCAGGTGAAGATGGAATCTTGACTCCCTCTTGAAGGTGACAGTACAAATCTGTTTGGAACTATACCTCCCATCATCTCCAAGTTCTGTAATTGTAGGTCGTTCTCCTCCAAGTTGCTAAACACTTCTTTACATCCTTTCATATGAAATGAGGCTCCAAAGTACAAGTAGCATACACTGCCTCATATAGTACTAGCCATGCATGCAATGATGGTGAAATCTAATTTGAATTGTGATGTGAGAACATCACGTCCTGCTTCTCCTGTAGGCTTCTTCCTGGATTTCTTATGCGGACACTTGGTTTCTTAGTGTCCATATTCATGGTAGTGAAAAAAATTAGTTTTTATGAGGTCCTTCTTCTTTCCCTAGTTCTGTATGGATTCTACCTTGCCTTGGGACTTGTTGCCCTTGGCTTTCTTTCCCTTTCCTGACAAGGAAAAAATTTCTTCCTCCTTATCTCTAAATGTTACGCCATCTATGATGTTTCTTATGATATCCTCCTACACAAAATTGGCCCAAAGTCTCTCCCATTATGGTAGTTTGTCTCTTCCATTAAATGAATCCTGATAGTTGTGCAAATATTTTGGAAGGCCAAGGAGTGCTAAGCTCACAAGTTTAGATGATGGCACATTTTCTCCTACTCCTCCAAGTTCATCTCGAACCTAAGTGAATATGGATAGGTATTGTGGAATGATTTCATTTATTTTCATTCGAATGCTCCTGAGTTTATCTCTAAATTCCAATTTCCTGGCATCCCTGTTGCTCTAGGATAGATCTATGAGAGTTTTCCACATTTCAAAAGGAGTCTCCTTTCCATGCAAGTTCGAAACCACATGATCTCTAAAACCCTCCAAAATAATACTCCTCACTTTTTTTGTGTCTTTATTCCATTGAGTAAGTTATTGTGCAGCTTATGCTACTGGTTTTGGAATATCAGTTTTTGTATATTCACTACAACAAAACAAGGAAATAATGCCCAAAATTGCACCAAATTTTAGTGTTTTTCAATTCATGAATTGGACACCTTTCTCTCCACAAAAATGGGCATGAACAGGTATGTCTATATTAATGCCATATTTTCCATCATAAATCGCTCCAGAAACAACATCTGTAATAGTGCAAAAATAATAGCGCCATAAATAACACCCAAAATATCAACTGAAATAGTGCCCCACAATTTTCTTGGAGTTGCGTCAGGAATAGCATCGTAAATAGTACTAGGAATAACTCCATAAATAACGCGTAGAATAACACCATGTTATTTCTGAAAATAGTGCCAGGAATTGCTTCCAATTTAGCTCCTGGTTTGGATTCTAATTTAACGTCCAATTTTGCTTCGCGTTTTGCTCCCACTGTGGCTTCCAATTTTTCTTCCCATTTTGCTTCTAGTGTGGCTTCCAATTTTGCTTCTAGTTTTTCTTCTAGTATGACTTCCAATTTTTATTCTAGCGTGGCTTCAAATTTTGCTTCTATTCTAGCTTCCAATTTTTCTTCCAATGTGGCTTCCAATTTTTCTTCTAGTGTGGCTTCCAATTTTTCTTCCAGTCCTACTTCTAGTGTGGCTTCTAAGTTTGCTTCTAGTTTGGATTCTAGTGTAACTTCCAATTTTGGGTCCAGTTTTGATTCTAGTGTGGCTTCCAATTTTTCTTCCAATTTGGATTCCAGGTTTAACACCAGATTGAGCTAGGTTTAGTGCCAAGTGTAGTTGTATAAATTCCTTATAGATTCAAACTAATAATTGTAATTTTCTAAAACAATAGATTTAAATCTACTATACCTATTGCGGAAACCAATTTAAACGATCATGAAATCATGAATCATATAAGAGAAAGAATTCAATCAACACATTACAAAATGATTTCCTGGGGAAAGCCATAGTTAAAACTCCCGCTATCTATATATTTCATTAGTCAAAAAATATCCCAAGATTACAATGCTTTGCTCATGCCTGAGAAACCTCTGCGCTATCTCTATCTATCTCACTACTTCCTAGAGAAGCCTAGGCCAATACTTAAACAAAGTTTGGCTTTCCCAAGTCCCTATTTCCTTGCGTTATTTCCTTGGGTAATTATTCCATATTAATTATGGAAATCCCCATCTAATACTATACAATCCATCAAGGGCCTTCCTTGACTGCATGCGCCACCTATACAATTTGAATGATTATATAACTGATAGTAGACTACCCTTGAATTCCAATCTCAACTGGGTAACTCTCAGTTCACACATTCATGAGTTATTTATGTATTATTTATTAGTTATCTGGTTGATCACTGAGTGTGGTTCAAGTTCCACTTCCGCACTTTTACCTTCCACTAGTTCCTCTAACAGTTGGAACTAGTTAAATTGACTTTAGCTCACATAAACTGAATTATTTAATTACAACTCAAAATAAACTCAACCAGGGATCCTAAAAAGTAGGAACCACTCTACATGACTCAAGTTAGACCCTCAACTTGAATTAAATGAACAAAATTAGTTAACTCAAACAAGTTCTCATGAGATGTGGATCAATTACAATTTTCTTCTAATTTAATTCAAGGGAAAATTAAATTAGAATCTTTCTTGGTGCCATTTTAAACACTCCCTCTCAGCAAGAAAGGGATTATCAGATACCCCAATCCTGCCTCTATGGAACTCAAATTTTCCTCTTGACGATGCCTTCATCAAGATGTCCACATCCTATTCCTCTATAGGAATTTACTCTAGCATCATAATCCACCTCTGCACACAATATCTGAGATGGAGGTACTGGATGTCGATATGATTGTACCTATCTTGAAAAAATGGATTCACCGAGATTTTGATACAAGTTTGTCTGTCACAGTAAATCATTGTAGGATCCATCTGCTGACCAAGTAACCCAACTAGTATATTCCTCATCTAGATAGCCTCACAAGATGATTGACTAGTAGCCATGTACTCTGATTTTGTTGAACCGAGTGCAACTGACCTCTACTTCTTGATGTACCAAGAAACTGATGTTGACCCAATACTGAATATTCCTCCTGATGCTCTCTTTGTTTCTGATGGAATTTCTGCCCAATATGCATCTGCGAAGCCTTGAAGCCTTACTCCCTCTATCCGTCTGTACCAAAGACCAATCTAAGTGGTGAATTTGAGTTACCTAAACACATGTTTGGATGCCTTCCAATAAATTTTGGTTGGCTTAAACATTGCTTGACTAATCTGGTTAATTCCATAACACATGTCTGGTCATGTGTTCACCAAGTACATAAGTGAAACCATAAGCTGTCTGTAAATGGTAGCTTCTACCACTTCACCTGAAGTATCATTTTCATTCCTCCAATTCCCTTCTAGAGGAGTCTCCATGGGTTTTTTTCTCACCAAGTGAAACTTCTTCAGTATCTTGTTGGCATACTTTCCCTGAGAGACAAACAATTCCTCATCTCCTTGCCAAATTTCCAAACCAAGGAAATAATGCATAAGCCCCATGTATTTCATCTCAAATTCTCTTGTCAAATATTCTTTGCAATATTTTACTAGCTTCTCATCACCTATTAGAATTAAATCAACGGAATATAATAATATAATCAATAATTTATCTTCAACCACAATATGGTAAAGGTTTTCATCTGCTTCACTTTTTGTGAAGCCCAACCCGGTGAAATAGCTGTCGATCCTGGTGTACCAAGCACGAGGTGCTTATTTCAATCCATAAAATTCTAGCTTGAGTTTGCACACATGTGACTCTTTGTCGAAGGGCTCAAATCATTCTGACTACTCTATGTACACCTCTTCCTCAATCACTCTGTCAAGGAAAGTTGTCTTCATAACTATCTAATGTATCTTCCATCCCATTTGTGCTAAAAGTGCTAGAATATATCTGATTGAAGAGTACTTTGCTACTGGAGCATAGGTCTCCTCGTAATCAATTCCCTCCACCTGAGAGAACCCCTTAGCCACAAATCTGGCCTTGTGTTTCTCAACACTCCCATCTGTTGCTTGATTTACCTTGTATATCCATCTAGATCCTACAACTAACTTGTCCTTTGGGCTTGGGAAAACTTACCATGCATTGTTACTGATAATGGAGTCATAATCCTCTACCATGGAATCAACCCATACCGGTTTTTGCACTACTTCATCGAATGAGGATGGCTCAGTCTCTACACTCTTGCTCATAAGAGCTATGTAGTCATCGTACTGATATGGTGACCTCCTCTGCCTGCGCTGTGATGTGGGTTCTCCCACATTCTCTCTAGCATCATGCATCAACTTGTCAGCCTCTATAGTGTGCTTCCTTCCATCTCTAGATGTCTATGCATGTGTGGGATCTTCCAATATCTGCTCCTCTACTCGTGGCCACTTCAAAACATTCTGAGGTTATTATTTTGGAGCTAAAATATCCTCAGCTCAATGCAACTGAAGCTCCCTCTCAAGGGAACATCTCATGGCCTTGTCTTCATTGAATTTCACGTCTCTACAAACCACTATCATCCTACGAGATGGTAGGTACACCCAATAGTTGTGAGGTGTATCAATGTACACCACAAATATGCCCAACTGAACTGTTGGTTCTAGATTTTTCTGTGCATCCTTGGAAATATGTCAGTAAACTGATGAACCAAATATTATGAAGTGTGCCACATATATTTTCTGACCCAAAAACACTTATTTTAGTGTACTCATCCCGAGAATCCAATGTGGACTCATGTTCTACTCATATACCATTGTGTTGCATACTTCAACCCACAAGCGCAATAGTAGGCCCTGATCATACAACATCGCTTGTGCAACTCCAAAAATACTTATGTTATTTATTTCTGCAACCCCATTCTACTTTGGGTTATGGGGTTCTATTAACTCCCACTGAATGCCTTCTGATGCATAAAATTTCTTAAACTCATTCAAAACATAATCTCCACAGTTGTCGCTCTTGAGAGCCTTTGCTTTCATGCCTGTGTCTTTCTCAATAAATGCTTTGAAATCACAAAATTTTGAGAACGTCTGGCCTTTCTTATACATGGAGAATATCCAAAACTTACGTGATAAATCATCTAAAAATATCACATAATACATGTACTTGGTCATGGAGGCTGTCGAGAACATTCCACACACATCTAAGTGAAATATTTCAAGGATCGCTTGTGATCGATTATCCTTATCATGAAATGTGGATTTAGTGTACTTACCCAATGTACACCCTTTACATGTATCACGTTTCTCTAGTGTACCATTGGGAAGTCCTATAGAAATCTGCTGGATGATCTTCAAGGCTCCATGGTGTATTTTTCTGAATCTTCAATGCCATAACTCACTGATGTCTCGACTTTGCACCTTCTTTGCTTTCGTCCTAAAAGCAACACAATCTTCTACATACAATTTTTATAGTTTATTCACCCAAAACTCGATATTCTTCACCTTTCTCATGGATATGTGACAAAGTAACACCTTTCCTTTACTAAATATCGCATCGTAGCCATGGTCTTCCAACATAGCAGCTGAAACCAAATTCTTCTTCAGAACCAGAACATACATGACATCTTTCAATGTGAGAGGAGAACTAGACTCCCCCTGAATAGTAAGAGTGTTGATGCTGGTTGCGCTATACCTTCCATCATCTCCCATATTGATGTGCATCTGGAGGTCCTTCTCCTCCAAGTCATTGAATAATTCTTTGTTTCCAGTCATATGGAATGAGGCTCCACTATCCAAGTACCACACATTACCCATCACCGATGTCACCATGCATGTGACCAGGGTGAAATCCAATTTGAATTGTGAAGCAAGAGCTTCACCTGCCACTCCTCTTGAGGGTTTATTTTCGACCTTCTTGTGTGGAAACTTTGTGGCATAGTGTCCCAACGCATGAAAATGAAAACATTTAATCTTTGACAAGTCCTTCTTCTTTCCTACCTAACCAGAATCTAATTTGGAATGGGATGACTTACCTTTCCCTTTACTTTCCTTTCCAGCCAATGCACAATTTTCCACATCATCATGCTTGGATGAGGATCCATCTCTAATTTTCCACCGAATCTCTTCTTGCACCAAGTCGGACCATAAACGCTCCCACTCTGGTAGCTTATCCTTCCCATTTACCAAATTCTGGTAATTTTTCCATCTCTTGGGAAGGCCTAGAAGTGCTAGGCTGAACAACTTATCTTCAACAAGTGTTACACCAATACTTCCAAGCTCATCTCAACATTGGGTGAACTTGGTTAAGTAATTTGGTATTGTGTCTCCCTTCTCCATCTTGATTTTCTTGAGCTTGTCCTTCAATGCTAGCTTCTTTTGATCACTATTGTTCTGAAAAAATATATCAAGGCCTTCCACATTGCATCTAGAGTTTCCTTTATATGGAGGTTCGAGATAATATTATCTCTAACTCCTTCCAGTAGGATTCTTCTTGCCTTTGCTACATTATTCTTCCAGGTCGCCAAATCTTGAGCATCAGTTGCTAGAGGATTAAGAATATCACTATCTATGAACTCCTTCAGCGTGTTGTCTTCCAACACTGCTTCCATCCTGTCCTTCCAAGATATGTAATTCAAGTTTCCCTCAAGGGCATACTTAAGTCTCAATCCATAGAACAACATCCTGCTGACCTTGGAGAATGATACTGCAAATTCAATTCACCTACAAAAAACAAAATTGTATTCTTATCTTCTATAGTGATTTTAGCTCTGATACCATGTAGAAATTCTTTGTAGATTCAAACTGCTAATTGTAATTTACTAAAACGATAGACTTGAATCTAAAACAATAGACTTGAATCTACTCTACCAATTGCGGAAACCAATTTAAATGATCATGAAATCATGAAGCATACAAGAGAAATAATTCAATCAACACATTACACAATGATTTCCTGGGGAAACCCACAACAAAAAAACTCGCTATCTATATATTTCATTCTTCTAGAAAAGATGATAATCTTACAATGCTTTTCTCATTCCTCAGAAACCTTTGTAATATCTCTATCTGTCTCACTGCTTCCTAGACAAGCCTAGGCCAATACTTAACCGAATTTTGGCTTTCACAAGTCCCAACAAAACCATTCCAACAGGAGAAAGCATGCAAGGATTCTATGGAGGAACTCTGCCAGAAAAATATGGAGGGAGTCAGGTAGATAATTTTATATTAATATCTAGGTATATTATGTTATGTAGGTATGTAAGTATTAATAGGGTATTTTGGATAAATGTAGTAAATCTGGAAAAAATATTACTGTATACCCAAAGATACTGGTTAGAGCAATTTTGGAGGACTCTAGAAATTTTGATTCTTTTCAATGTATTTTCACTGGCCAAATTCCAGTTTGATTAATAAAAATATACCTGTTCCTTAAAAAAAATAACATGTGAAAATGATGCATGTCCAACAGTCGACATAAGTCAAAATGATACATCATTTACAAATGATATAAATAAAAATGATGAATTATGTAAGACAAAATGATACAAGTCAATATGATACGTCATGTCCAAATTATATAAGTCAAAATGATACATGTCTAAAAGATACAACTCAATAATATGGTACAGGAGGTCGTGAAAATGATACATATGATAGTAACCATGAAAATTGAAATCATAACAATATATTAAAAATTATCCATGATGCAATATATATGATCATGAATATCACTATTTGCTACCAAAAACTGTCTCACGATCATCATCACCATTGTGATCATCATCATCATCATCATCTGTATCAGTATCGACCTTGTTTTCATATGTATTTGTATCATCATGAGCATCATCTTCCATCTCAACATCAGAGCCAACGTGATCTGGATCCATGTGACGCAGATCATTCAGATCTTTTGGAAGATCCTTGTTCTGCAAAAAAAAAGAAACATTTAGAATGAAAGGTTATTATTTATTTCATGTAATGATTGACTTCTATGTTATATATATAATATTACAACATATGAAATGAAACAATAATCATATCACATCATATCAAAGTGCACATACGATAATAAAATTTCAAATAGGTCACAACCAAGATGTTGTATTAGCGGATGCTATAACAACAGATGTTGTAACAACACACCATTTCATATTGCTTGTCAGAGCTTGAAAGTGGGCAACTAAAGAGGTGCTTCTGCCACCAAACACTACACCAACACTTGGGGGATCAATAAAACAAATTGAAAAAACACAAACATAGGTAACAACGGATTTAGAAGCAGTTGTTGTAAAAATGGATGTTGTAACAGTAGATGCTATAACAACATATGCCATAAAAACATGTCAATGTTAAATATCCTAAAAAATTTGTAACACACATTACTGTTGAAAATGTCGAAACTTTTGTAAAATATGATGCTATAACAACTGCTACTATTGAAACTACTGAAAAAATGACCATTAGAGCAGATGATGTAACAACAGATGTTGTAACAACAAATGTAACAACATATGTTGTAACAATTGAGGGGGTAGAAAGAGATTTATTCTTGCTTGTCAAAGCTTGAAAGTGGGAAACCAAAGAGGTGTTTCTGCCACCCAACACTACACCATCACTTGGGGGATCAAGGAAACAAACTGAGAAGCACAAACATAGGAAACAATGGATTGAGAAGAATATGCTATAACAACGGATGTTGTAACAACAGATTCCATAACAGATGTTGTAAAAATGGATGTTGTAACAACAAGACATTCCATCTTGCTTGTCAAAGCTTGAAAGTGGCAGCCAAAGAGGTGTTTCTGCCAACCAACACTACACTAACACTTTGGGACTAATAAAAAAAATTGAGAAGAACAAACATAGGTAACAAAAAATTGAGAAGAAAATGTTGTAACATCGGATGTTGTAACAATATATGTTGTAAGAACAAATGCCATACCAACATGTCAATGTTAAATATGCTAAAAATGTTGTAGCAACTGATGCTGTAATACCAATTACTAATGAAAATGATGAAAAGGTGAGTCTATAACAACTGCTACTATTGAAACTATTGAAATAGTGACAATTATAACGAATATTGTAACAACAAATGCTATAAAAATTGAGGGGGTATAAATCCATTTTATCATTCTTTTCAAGGCTTGAAAGTGGGCAACCAAAGAGGTGTTTCTGCTACCCAACACTACACCAACACTTGGGGGATCAAGAAAACAAATTGAGAAACACAAACATTGGTAACAATGGACTGAGAAGTAGACGCTGTAACAACGGTTGTGTAACATCACCCAACCCCTCATACTATTAGAGAAATGGGGTAAAACACACACACACACACACACACACACACACACACACACACATATTTCCTTCAAACTCTACTTGATTTCCCAACTCGCCATAAGGGCCTCACAACTAGAGTTATTACTTTACATGCTTATATATATATATATATATATATATATATATATATATATATATATATATATATATTAGGCCCTGTCGAATGCACAGTCTCTGCTCATCGCATGAGCCCGTTGCTGACCTGTTAAAAGGGTCAACTTCTGACCAATCATAGTGCTTTCAGGTTGGCATGTCAGTAAACTCATCCCGACTGATGTCAATGGCTTATTAAGGTGCCCTATGGTTCTATCCCTCCTGAGCTTGATCCAAGGGGAATTCCTCTAAAATATGATTGCTTAAATTATTTCCTTAAAACACATTGTTTGGGAATTGTGAAGTCAAATCCTCATATATAAATCCAATGCTATCAATATGTATTAGAAGCTCTCCATTCAAGTCATAAACCTCCTTTTTATTCTCATCCAAACATGTTATATCCACCACATGGTTAAAATTTACATCTAAGATATCACCTCCAAAGGGAATGGTTTTTGAAAGAATCAATGTAAATGGAGCTATGCACTTCTTCATACTAGAAATAGTATGTACATGCATAAACATACATTATTGTTGATGGATAGATTTGTTAAAAAAATCTATGTAATTTTTTCATCTACTTCTGCAAATGATTCAGTGAAAAAATAGTAACAACTGACTGATGATGACATGGGATTTTTCCTTTTTTCCTTGCCACCATCCTTGATGATTGTTATAGGGAGAAGACCTTTCTAGGTCTTAACATGGGTGTGACAAGTGGTGTAGTTGGATTTTCACGATAAGCCACAAGGGAACCTATGAATTGAGGGAGCTTAGGATAGTTGGGCAACCAGAGTGCTTGTCTTATAATGGTAACATCTAATGAGGAAGGAAACATCTAGTAATAGGAAACTCATATCAAGAAAGGCAATATATAAATAATGTATTTATCTTTTTCCTATTTGGAAACTCACAACAAAGGAGGAAAGTTATAAATATTTATTTTTAATCTCTTTAAAAAGGCTATCAAGCCTCGTAATAATACAAGTGAATGTTAGAGTCTTTTATCTAATTTGTGTGATTGCGTTTGATTCATTAATTTTGAGCAGAGTTTGTAAGATCAAGCTAAGAGTTGAGGCTCTCTAAGCCTCACCTACGATGAATTTTAGATCAATTGGTATCATAGAAAGTCGCTCCTTGGGGCTCTATCTAGTGAGGAATGAAACATCTAGTCCTAGGAAACTTATATCAAGAAATGCAATATGTAAATAATGTATCTAACATTTTCTTGCTTGGAAACTAACAACAAAGGAGGAAAGTTCTAAATACGTATTAGTAATCTCTTTAAAAAGGTTATATAGCCTCATGATAATACAAGTGAATGTTAGAGTCTTTTATTTTATCTTTTGTATTATGTGTGATTCATTTGTTTCTAAGGAGTTTTTGGAAGATCTAGCTAAGAGGTGAGGCTCTCTGAGCCTCACCTCTAATCAATTTCAGATCAACAATGGTGTGAGTAATGGCCATAGGTACACCAAGATAAATCATCGATTATTTCTTTCTCATTTAAAGAGATATTACTTATGCTAGATAACAAGAATTGTATCTACGTTCAGTCTAAAGTAACCTTATGTTCTCCATTTCTTCAAGTGAAGGTAACTACAATTGTCCAAAGGCGAGATCTAGTACGACGATGAAGTGGGTCTAAGCGGTGAACAATTCTTTTCATATGGATGAAGAAAGGCAAAGGCGTCAAAAGGGGTGAGGGGTATAAGAAGCTCTTTATAATGCCAACCAAGGTCAATGAAACCAAGAATGTTTTTTTTTTGTAAACAATAAATCACAGTAAATAAATGTGCTAGATCTCACAAATTCAACATCATTTTACCTTAGTTTGATATATTAAGATAAATAACCTAATCATACAATGAAAAAAATCTAGTATTATCTCACCTCAATTGGTGTCATCAATTCTAAACGATTCTCCCAACTTGAATCCCCTGTATTCTTGTTAAATTAATATCTACACAAGATCAAAATATTACAATTCACTCAAAAGTGCCATTTTAATTCAAGTATTGTAAAACCTAGAATTAATAGGTAATGGAATGTACAAATTAAATTTCTTCCTAGGGAAAGCAAGTTCACAAAGCTTCAAATGTATTTGATACAAAAGTTATTTGCCGCCTAATATAAAATTGTAAATTATTTTAATGCTTGTAGTATTTCCTGTTGAAGGTATAAACTAAATAGAAATTGAACATGTAAGCAATGGGAAACAAAACAAGATCACAACTACATGTATCCCTCATCTTGCTACTCATGATATCAACCCAATTCGATCTTATGAATAAATAGTGACAATTAAAAACAAATAACACACGTTTGAATTACCATTGTTCATACCTTCTTCCATCCGTGGAAGTATGTTCTTGCCAATGTGAAGAATTTTTTAAGTTGGAATTACCAGGTTGTACAAAAAATCCCTCTAAAATACAAAATAAATGTCAAGTCAGTTCAAATATCTACCACTCATATGACTACAATACGGTAAGTAGTGTAGTGCATTATGCAGAAGAAAAAAAGAATCAACTTGAAAGCAACTTACCTTGAATGTTGTTCCACTTCAACATCCAAATTGGTACTAGTTGTCCTACACATATTCATGAGACCAATGAGACAAACTTGGATTAAATTTGACCAAATATTAAATTTAATTGCATGAATAAATAATAATTAAAAGGAATTGAGTGCATGAATACATAAATGAGCTCCTCTCGGTTTCGAGAATAAATTATTGGAGTGATTTGATCTTGGAGAAAACCTCCCTCCACTTGACGACGTAGCAGTGAAGTCAAAATTGACTTTGTTGTTTCTCTGTTGGATCTAGGGTTTTTTTTCTATAAGATTATCCAAATACTAATTTATTCTCTATCGAACAACAACCACGTGAAGGAAGCTCATGCCCCCCCCCACATCACTCTCAATTCCCTAGTACCAAAACTATCTACTATATAGGAAATATTTTAAAGCAAGACATTAAGATACATAAAAAAATAAATAGCAAACATTCATTGATTTGTATATCCACAAAATATTTCATCTCAATAAATTTTATCATACAAATATGTTTACATAATATGAAACAAGGTTGTGTACATAAAGAAACATATAACAATTATTCATTAACATATAACACTCATTCATTCACTAATCATAGACACAAAATACTTCATCTCAATAAATTTTCATCTTGCTTGTAAAAGCTTGAAAGTGGGAAGCCAAATAGGTGTTTCTTCCACCTAACATTGTTGAATTTGGCAACAAGAAGAGGCTTCTAATTTATTTTTCCCTTAATTAAATTATAAGGAAATTGTAATTCCTCATCACATGACAACTTCTATGAGTTAATTGAATTAGGAAGACTTAGTTATCTCATTCAATTCGAGTTGAGGGTCAAACTGGAGGTATGTAGAGTTATCTTTAAGTTTTAGGGGGTCCAGTTACAGTTTATTTTGAGCTCTAATTATTCAAATTAATTTTTTGAGTTAAAATAAGTTTAACTATTGCTAACTAATGGAGGAGATCGTGAGAGGTCTAATGAATTAAATATGATTTAATTCACATGCAGTGATTAATCAAATAACTGATAATTCTCTATAAATAGTTGTTGCATGTCAGTTCTAAGGAAGACCTCGTTGAGATTGGATTTAAAGGGAAGTGTACTATCATTTGTATAATTAGATAATTGTACAGGTCATGCATGAGGTTAGGAGAAGGCCTTAGATGTATTGCACAATCATTAATTGGGAATTTCCTAATTAATAGGGGCTCAATTTCCCTAGGGATTGCACAAGAAAGGCAGGGCATCCAAAGGCAATACATTGGTTAAGTATTGGACCAAACTTTCTTAGGATAGAGTGAGGCAGTTAGAGATAGTGTAGAGCTCTCAAGCCCGAGAGAAGAATTTTATTATTTCATATTCTTGAATTAATACAACATAGATAATGGGGTTTATAGCTGAGGCTTTCCCCAGATAAATCTTTGTGTTGTGTGATTGAAATTCTTTCTCTTTATTGTTCATGTGATTATGCGATCATAATTGGTTTCCGCAAATTATAGAATAGATTCAAGTATTTTGTTTTAACATATTACAAGATCAGTTGAATCTATATGGATTTTCTACATGGTATTAGAGAAGGAATCACTATAGAGGATAAGAATATGAGTTTTTTTTTAACAGGTGAATCGAATTTTCATATCTAGTCTTCAAGACTCGCAACAAAATCAATATGTCTTTCTGTAGATTGAGACTTGAATTTGCCCTTGAGGGCAGTTCAAATTACATAGCTTGGAAGGACATTATGGAAGCAATGTTGGAAGACAATGCGTTGAAGGAGTTCATAGACAGTGATATTCCTAGGCCTGTAACAACATATGCTCAAAATATTGATGCATGGAAGAAGAATGTAGAAAAGGAAAGAAAGATTATGTTAGAAGGATTTCAAGATCATATTGTCTCAAACCTCCATGGAAAGGAAATTACATATTCTATGTGGAAGGCCTTAACATATTTGTTTTAGAACAACATTGACCATAGGAAGTTGGCACTGAAGGACAAGCTCAAAAAAATCAAGATGGAGAAGGGCAACATAATACCAAAATAGTTGACAATATTCACCCAATGTTGAGATGAGCTTGGAAGTGTTAGTGTGATAGTTTCCGAGGATGATCTGGTGATCATAACACTTCTAGGCCTTCCAAAGAGCTGGAAAAACTACCAGGATTTGATGAATGAGAGGGAGAAGCTACCATAGTGGGAGCAATTATGGTCCAACTTAGTACAAGAAGAGATTCGACAGAATACTAGAGATGGATCGTCATAAACGAATGATGACGAGGAGAGATGTGCCTTGGATGGAAAGGTGAATAAAGGGGAAGGGAAGGTGTCCCATTCCAAATCAAATTCTGGTCAGGCATGCAAGAAGAAGGACTTGTCGAAGATTAAATGTTCTCACTGTCATGAGCTTTCACATTATGCCACAAAGTGTCGACATAAGAAGGCTAATAAGAATCCAACATGAGGAGTGGAAGGTAAATCACTTGCCTCAGAATTCTAGTTGGATTTCAATCTTATCGCATGCATGGTGTCTTCGGTCATGGGTTCTCTGTGCTACTTGGATAGTGGAGCTTCATTCCATATGACTGACAACAAAAAATTCTTCAATAACTTGGAGGAGAAGGATCTCCAGATGCACATAGAGATGGGAGATGATGGGAGGTATAACGCGACCGAAATAGGTATTTTTACCTTTTAGAGGGAGTTTGGTACTCCTCTCACATTAAAATATTTGATGTATGTTCCTGGTTAAAATAATAATTTAGTTTCAGGTGCTATGTTGGAAGATCGTGGCTATGGTGTGATATTTAACAAAGGAAAGGAGTTCCTTTGCCACAAATCCACGGGACAAGTGAATAAGATTGGGGTTTGGGCAAAGAAAATCTATAAATTGTATGTAGAATATTGTGATTCCTTGAGCACGAAACCAGAGAAGGTGCAGAGCCGAGACATCGGTGAGTTATGGTATAGAAGATTGGGCCATATACACCATGTTTCTTTGAACATCATGCAACATATTTCTACAGGACTTCCCGAGGGTGCACTTGAGTATCAAGATACATTCAAAGGGTATACATTGGGGAAGTACACCAAATACACCTTTCATGATAAGGACAATCAAGAAAAGACGATCCTTGAAAGAGTTCACTCAGATGTGTGTGGACTGTTCTCGACGGCCTCCACAACAAAACACGGGTATTATGTGATTTTTGTAGATGATTTTACAAGCAAGTGTTGGATATTGTTCATGCAGAAGAAATATAAGATGTTCTCAAAGTTGTGTGAGTTCAAATCACTTGTCGAGAAAGATACAAGGAAGAACGTGAAGGATATCAGGAGCGAAAACGATGGAGAATATGTCTCGAATGAATTCAAGAACTTCTGTGATTCAGAAGGAATTCGACGAGAATTGATAACACCTCATAACCAACAACAAAATGGGGTTGCAGAAAGGAAGAACATAACTATTTTGGGAGAAACATGAGCGATGTTGCATGATCAGGGCCTATCATTGCACTTGTGGGTTGAAGCATGCAACACATAAATATTTGTGTAGAACAAAAATCCCCATCGGATTCTTGGGATAAGTACACCAGAATAATATTTTTTAGGTAAGAAACTAGATGTGGTGCATTTTAAATTTTTTGGTTCATCAGTTTAACTCCATGTAACCAAAGATGCTAGGAAAAATCTAGATCCAATAGCTGAGTTGGGAATATTTTTTGGGTATACCGATACACCTCACAACTATTGGGTGTAATTTCCAGCACATGAGATGATAGTGGTCAGAAGAGATGTGAAATTCAATGAAGAGAAGGCCATGCAGATTTCCCTTGAGAGGGAGCTTAGTTGCATGAAATTGAGGAGCTCTTAGCTCCAAAAGAAGAACCTCAAGATGTGGAGTAGCCACAAGCAGAGGAACAAAGAATGGAAGCACCCACTCATGCAAAGACAACCAAATATAAAAGGAAGCACACCAGAGAGGCTGACAGGTTGGTGCTTGATGCTAGAGAGAATGTGGGCGCACCCACATCACAACGCAGGCATAGAAGGTCCATAGAGTTGTACATTGGCTACATGGATATTATGAGAGAGAGTGTAGAGATGGAGCCATACTCTTTTGAGGAAGCATTGCAACAACCATTTTGGTTTGATGCCATGGTTGAGGAGTATGAATCCATTATAAAAAATAATGCATGGGAAGTTGTCCAAAGACTGGAGGGGAAATCAGTTGTAGGATCCAGGTGGATCTACAAGGTGAAGCAGGCAGCAGATGGGAGTGTTGAGAAACACAAGGCCAGATTTGTGGCCAGAGGGTTCTCTTAGGTGGAGGGACTTGATTACGAGGAGACCTTTTCTCTAGTTGCAAGGTACTTGTCAATCGGATCTATCCTTGCACTTTCAACACATATGGGATGGAAGATACATCATATGGATATAAAGACAACCTTCCTCCACGAAGTGATTGAGGAAGAGGTGTACATTGAGCAGTCGGAAGGTTTTGAGACCTTCAATTGGAGAGTCACATGTGTGCAAACTCAAGAGAGCATTGTATGGACTGAAATAAGCACTCTGTGTTTGGTCAACCAGGATTGAAAACTACTATACTGGGTTGGGCTTCACCAAAAGTGAAGCAGATGCGAACCTTTTCTATATTATGGTCGAAGGTCAACTTTTGATCATTGTAATTTATGTCGATGATTTGATTATGACATGTGATGAGCAACTCTTCAAGTCTTACAAAGAGGATCTTGCAAGAGAATTTGAGATGAAAGATATGGAGCTCTTACATTATTTCCTTGGATTGGAATTATGGAAAAGAGATGGGGAGCTATTTGTATCTCATGGAAAGTATGCCAACAAGATTCTAAATAAGTTCTACATGGAGAGCAACAAACCCATGGAGACTCCTCTAGCAGGGAACTGGAGGAAGGAGGATGATTCATTAGGTGAAGTGGTAGATGCTACCATCTATAGGCAGCTTGTGGGTTCACTCATGTATTTAGTGAACACACGAACAAACATATGCTATGCGGTTAAACAACTTAGTCAAGCTGTGGTTAAGCCTACCAATACCAATAAGGAAAGCATGTGTTGAGATACCTCAGAGGCACCACAGAGTTTGGGCTATGGTACATGCGAACAGAGGGAGTGAAGATTCAAGGCTTCACAGATGTAGATTGGTTAGGGAGTCCATCCGACATGAAGAGCACATTAGGGGTCATCTTCAGCATTGGGTCAACAAAAACTTCCTTGTACAATAGGAAGCAGAGATTATTTGCACTCAGTTCAGCAAAGGCAATGTACATGGCTTCTAGTCAAGCAAATTGTGAGGCCATGTGGAGGAGGAAGATACTTGTTAGTTTGTTTGGTTAGAAAATGGATTCGATTGTGAATTATTGTGATAACCAAATTTGCATCAAACTCTTGGTTAATCCATTTTTTCATGACAGGTCCAAGCATATTGATATCCGATATCACCATCTTAGAGATTGTGTGCAAAGGAGGATTAGGTCATTAGAGTAAATTCCTACAAAGGAGTAGGATGTAGACATCTTGAAAAATGCACTATCAGGAGGAAAATTTGTTTCCACAGAGGCGACATCGGGGTAGTAGGAAATCCTTTTCTTGTTGAGAGGGAGTGTTTAAATTGGCAACAAGAATGGGCTTCTAATTTAATTTTTCCTTAATTAAATTAGAAGGAAATCATAATTCCACATCACATGACAAATTTTACAAGTTAACTGAGTTAGAAAGACTTAGTTATCTCATTCAATTTGAGTTGAAGGTCAAACTAGAGGCATGTAGAGTTCTCTCTAAGTTTTAGGGGTCCAATTATAGTTTATTTTGAGTTGTAATTATTTAACTTAATTATTTGTGTTAAAATTAGTTTAACTAGTTCTAACTAATGGAGGAGATAATGAGAGGTCCAGTGAATTAAATATGATTTAATTCACATGCAGTGATCAATCAGATAACTGATAATTCACTATAAATAGCTGTTGCATGTTAGTTATGAGGAAGAACCTGTTGAGATTTGAGTTAAAGGGAAGTATACTATCAGTTGTATAATTATATAATTTTACAAGTTGCTTAGGGGTAAATAGAATGGGTGGTAGCCGATGTAAATTCCCTCTCGGGTCTTCCCAGGATCCAAGGAAGACTATCATATTAGCTGCAACTATTACATAGAAAACATATACATGTTCATGCTAAATATTGATTGAAAAAGTAGATGGGGGAATAGTTATTTAAATGTGTTGTGCGGTCCTACTATATATCCCAATGTGGTGAGGTGGAAGATTGCCGCACCAACTCCAAGGTCAAATCCTGCAAGCAAACAAGAGAAGAGAGTAATCCTCACAGTATATCAAACTTAACAATAAAAAACTAACATACAACTGAACATAGATAAGTATGAATCTAAGCCACTTATTACATGTGTCCTAAAGAAAATCAACAGATTAATGCAAAATCGGGACAACCAAGTGGACAAAACAGAGGCAGTTCTATATTATAAATGAGTGAAGGAGGATTACAACCATATCAGCTTGATCAAGCCTCACTCAGTCCTTCATCTCCAATATATCTCCCTTAAACTCTTTGGTACGATGATGCTTGAGCCAATAAATCTCAATGAAAACTGCAAACACCATAATCTCACACCAATGATAAATTCTTCATCAATCCTTCGACCTTTGTCACTATGCCCAAGCCTCCAATTTATAGGAGTGGGGAGGATTTTCCTTGCCATTTCCTCCATTAGTTCAAATAGGGTAAAATCCAAGATGTTTCCTTTCTTTATTTCTTTTTCCTTCTTTGAATGGCATAGAGAGGTTTGGCAATGTCCATTGTGAAGACTGATCCATAGGTTTCCAACTTTTTGCACTGATTCCTTGAGAAAAATTTGGGATGCAAGTCAATTAACTTAGGATTTTCCCCTCGGACTTCATGAAACACGAATAACGCTTCCCTTTAAGAAAAATAGTGCGTTAACCTAGGCACTAACGCTCTCTGCAAGATTATAGGCAACATTATAACTCTTTCTAGCTATTTCTGGGGTGTTTTACCCTGGAAAATATGCTTGTGACTTAGGTCATTTCTTCAAACAAAGTGTTCTTCTCCTTTGAGATGATGAGCAGGTCATTTTTTTGTATAAAATAAGCCCCCTAAAGTGTGAGGTTAGAGACGAAGACAATGTCGAAATTTTTTATATTTTGAGAGAGAGAGAGGAGATGGAGGGTTTTGGAAGACCTGAAACAAGTAACATATGTTTAAAAATATCAAAACCAGCCCTGAGTTGAGCATTCCCATGCTCAGTAGTTGTATGAGCGTGATTTCTCAAGGAAAATATATTATTGGCATGCCCACCAATAAGAATAATGTGGAAGTTGTGTCATTACAGAATCAACCTGACAAGTTGTCTCCGAAAATAATATACGCAGCTTGGGAGAGGAAACAAATTGAGTAATGTAAGCCTCTACCCAAGGTCTTGGTCGCCACTTTCCTAAACTGCATATTTCTGCACATGTGAATAAAGGAGTTGTAGTCAAACATGTGAGAAATCATTTGATTACTAGTCAATAGTGAAAATTGTTAACATACAGGAGGATGGCCACCGATAAGGATGATGGTCTACAAGATGTATAGTACAATCTAGTGAGCATGAAAAATGGTGTTGATGTCGAAGAATCGTATAATTATTCAATTGGGAGCCAATGAAGAAAAATACCAATCAAACACAAGAAAATCTACCACTAATGTCCACAAGTTCTAGGGTACTGATATGTTTCTGGATCATCTTCCTAGATAATATGTTGAAGTTTATAGGAAGAGATCTGTCAAAGGTAGGCAATAATGTGTCCTACATTAGTTGACATGAAACGAGACAAGAATGATTTATTTAGAAGATAGTGTAGAGAAATGGTTCAAACTGACGAAGGGCCCTTTTTAGACATATGATAGATGGGTTGATACAGGAAGAAGAGGATAGGTGGATCCATTTGAACAATAGAAGGCACGCTATACATACTGGCAAACATATTAGACTTAAGAACATCAAAGAGTGTTAGGATACAAATATGCAAGAACATTAGAGTATGGAGGCTAAACTCATAGGATGGTAGGGTTCAACGAGAAGTTGACAAAGAGGAAGTTTATGTTGAGGGAGTGCCATGTTCAAGGGATTGCTAAGGATACTCTTGCCAAAATATTCTTCAAAATATAGACAGTGAGTCTTTGTTTGTCCAATTTTTTTCCCATCTGATTAAGTTTAACGAGCCTAGAAAGGTAAACTTGGTGGTTTTTTTATACTTAGAGAGTCTAAAAAGAATGTAAAGACAACTCCAAGGGGTACCTTTTTCATGGTTAATGACCAGGTGTGACAACGTATTAATAGTATGCCTGACACAGATCCTTTGAATTCAGATAAAGTGATAAACCTATGTTCAATTGATGTCTACCTCATTTTGTTACGAGTATAAGGAGACGAAGTAAACTTGATATTATTCATGAAATATTAACGCGTTATATGAAGAAAAACTCGATACTCTTCGTTAAATTTTAACGAGTCCAAAAAATAAAAACGAAATATTCTTCGTGAAATTTTAATGAGTTCGACGAAGAAAAACTCGAAATATATTTTTCAATTTTTATGGAGCGAGAAAAAGAGGGAAAAGAATTGCTTAAGATATTCTTCATGGGAGTTTAATGAGCCCGAAGAAGGAAACATAGGTATTTTTCATTTTAAGAGCTAAAAGAGGTCCCAAAAAAGATAGTGCTAGTTTTGGGTCAAATATCGTCTACTCTGCATAAAACACTAGTAAATCATCAGAGCATCAGTAACATCAATGGAAAAGCGAATAGTTGCATAAAAACATAGTAGAAAATGAAAGAGCTCCAATTTCAGTGACTAGCTAAGGTGAGTCATACCTCCAGGGTGACTATAAGAAGGACATAAAGCCTTCATTTTCACTATTTGCAGTTGGTGAAAGTGCTCTGGAGTGAAAAAAGGATAACATCTTCTGTGCTAGATTGTGGACGATCCGAGATACCATTTTTTGATTCTGTCAGTTCCAGGTAAGAGGTGGGACCTTTATCCTGCTTTAAATTGTTTCATTCAAGTTTTTTGTTGGTGGTTTTGCAATTTTGGGTAAGCCCTAAATAGTTTGGCTAGCTAACGCAGTTGCCCAGTGCTTGGGCTACGTTAAATGCCCTACTCGCGAGGCTAGGAAACATTAACATGCTCTGTTGGTGAAAGAGGGTCGCATTAGCCGAATAAACCAAAAAAAATGTTCAATTTGTTTAATTGGTAGGGTTTTAAGCCAACTTCTTAACTATGGAAACACTGTTGTGTGCAGGGATAAAGTTGTTACCATGAGTTTCTAGCACAAAAGAGAACACATGAAAGCGGAACGACAAATGTTAACTGATATGGCATGTTTGGTAGCATTAAAAAGATGCAAATTAGTAAAGTATGTCAAATTAGATCTGATGAAAGGGTAGGAAGACCTCTTGATCTTGATAATCCAATGGTGGGATGAACACCAAGGCGTGTTCAGGATGGAGGGTTACGAAATCTCAATAGAAAAATATGACATCTACTTCCTAGCTAGCCTATCATGTAGAGGACCGAGGCCCAACATGACATGATCAAGAAAGGATCCTAGGACCAACATGGGACTGATCCAAGCTCACTACATAGATAACACTCAACTGGTCAAACAGGTGCCACATTTGTGTGAAGAAAACACTTCATGTGAAAAAAAACTTTCACCCATAAGAAAAAAAAATTGCATAAACATTCAAAAGAGAAAAAATACTTTTTGCTCTCACGTGTAATTTAACCTATTGGCCCTCACTAAGTGCCGGGTGGCAACATCATCTCCGGATCCCCTATGAAGTTCATCCCCGCATATGGATAATCTTCAATCATCATAATCTGACCACGAAGCCACTCGAAGAAAGCATCATCAAAGATAATGGGGCCAAGTACTCTCGTGAAGATGAGCACCCTCCCAAAAATCGAAGATAAAGTAGGTTCGTCTATTTCAGGTACCATGACAGCCCGCCCTAGTCACCTTATGTTCATCCCTAAATAGTCTGGCCACTAAGGATACTTCAAATCACAGACACTACCAAGGGGGTCACTGTCGTGGATAATACATTGTATGGGAAGAAAACTTGGATCCCTGATCCAGTTTCGACATCCCCGAAGGGAATCCCAATATACATAATAGCCACTGGAAATGCAATTGAAGGTTGGATGCCTTCTCACACACTCCAATGTTGTCTCGCGTTTAACTCTTTGTGGGAGCGATCTTAGATATTATGAGTGCAACTGGATTTTCACTCTTTAATGACACTAGTTTTCAGTTTTGTGATCTTGGGCAGTTTTCTCACCACTTCCTAACCAAAGATCCTAGCTTGAACTAATATTTTTGTAATCTAAAAATATTTTCCAATTTATTTTATGAAGCACTTTATTTTTAGAGTACTTGTGTTAATGTCTTTAGAGGGGGAGTGGACGTATGAAATTTTATGTGACTCTGACACAAACCATGCAGAAAATGCTTTTAAATTTTGTTCGATGAAAAAAGTTTTTCTACAAGGAGAAATTCATTTATACATCCATGAAAAATCACACATCCAACATGCATTTCAACCTATAAAATATGCGGAACGTCAAATTCTCTCTAACAACTAACTAACCCAATATAAATACATAATAAAATCAACTACATCAGAAAGCTAAAAAAATGAAAATTTTCTTTTCTCTTTTCAGAAAGAAAATGCATTAAAGCTACCCTCATAAAAAGAAAAAAAAAACTAATATGTAAATAAGCAACCAAGCACAATGTTTTAGTTGCAGGAACCATGAATAGACAGTAGGCCACTTATTAGCCTAGGAATTCACAACAGAAGGTGAATGTTAATATTTTGGTTGCATAATGGTTCTCAGCAGAGCAGACAGGGCGTTAGTAGCTAGACTAATGCTCTGGATGCAAACCCGAGGAGCGTTATAATTCTCTGGAGTGCACAGATAGGGCGTGTTACAGAGGGAAAGGTTGTAAAATAGAGGCAGTCAAGGCTTGATCTGAAAATGTGAACAATCAGAGATGGTTGTGAAACACACAGAGTGGTCAAAAAGGGATGTGAGAAGAACAGGAAGTCATAGAAGGAGATATCTAAGGGTTCGAAATCAAAACCGGGAACTAGGCAGTAGTCCCCAGTGGAGTCTCCAATTTTTCTTAGGGCTAAATAACATGGGTAGTAGCAGATGTGAATTCCCTCTTGGGTCTTCCCAGGCCAAAGCAAAATATCAGATTAGCTGCAACCGTTACATAGAAAACTATACATGTTCATGCTAACTATTGATTGACAAAGTAGATGGGAGAAGAGTTACCTCAATGTGTTGTGCAGTCCTACTGGATATCCCAATGTAGTGAGGTGGAATATCATTGCACCAACTCCGAGGTCAGATCCTGCAAGCAAACAAGATAAGATAATAATCCTCACAGTATATCAAACTTAACAATAAAAAACTAACATATAACTGAACATAAATAAGTATGAATCTAAGCCACTTATTACATGTGTCCTAAAGAAAATCAATAGATTAATGCAACATCAGGACAACCAAATGGACAAAATAGAGGCAATTCTATATTATAAATAAGTGAAGTAGGATTACAACCATATCGGCTTAATAAAGCGTCCCTCAGCCCTTCATCTCCAATCTCTCTCTCTCTTCAACTCTTTGGTATGAAAACGCTTGAGCCAATAACTCTCAATGAACAATGAAAACACTATAACCTCACACTAATGAGAAATTCTTCATCAATCCTTTGACCTTTGTCACTATTCCCAAGCCTCCAATTTATAGGAGTGGGGAGGATTTTCCTTGCCATTTCCTCCATTAGTTCGAATAGCGTAAAATACAAGATGTTTCCTTTCTTTGTTTCTTTTTCCTTCTTTTAATGACTTAGAAATGTTTAGCAATGTCCATTGTGAAGTCTGATCCACAGGTTTCCAAATTTTTTCACTAACTCCTTGAGAAAAAGTTGGGATGTTAGTCAATTAACTTAGGATTTTCCTCTTGAACTTCATGAAACACGGATAACGCTTCCCTTTAGGAAAAATAGTGTGTTAACCTAGGCACTAATGCTCTCTGCAAGAGGCTAGGAAATGTTATAACTCTTTCTGGCTCTTTTTGGGGTGCGTTACCTTGGCAAATATGCTTGTCGCTTAGGCCATTTCTTCAACCAAATTGTTCTTCTCCTTTGAGCTGATGAGGAGGTAATTTTTGTGTATAACACAATTCATGCATGAGGTCATCAAAAGACCTTAGATGTATCGCATAATCATTAATTGGGAATTTCCTAATTAATATGGGCTAAATTTCCCTAGGGATTGCGCAAGCAAGGAAGGGCATCTAGAGGCAAGAAATTGGTTAAGTATTGGACCAAAATTTCTTAGGATAGAGTGAGACAGTCATAGATAGTGCAAGGAGATCTCAAGCCTGAGAGGAGCATTGTATTGTTTAATATTCTTTAATTAATGCAATATACAGATAACAGGGTTTTTAGATGAGGATTTCCCTAATCTTTATGTTGTGTGATTGAAATTATCTCTCTTTCTTGTTCATGTGATTATGGGATCGTAATTGGTTTCCACAATTTGTATAATAGATTCAATTATTTTGTTTTAGCATATTACAAGATCAGTTGAATCTATGTGGATTTTCTACAAACACTACATCGAAACTTGGGGGATCAAGAAAAAAAATTGAGAAGCACAAGCATAGGTAACAACGAATTGAGAAGCATATGCCGTAACAACAGATTTTGTAACAACAAGAAATTTCATCTTGCTTGTCAGAGCTTGAAATTGGGAAACCAAAGAGGTGTTTTTTCCACCAAACACTACAACACTTAGGGGATCAAGAAAGAAAATTGAGAAGCCCAGACATAGTTAACAACGTTTTGAAAAAAATATGCTATAACAACAAATACCATAACAAAAAATTCCATAACAACATGTCAATGTTAAATATGCTAAAAATGTTGTAACAAATGATTCCGTAACACCCATTAATGTTGAAAATGATGATTTTTTTGTAAAATATGATGCTATAACAACTGCTACTCTTGAAACTACTGAAACAATGACCATTATAGTGGATGTTGTAACAACAGATGTTGTGATAGCAGATGTTGTAACACTAGATGTTGTAACAACTAATGTTGTAACATTAGATGATGTAACAATTAAGGGGGTAGAAAGCCATTTCATCTTGCTTGTCAAAGCTTGAAAGTGGGAATCCAAAGATGTGTTTCTTCCACCCAACACTAGACCAACACTTGGGGTGTTGTAACATTTTCTTGTTACATTGAAAATTTCAAATTTTTGATTAAAATCTAAAAAAAAACTATTTTTATTGCACTTTGTAAAAGTTTGCGTGCAAATATATAATGCCACAATATATTATTTTGTTTTATTTTAATAAATAAAATTTCAAATCGTCACACACTAAGTATCATGCATTTTCTATTGGTGGCGATTGACACTTTGGTGATCGACGACACGTGTTGTATTACATGAACCCCTCGCTTGCTTGACATTTAAGAAAGGGGGGAGGGGTGCAAAAAGTTGTTTTTCCAAAACAAATTTTGCAACATGGAAGTGACATATGAATTTCGCACCCCCGCCCTCACTCAATACCACTTGCCTCCTACCCCACCGCATGAAAAACTATTCCTGATTTTTGGTAATAAATATCACCCACCACCATTTTATTGATCGTTTTCCATTTAACTCTAAAGAAAACTATGATGCTGAATACAAAGGAAAATTGTGAAAATATTCTACTGAAAATCAATAAATTCTATAGAAAATTTTCTGTTCTGCAAGAGAGATGTCTTCCATCATTTAAGAATTCACATAGCCATATGGTAACAAAATACCAATATGAAAGATTGTTGAAGAGAGAGGTAGGGAACGAGACAAAGTTTGCTGGAATCAAGGGAAATAGTATCGATCAAAATCTACTTCAAATGTTAGCTGATGGGCTGAGGTTGGCAACAATTGAATGAATACTGCAATTATCAGTCTTTGGAGATTCCCTTATTACCATACAAAAATGTATTAAATGGTCTCAAAACAAGGACCTTGACCCAAACAATAGAATTTTATTGTATTAATGTAATAAATATATGCAAAGAATATATTTATTGTTGGGAAAGTTTGAAAACATAGAATTTTATTATATTAAAAGGGAAAATAATATGTCGGTGGAGAAACAAGCTAATCGAGAAATCATCCTAGAGCAAGGTGAACTTAGGGATGACGAGAATGCATCTTCCAAATTTCAAATCCCATGAACATTTATAAATGGAAAAGGATGGAAGAATATGGAGAAGGGTGAACTATCTGACAGGATGATTAATTACCTAATTTACTCCTTGGCACATATGTTCTGGGACAGGAGTCTGGGTGATAAGATGGATTCGTCAATATCATGATGGATAATTAAGAGGAATCAAGACAGAATTAACTACAACTGGGAGTTCGTAAGACGAGATTTAAGTTAGAGTTGTAGTGAAGGAATAATTGTCTCTGAGCTTGAGGAGGACCACCTCAGGTTGATCATGCAGGAATTCCTATCGAAGAAAGAAGCCATGAAATTAATTTGGTTGCATGGAGTTCACTATAGAAGAGAATTAAAAATGAAGGGAACTCTCACGCCCTCAATTTGGAGTTGACTTTGGCTATATGAAGATGGTTATGGAGGGAATATGCATTGTGGATTTCTGCACATCCTCACTGTGCCGAAGAAATGGATTCTCCATTTGGAAATGGAATCATAAACTCTTCTGAGAATTCCCTCTGTGTGTTCAGGCATGAAGTTGAGGAAATGATTTCACGGATTGGAGGGAAAATTATATTTGAAGCCCAGTCTCACTTTACCCTCTTTTCGGGTCAGCTGGAAGGCTTGAGAAAAGACATGGAGAATTTTTAGGTGGAAGCGAAGGTCATCATGTTGAAGATAATGAATCTCGATCGAAATGCGGAGAATTCAGAATAGATCGTGGAGATTGCGGTTGTGTCAGTTCTCAAGGAAGTGTTTGGCATCAAGGAGGAAGGTGACAATGAACCGGCTCATGATGAACAGGAAGCCCCCCCTCCGGAGTTCACAGTACAATTGGAGATCCAATAAGAGGTTGAGAAGCATGAACCTGAGGACATAGGCCAACGGGGGGGAATAAGAACCGACTAATATTTAATAAATCAGACAAAATGAGTCAACAAAAACTGACTAGTTAGCATATAGAAATATTTTTTTTATGTTATGCAAATACGTAAATATTAATGGGTTTTTTGGCGAATGTATAAGGACAATGATGTAGAAAATCAGGAGAGGAAAACTCTGAAATCTCATTTTCTTTGGTCAGAGCATTTTTGGAGGGATGTGGAACTGTTGTTACTTCTAAATGTAATGGTTCTGGCCAAAATCCAGATTGTTTAATAGAAATATAACTGTTCCTTTAAAAAAAAGAGAATAATTTGAATGTAAATATTTTAAGATAGAGGATATTTTTTAAATCACTCTATATATACCTTATTTTTGAATAATAAAGGGTGGATACATGGTGCAACTTTTTGTAATATTGTTTTAATACTTTCAACTTGGATATAATCAAAGGCTTCTGGTTTTTGTTCATGACAACAATTGTGTATTTCTGAGTTCTTCTTATAATTTCACAGTCTATTTCTGCGTATATTTGAGAATAGTAAATGACATTGGGAAGTAATAGATTGAGTATCAAACTCCCTGACATCTCTCTGCAAAGTTATGTTCACTAATGAGTTAGAAATTCAAAAATCTGTTTAATTTGCTGACCAAAAATATTTAGATTGCTACTTCTATGCTGTACTTGGATATATTTGTGTTAACTATAGAGGTTCATCTATACCTATCTGTTATTATTAGATGATTAAATGTTTAGCGAGAATGTTTATCCTTCCAAATTCCTCTCAATTCCTCAACTTGATACTTTGGCTCAGTTCTTTAGTTAAGGATTTTCTACAAAGATACAACATGGGGCATCAAGAAAACAAATTGAGAACCAAAAACATAGGCAACAATGGATTGAGAGGTAGATGTTGTAATAGGAGGTGTTTAAACAAAAAATTCCATAACAACATGTCAATGTTAAATCTGGTTAAAATGTTGTAACGGTTGATGTTGTAACACTCATTACTGTTGAAAATGCTAAAACTACTGTAAATGTTGATGCTATAACAACTGCTAATATTGAAACAACTGAAATAGTGACCATTAAAACCAATGTTGTAATAATAGATGATATAACAACAAATGTTCTAACAACAGATGTTGTAACAATTGAGGGGGTAGAAATGCATTTCATCTTTCTTGTCAAAGATTGAAAGTGGGCAGCAAAAGAGATGTTCTTGCCACCCAACACTACACCAACACTTGGGGGATTAAGAAAACAAGTTGAGAAGCACAAACCTAGGTAAAAACAAATTAAGAAGCAAATGTTGTAACATCGGATGTTGTAACAACATATGCCATAACAAAGGTTGTAAAAATGGATGTTGTAACAACATATGCCATAAAAAATGTTGTAACAACGGATGTTGTAACAACACATCATTTCATATTACTTTTCAAATCTTGAAAGTGGTTTGCCAAAGAGGTGTTTCTTAGTAACTTTTCATTTGTGTTATTCTTCTTCTGAGACATGTGTAATAAATTTGTTGGTTTCTTTCATTAACATATTTATCAATGTTGTGTGAATAGTTGAGATTCCTGTGACTTTTATCTAAGAAATCTTAATGGAAAGCAATCCCATGACCTACGCATATTATTTTATTTCATTTAATGCTCTTTGTTTTAGATATAATGCATAGGATTTGTTTATCCCTATGCTTTAAACCTAAAATTTATTTATGTTATTCTCTCCATACTACTATGCCAATTTGAAAGGTTGTAATCACAGATAAGTAGGCCAATTGAATTTATTCATTAATTTCTCCAAAAATTAGTTCACATTGCATCTATAGGTCTATTGTCACCTGCCCCACTTGTATGCTTTTTTTAGGATTAATAAGTGTCTGATGGATCTGAAATAGTGAGTAGACATATGATGTTGTCTAGAATGTAGGGAGAATTATGTTTTGAAAAATCACCAAGTTGTGTGCTAACCATACTCCCCATAGGACTAGAAAGGAAGTGTCCTATAGAGTTTCAGGTCCTTTCTTTCAAACCACTCCTTCAAAGTTGAAATAGGCTCCATGTCCCTACATATATGCTTAAATAGTGTCTTTTAAATGTTCCTATTCTAATAGCCATGTCCCTACATATCTGCTTAATTCATTCAATATATATATCACTAAAAAAAAAATATTTTAGACCTCAATACACCCTTCATCCTACCATATGGAAAATAATTTCTAAGGCAAGTGCTAAGACTCAAGATCATCCTAAGTGTTAGCATTCATCTTCATTTCTTCACTAGGGTTTACGTCACAAACTCTAGGTCTTCCTCTATTGCATCACACAAGCACTAAGAACTCTTCATGACAATTATATAGATGTAATAATCAGTATAGTGTAGACAAAGACATTCTATTCCCTCTATACAGAGTAGGTGAGGGAGGATAACATTGGTAAAGTGGAATAATTACACAAGAAATTCAATTTAATGCACAAGATAAGGTATCCAAGTGAAGTGCTCTCTCTCCAAGGGATACATGTCAAGATACCAATCCTCAGGCGGTGCACTCTCTAAGCATGAGTTGCAAGTGTCAAGTGCTCTTTATCACAAGGCGTCTTTCTTTCCAAGATAATCCTCCCATTATCCTTAACACATGTATCTTGGGTCCATAATCAATCCCATATAATGTGCTCTCAACCAAGAATCTATAATAAATCCCATGTAATTTTCTCTCAACCCAAGCATCTATAATCAATCCCATGTAATTTGTTTTGTTGTCTATGGGTTATGTATTACACGGAGTTGCATCCCTCCTTTGGCCTAGGGTTTTTGGAAAAGGACTTGATAAAACCATGATTGGATATTGATTTATAAGGACTTAATCATAGTGAAAGGTTGGCGATTTATAAGGGTGCTATGACCGATGGGAGCACAAAAAAACTCAAGTTAAACATAAATAAAAAAACTCAACACAACAAATGCAAATTGACATATTAACATAACAATATCCAATTAAGTTATTGAAATTCAACTAATAATACTTTATTCTCATCGAGATAACAAAATCATACCACTTTCTTTCTTGTATCATATAAAATTCCAATTGTGATGGATAATGGCCATATTGTTGCTCCTGTCAAAACATGGCAGATGGACAAGATAAAATAATTAATTTCCAATCATTTATTTTTTTGTACAAAATAAAATAAAAAAATAATTTCAGATATTAAATATAATTATAAATTTGCATGCTAAGGCTTCTAAACTTGTTTGGCCACTATGATGTGTGGCACCATATTTGGCAAGCCCGACCTTCAAGGCATTGTCCTGAAATACACACTAATTCAATTTAATTATGCACCAATAAAAAATAAAAATCATTTAATGAATTTGAAATAATATTATGACCAAATTTAAATACATGTATGCTCTCCTTGCTAGACTTCCTTCGTGCATCTTCTCTATCATATGCTTTCACTAGCTCTTTTCATGCTTTCACAGTTACATCAATTGGCCTTATTTTTTCCCTTAGCTCGAGAGGAATGTATGTTTATATTTTTCATTTCGTTGCAACGAAATCTCTTGCAGTTTTGAGTCATTTTTTTTTTACTTTCTTTACTGACCAACCTGTCCCAAATTCAGTCTACATGTCATGGATGAATACCTTTTGAAGGTGTATGAGTATCTTCAATAATTGAAGATGTAAATTCTCTTTGAAGCATTGAAGGCATGATTCCTTCAACCCACGATTGAACACTCTCCCTGCATCTGTCATTTTGATTTCCCTAAAGACAACACCATATTCTACTACGGTTTTGTATGTACCAATGCAAGATGCATAAGCACCTGTACTAGTGGTGGAAGAAATATGTGTCCCAGGAATTGGTGGGACATTGGACATCTCTGTTCCTTGCTCCACATTATTAGAGGTTATTGTGATTTATTTTTTCCTATATATTTTGGTCGATTGAGAGGTTGACGGGGGAATCAATCAATTCCCTTTGACAGGGTTTCCTTGGTTGGTCTATTTCAGTTCCTTTAGTATGTTTTTCCATGTATTTGGTAATCACGGACAAGCCCATACCTTCTAGTTTATTCACTGCCTCTACCCCCAATATAGAAGCCATTTCCTCTTTCAGTTTCTCACTGTCATGTCTCTATATATGTACAATAAAATTTTATTTTAAAATTAGAAATAAGAAAATAAACCATAATTTATTATTTTATAATTTTGAAACTAAAAACTAAAATATACAATTCAAAAAAGCAATGGAAACATGTGTAAATATATAAATTAAATATGAAATACCTCATTCTCGCAAGAAGTAAATCCTTTTGCTCATCTCCCTTTGTTACTGCCTGACATTTTTTGGCGTCCTAGGGCAATTTTCTTTCCTCTACACTATCGAAAATCCTTTCTCCCTACGTTTTTCTCCCTTCCCTCTAATTGTTTTAAAAAACAACAATGCAAAATGGATGGAAAGGAGTTTGATTTTTGTCTCCAGTAGGGGGTGAATGCGATGCAAAAATATATTTCGTAAGTGCCAGAGGCCGAATCACACCCACAAATCAATTTTTTTAATTGAAATCCAAAATCGGGGATGAGAGGTCTGTCAATATCTCTGCCCACCATCAACAAAGATCTAATCGATTAGTTATTTTCTTTCATAGGCTCAATGCATTGATCTAACCGTGGTCTACTTGAACTCTGCAAAAAACTTCAAAGCTCCCGCAATTTGCAATTGGTGAGTATTAGGATGGAAATATGGTGAATGTACTACATTGTTTTGGTTGAATAGTTAGGATACACAATATGTTTATCCATTATGCGCGCCAATTATATATTGGTGGCTTTTTTTTTGTTTAATTTTTCGATTTGGTCTATTCATTGTCATATTTTCACTTTGCAACATCGATGTGGAAATCTTCCATGTTATTGTCATTTTTTATGAGGTTTAATTGAATGCCAATATTGGATGTGCTATGTGCATAGGCACATGAGATAATTATAATAATTATTATAGAATTATAATTATCATATTATTATTATTATTGTTTTTATAAATATTAATAAATGTGCTTAATATATGCCTATATATGTTTATAAACCACATTTTTAGTGTGGTTGTGCTAGTTGAATACCAATATTGGATGTGCAATGTGCATAGGCACATGGGATAAGCTGAAATGTTGGTTGATGTAAATCCCTATAAATGGTATTTTGACCTTGCAATGAAGGGTGTTTTATGTCATATTTTCATATCCCACTAATGAATTTGGTGTAATTTCAAACGTTCTAATTTTATTCTAATAGACAATGACTCATAATGTAACAATCAACTAGTTATAGTCACATACACACATTTTCACCTTTAAATATTGTGTTGCTTAGTGATTATGTATACACGTGACACAAACATTTTGATCCCGCCACTCACTCTTTACTCCTTTATAGGTTGGATGATGGCATTGAAAATACATCTCATCCAAAAGTTAACTTATAATAATTATTATATTATATATTGAGTTCATTTAAAAGACTTAAAAATCAAAATTTTAAAATAGTATATTCTCTAACATATAGGGTTAAAGGATTTTTTTAAAAGATACAAACATATAGATATTTGGAAGTTTAAAATTATGGATGAAGAGTTTGAATTAAGTTAAATGAAAATATGAAAAAAAAATAGTTCGTTAGTTATTATAATCCTCATCTAATATTGATAAGAGTTGTGTCATGTCACCATATTGGGAGTCGAATTTTTAAAAAAATGGTACATATTGAAAATAGGGGCATGTTAGTTAAAAAGGTGCACTGAAAACCAACTAAGCTTAAATCAATTGTGCATTTATAAAATTGGATGGATCAACAATGGAGTTCATAGATGTTATGTGAATAATTTAATTTTTGTGTATTACAGGATCTAGAGGAGGCCATGGGGAGAGTATGTGGACGATGTAGACCTACTTAATTAATGTGAGGAAAGTGGGTGGCCATTGAATCAAATACGAAATCTGTAGATACAATAAAGGTAAGAATAAAAATAAACCTCAACCAAAGGAGGATGGTGTTTATGAATTCACAAATGCTACAACATAGATGAGATAAATTTATAAAAATATGTTTTTTTTTTTTTTTCAAATCCAAAACATGATATCGATATGTCAAATATATGAGTAAAGTGAGCCTTTGTGTTGGATAACATATTGGTTGAAATGAGATAATTGGTGTACTAAACATCATTGTCAATGTTATGTATTATATGGGTAAGACAAGACCATGGCAACATATCATGTCATATTAAATAAGGAAACAACATATGTCACAGGACATCGGGTAATTATCAAATTTTGATGTGATATGCCCGTCCTTTTTCATAGTATTATTATAATTTACAGTGTATTATCCAAAATTGAAATAAATTAATGCATGTTTTTTATATTTCAGATGGATATTGGAACAAGTGCACAACCTAAGCGTTCAACTAGAAAAAGAAAAAAAACATATGTACGTGGGTGTGGACCTAAAACTATTAAATCAAGAAGAACACAGTGGGTGGAAGAGAATATGGAAATGGATACTTCAGACACAACAAATAATTTCACTAAATAAGAGGTTGGTCAAGACTATAATACATGGGATTGGATTTGTTAAGTATTTTGTTTTAAATTGATACATTTATGATTTATCCAATTATTGCAAAACATTAAATAGTGCTTGCGTTTGACGGTAGGTATATGATGATGATGAAAGAACGACTACTACTAATACCCAATCTGATCCAACTGGATTATTAATGTTTGGATGGGATGATCCAAAACATACTTTAAACCATACCGGGGCGAAAAGAGAATATTTAAGGAGAACTCTACCACCTAAAAAAATTTAAGAACCGATTAGATTCACATCCACTAATGACTGAAATATGCTACCAGCTAGTGGCCTTAATGATCATGATGAGCATGATAGTGAAAATGCAATGCGTGAAGAAGAATTGAATAATATGCTTACAATTTTCTTTGGGAATGGAAACAATGATGACAATAAAGATCATAGGGTTGATAGTAACAATGACAGCTGGGGTAATTACCACCAACATAATTTTGATGATAAAAACCTGCTAAAAGACTCCATAAAGCAAGCAACAAAGACACTCGTGTTCAAATAAGGTGCAAGTATAAACTCAAAATTGGCATGCACATTAATATTATTAGAAATCAAGTCACTATTTGGTTGGTCAGACAAAAGATTCACCACCCTATTTAAGTGAGTTGAAATATATTTCTTCAATGTAATCTCAATTGGTCTACATAATTTGTAAACATTCTCGTTTATATTTTTTAAGGATATTTTAAAACCATATATTGTATATGAATAGTCATAATATAGATTGATATATAAAACATGTTCATCATAATTCAAACATTAAATTGATCTAATCTTTGGCAATATTACAGGGCACTAAAAACAAAATATTTCCTAAAGAGAATGTGTTGCCATCAACTTGCAGAGAGGCGCGTCAATTATTGGTTGAGTTGGGGATTGAATATAAGAAAATTCATTCATGTAAAAATGATCTCATTTTATACAAAGATGAATATAAAGACAAGGAATAATTCCATTTATGCAAAGAGAAGAGATATTGTACAAATGTATAAGGTCCTATAGTTCCAAAGAAGGTTTTACGTCACATCCCAATTATACCTAGAGACTTAGAGATATGTTCATGTGTGAGAGACATAGAGATATTGTATTGCATTTTAATTTTTTCCTAAATGTTCATACTAATTTTGTATTCTTATATTAGGTGGGGGATATCCAAGGAGATCCACTAATGTGAAGTGCCAAAATGGAAGACGGAAATTGTAGAAATTGTGTGTGTATTTGAGAAGGATCTCCCTACAAGTTTCATGGACATACAAGTCCATTTACTTATACACCTAGTCAAATAAATTGATTTGGTGGGTGTCGTATTAACTATGTGGATGCTTTTATTTGAGATAAATGAAAAATCTAAAAATATATGTTTGACAAAAGTCACATCCAAAGGGTTGCATGGATGAAGGGTATGTATTGAATGAAGCATTTTTATTCCTATGTGAATTCCTTGGTAAGGATTTATAATATGGGCCACACTTATGGGATGAAGAATGAGAATTAGATATTATTGATGGATAAAATCCACAATCTAATGGTGTTCAAGTAGAAATTAATAAATAAACTCATGATAATTGAGGTTGTTTTTATTGTGATCATTAATTTACTCTGTAATTAATTTATAAAATTAACAACATGGCCTTTGGAGTTTGAAATAAACATGTTGACATGTAATATATGTAGACAAAAGTGCTATACTCGACAAGTTCATTCTGTACCACATGGAATTTATGAAAAAATGGATTGATTTTGATGATAAAAAGAGATAAGAAGTGTTAGAAGCAGGGATACAATTTAAAAGATCGAACCTAAGGAATGCCCAATATACTATTGATCCACAAGGGGAATGGACTAAAGATTTTACACTAGAATGGGTTACTAAACAAATTCGAAATCATATAGAAGATGCAAGTATAGATTCAAACATAATAGAAGGTGAAATCAACATGTCTAGAGGACGTGAAAGAAAGGTACAGTTGGAATTTTACAAAATTTTGTTTCCTTATAGTTTTGAAACTATTAACTATTTTAATATTCGTCATTATATTTGTTTTAACCAAAATAAATGGTATTTCATAGGTAAGGAAAAATCCAACAATGTGGGAATATGGTCAACATTATCATGTAGAAAATTTAGATATAAAGAGGAAATACTTCAATTGTGGAATCACGGTTGACTTCAAGTAATCTAGTCGATCAAGCTCAAAATATAAGAATATTATTGAATCCAGGAATCTACAATATGTTGGGAAAATACAATAAACTACTGAGTTGGATTACCACTCTTTTAAATGTTGTATTTTTAACTGTATATAGTATGAAGCATTTGAGAGGACACGAAGACATGATACCCATACTAGATTGTTTTTTATAGATTCCTCAAAGTTCCTACCATAGGATAAGGAGCATTATGTTCTACCAATTCATTGTGAGCAGGTATTTCCTTAACTCAAAAAATTAGAAGCAGTAGTGATCAATAATTTATTATTACAATGTTTATTGAAAATATATACATGTGTTTATTAATCAATAAAATTGTTATAATCTACGTCTAATATATGTATTTACTCGTTCATGTGCAGTTATTTTTATATGAAGATATTATGGACCCAAAATGGATATTTGTCATAGGTTATGATCCAAGGTTGGGGCATGTATTTGATGATGCATTAGTGGATACTGAGAAAAACAATGACGGCCAACAAAATGAGAGAGAGGGATTATAGAACATCGAAGAAATTTCCATCCATGATGATGTAGTAGATGGTTATGTTAAGGCACAATAAACAACATCAATTCAATGTTACATGATGTTACGAAACACAACAATATGAATGGTATAGAAAATGATGATCCAAATACATATGGTAACAAAATGGATGGTCTACATTCAGATTTCCATGATGATGAAGATGATGCAATTCAAGATGAGGATGATGATAATATTAACTACTTCAAAGATCATATGGACATTGACAATGATACACTAGATGACATTGTTGCAAACAATGATATTAATGACCAAGACTTCCAAATTTTCAGAATGATTTGTAATCCATGTTTAAAAAATGATGATTTCTTACAGCCTAAAATTTGAAATGATTTAGTGTTATTTGTGTCAATATAAATTACCTATTGAAATATCATTAAAGTGGTTAAGATATGGTATGAATTGTTTGGCAGAAAAAAATTAGGATTACTTGAATGCTTCTTCCATTCATTTTGTATCAACATATGTTCATGAAGACATTAAAGTTAATAAAATATTAATGCCCATATCTCACAATGATTTAAATAAAAAAATTTGTTAGCTTCATTATTTTTATGTCGTTTGTATTTTAATGTTGGTCTACCCACTCTTACATTTAATTATCGATCCAGGTAAGCTTTAATTTTTGCAAGACTGTCACACAAATTCTATGCTAAGGCAGATGATGACTAGCATAAAATAATCTCAATCCAAATTCGTTTCACACACACTCTTAGCAATTGAAAAAGTTGTTACACAATCTACACAGATTCAATGGGGACAAATACTGTAGAATAAGCTACTCTATCATTCAACCACTCTCACAACACTCCTGAAAACCACCACCCATTCAATCTGTACACATAAAAGGAAGTGCAATCCAAACTAGCATAGTAAATAAAATAATTCACTGCCACACTAAACTAATGGATTTGTCTAGGACTTAAGCTGTCACACCATCCAAAGCTTACTCCAATTAATTAAATTACACACAATTAACTATAACATCAACATTTCCCCAGATCCGGGTTACCTAAGGGTGATCGCCCTGGTAAACTTGATGGTTGAATGCATGTGCAATGAGTCCTTTAGCTCATGGAAAACATGGCCTTATTACTCCACCTGTCCTGTCTCCTCAGAATGTGTGAACAACCTTGTTGATCGAGGCTCTTTATCCCGTAGCAACCTGACCTCCCTATTATTCTTCCTTCGGTTTCCTACCCCCGTGATCCTCGCCTCTCCCTCCAACCTCAGCCTTGTGCCTTGCTTAACCTGCATCACACTCATGAGTGGTGACAAAGGGAGAGGTCATATCATAAGTCGGGTCAGAGGTCATGGGTGACCCCAAACCACCATGGGTGACACCTCCATAGCCACTTTTTTTTACCACAACATACCTAATCACATTCAAAGAGAGGTAGTGGTCATGGAAGAAGAGGAGACCCACTATGGAAGTTCATCCCTCTAGGCCCTCTGCATCCTCCTGTCCAGGTGTCTGAAGGGAAAGGAATAACATAAAACTAAGGCCACCAATCGAATTGTTGATATCTCCACACTCTTCAACCACTCGTCCTCCTCCCTAAAGCGTTTGGCCAGAGGCCTGGATATCGACTATCCTCCCAACGTCCCTTCCCCTTCTTTGTCTTTGCACAATCCCCTCGATCTAGTTCATCCCATACCCTCTCTCAGAAAGCTCCTCAACCTCCCTCTGTGCCCCTTGCTCCCCCACTGACTGAAGCTCCCCCCCCTCCTTTCCCCCCTCGACCTAGCTCATATGAGTGTTTCATTTTGGAGAAGCTTCTAGAGGCTACTAGTTCAATGTAGGCTCGTTGTAGCTCTCAGGCATGTGGTGACTTCAGTTCAACATTAGTTTTTCTTGAAAGTGGCACATCCATTGACCAATTGATCATCACAAGGTTGGTTCTCTCTCCTTATTTTTGTTCGATGGCTTGAAAAACAGTCACATTTTGGATTAGTGGTGATCAGTGCAATAACACCCCTCATGCTTAGCTCATATGTGCCAAGTTTGCGAATGAGGCACCCTCAGTTTGTTGCAATTCACATTTTCTACTACCCCTCAGGCTACTTTCTAGATGACATGAGGGTCAACCATCCTATGGAATTTATATGGCCACACATTTTAGGGAAAAAATTTGGAAGTTGTAATCTCTGGTTCCCCCCTTCAAGGGAAGATAAATTTAGATTTTTCTCTATTGTTTCCTCGTTTTGAGGCAGATATGAACCTCATGGTTGTAAATAATGTATATTTTGTTCAGTTAATATATTTTTCAAGATATGGTATGAATTGTTGGCAGAAAAAATTAGGATTACTTGAATGCTTCTTCCATTGATTTTTTATCAACATATGTTCATGAAGACATAAAATTTAATAAAATATTAATGCATGTATCTCACAATGATTTGAATAAGAAACTTTGTTAACTTCATTATTTTTATAATTTTTGCATTTTAATGTTGGTCGACCTAAGCTTACATTTAATTATCGATCCAATTAGGATTTGATTTCTAAAATATTGTCGCACAAATTATATGCTAAGGAAGATGATGACTAGTATAAAATAATCTCAACCAAAATTCGTTGCACACACTATCTCAGCAATCAACAAAGTTGATACACACTCCACAGATTCAATGTGAAGAAATACTACCAAATAAGCTACTTTGTCATTCAACCACTCTCACAGCACTCCTGAAAACCATCACTCATTCAATCTACACACATAAAAGGAACTGAAATCTAAACTATAAAAACAAAGCAAATAATTTACTTCCACACTAAACTAATGGATTGGTCTAGGGCTTACGTTGTCACACCATCCAAAGCTAACTGCAATTAATTAAATTACACACAAAATTAACTATAAAAAAACACTAACAACAATCACATAAATGAGAAATATTTATGCAATATGTCATTCAACCACTCTCATAGCACTCTTAAAATCCATCACTAATTAATTCAAATACTGCCACACATAAAAAGGAAGTGAAATCAAATTATAATAAGAAAACCAAATAATTCACTGCCACACTAAACTGAGGGACTGGTCCAGGGCTTAAGCTGTCACAACATCCAAAGATAACTGCAATTATTAAATTACACATATAATTAACTATAAAAACAATAGTAACAACAATCACATAAATGAGAAATATTTATGCAATCTGTCATTCAACCACTTTCACAACACCCCTGAAAACCATCACTCATTCAATTTGCACACATAAAAGGAAGTGCAATCCAAACTGTAACAACAAATTAAATGATTCACTGCCACACTAAATTGAGGGACCAGTCCAAGACTTAAGTTTTCACACCATCTAAATCTTATTGCAATGAATTTAATTACACACAGAATTGATTGTAACAAAAACAATAAAAATAATCCCATAAATGATAAATATTTATCCAATCTCTCATTCAATAACTCTCACAACACTCCTGAAAACCACCATTCATTCAATCTACACATATAAAAGGAAGTGTAATCCAAACTTTAACAAAAAATAAAATAATTGACTGCCACACTAAACTGAGGGACCGTTCTAGGACTTAAGCTATTACACCATCCAAATCTTACTGCAATTAATGAAATTACACATAGAATTAACTGTAACAAAAACAATAACAATAATCAAATAATTAAGAAATATTTATGAAATTATGCATTCCACTCTAACTAAACAATGATCCCTACTAAGAAGGAAGGCCCTTCCTCCTTAGTAGGCGTTGGTGTACTAAAAAGCACATAAACTACTCAGAGGAAATTATTGAACCACAAAGTTGAGATTTGCATTAATAAAAGTATCAGGATTACAAAGCTCTGGTGTTTCCCCTTTCCAACCCTATTCTCCAATTCTTCACTTGTCCCTCGTGGGAAAACAATCTTCTCTTTTAGAGATCTTAAATACAATGAGAATATAATCATGAGAATCTTTTCATTCTCATGTGAACTTAAAATAGAACAATATCTTAAATATTACACAATGATCTCCATGGAAGTGGTAAAACTATAACATTTTCCTTTAATTACAAATAAAGTTAGAAAATATCTCAACCAAATGATCTGGATACTCCACAAATATATTCAAGTGCCGAGCTGTTTCTTTTGACGTTGACACACTCCTAGATCCAGTCCAATTAGGAAATGCAACAAGTGCTTAAGCAATTGTCTATGTAACAAAAACAACTCCCAAAACCTTAATTAATCCAAATCAGAAAAGGAACTGAAATGTAATCCTGTAACAACAAGCTTCGTCACACCATCCAAACCTGAAACAACCCATACATTATTTTTATGGTAAAAAGTATCCTAAGAAATTAGTTCTAACGTCAAATTATAAGTAGAATTGGATT
The DNA here is from genome assembly GCA_034641835.2 of Pinus albicaulis. Lineage (NCBI taxonomy): Eukaryota > Viridiplantae > Streptophyta > Pinopsida > Pinales > Pinaceae > Pinus > Pinus albicaulis. The sequence continues at coordinate 292,812,930 of CM076581.1, forward strand.
AAGAAAGAACCAAGTGAAAAAGGACATACTAAGGTGAATAAGGGTTGTTACAGTAATAATATATGGTCCTGTTGGTAAAAAATGGATAAAAGAAATTGGAAAATAAAACTAGAAAAATATGACAATTATGTGACCCAACATCTCCCCTCAACTTAAGTGACGACAATTACATCAGTTTCATTATAAAATGTAATGGTGTCAAAATGGTCTAATCATGCAGTATTATGGTAGAACAAGGTATGTATTAATTGGATGAATAATTGGATTTCCTAGACCAGTTTGATTAGGAAAGGCAACAAATGCTCAGAAACTATCTGTGTAACAACAAAAAATCTTGAAACCTTAATTAATCCAAATTAAGTAAAGGAACTGAAATGTAATCCTATAACAACATGATTCGACAGACCATCGAAACCCGAAACAACCCAACCATTATCCATAAGCACCAAATCCCTTGGCTCTTGAACCTTAATCCATTAATCCATGTATCCTAAATCCCTAAATCCCATAATCCTCAAAGCCCCTATCCAATTAACCCACAACACCTCAATTAATTAACTATTTAGACACATCCGATACTAAGTCCAAGGCTAAAAATGGATCTAACCAAGGAGGTAGTGTAGGTGCAAAAAAAGGAGCTAAACCCGATGTTATTTCTAGGGAAATTGATGGTGCTATTTCTAGCGTAATTTATGACGCTACTTTTAGCGCTAATTTCAGGTGCTATTTCTGACGCTATTGACGTTGAAATTTATGACGCTATTGATGTTGAAATTTATGACACTATTATATCTTGAATTAGCGCCTAAATGTTTTGGCCGGCAAAAGAAACACAAAAAATTGTTCCATCCCGATAAATAGTGTCAATTTTTTCAAAAAATTGGAGAAAAATACACTAAAACAATCCTTGGAAGTAAAAAAAGGGATCTAATCATAGTGATTTTTTGTAGTGATTCCCATATTTCATTGTCATCTAGGGAAACTTCCATCCTATCTTTCCAAGCACAAAAATTTGAGGTGCCCTCCAATGCATACTCAAGCCTCAATCTGTTGAAAGACATTTTTCTTCCATTGAAGAAAATATACACCAAAACTCTGAAAATTGAAATTTCTTTGAGAGAAGAACTAGAACAAGGTTTCTATGTAGTCTTTTGTAGCTCTAATACCATTTATAAATTGCAAGAATTTTTCTATTGCTAATGAAATTGAACTGAAATCAAGAGACACAAATTTCTTCTACTATTCCGCAGAAAGGAAAACACACGATAGAAACACATGCAATAACGTGCAACCATCAAAATGTAAGGAACACAATGATTTTACAGGGGAACCCAATTGGGAAAAAACCCTCCACTGCTTCACATTAGTTCATATGAAAATATGGATCAATTACACTGTATTTCTTCAATCTTTAAGCACACCCTGCACTGCAATTATGATCTCCTACTCATTGACCTGTTTTGACCAACACTTAGCAAAAATAGGCATTTTATTTCCTCCTATTTGCTTGCACAATCCTTGAGGAAATTAGCCCCTAAAAAATAAGGGAATTCTCTATTTCCTTGCACAAATCGTAAAGGAATTGACCACCTTCTCAATGAAAACTAACTACAAACTCAACTAGTATACAATTAATAATTAGAATGTGCCTTTTCCTCTAATCCAACTAGGCAATTCGAATTCCATGCATGATTGGGACTATTTTTAGTAAATTGTGTAGAATTTTATTTTTTAGATTCTAAAATGCTCATGAAATTTAGTAAATCATGAGACTAGAAGCTACTTTACCGATCTGCAGAGCAAATTCACGACCGAGAACACAAATCATTAACATGCAAAAGGAAACATCACACATGCACAAAGATTTATCTAGGGGAAAGAAACTGCTCAAAACCCCTTACTATCTGTATTGCATTAATCAAAGAATATGGATGAATACAGTGTGCTTGCTCAAGCTCTAGCATAACCTACACCTATATCTTCTGTCATATGCCCGACTGAATGACTTTGCCCAACACTTAGCCAATTTTAAATCCCTCCAAGCTCCTAATTACTTGCATTGTTACTCAAGGAATTAGCCCCTATTATTTAGGAAATTCCTCAATTTGGATTGTGAAATTCCTTTAGGCCAATCTCTGACTGCATGCACCACATGTATAACTTAGAATAATTTACAACTAATAGTACACTACCCTTGAACTTCAATATCAACTGGGTAACTCAAATTCTATGCATGCATGAGTTAATTTAGGCTGATTTATTAGTTAACTGGTTAAACACTGAAGTTACAACCCAATGCTAGACCTTCCACTATTTTCTCCAACAATTGGAACTAGTTTAACTAATCATAACTCAATTTAACTGAATTAAATTGTTACAACTAAAATTAATTCAACCTAGGCTCCTAAAATTTATGAATCACTATAAAAAACTCAATTACATGCCCCCAACTCGAATTAACTAAGCTAATTGAGTGATAACAACTATATCATCTTAGCTAACTCATTCAATTTATCTGTTGATGTGGACTTTCAATTTTATCCTAATTTAATCAAGGGAAAAATTAAATTAGGAATTTCTTGCTGAGTTTTCAAGACTCCCTCTCAGCAAGAAAGGGATTATCAGATACCCCAATCCTACCTCCGTGGAACTCGAAATTTTATCTTGACAAATCCTTTGTCAAAATATCGTCATTTCGTTCCTATGTAGGAATGTATTCCAACAACACGATGTGCCTCTTCACACAATATCGTAGATGGTGACATCAGATGTCAATATGGTTGGATTTATCATGAAATAATCGATTCTCAGAGAGTTTTATACAACTCTGATTTTCACATTAAATCACATTAGGATCCATCATCTGATCAAATAACCCAATAATAATCTTCCTCATCCATATCGCCTCAAATGCTGCTTGAATGGCAGATATGTACTCTGATTCTTTTGAACTGAGTGCAACAAATATATTCTTCCTTTTGTACTAAGAAATTGCTGCTGACCCAACACTTAAAATTCCTCCTGATGTGCTCTTCCTGTTTGATGGAATCCCTTCCCAATATGCATCTGTGAAGCCTTGAATCTTCACTCCCTCTGTCCATTTGTACCAAATTCCAAACTGAGTAGTGCCTCTGAGGTATCTCAACACATGTTTTGTTGCCTTCCAATACATTTTGGTTGGTTTAACCATTGATTGACTAAGCTAGTTAACTACATAACACATATCTAGTCATGTGTTCACCAAATACATAAGTGAACCCACAATCTACCTAAAAAATTAGCGTCCAATTCCTCACCTGAAGTGGAATTCTCCTTCCTCCAACTACCCGCTAGAGGAGTTCCCATTGTTTGCTACTCTCCATGCAAAAATTATTCAATATCTCATTGGCATACTTTCCTTGATATATAAACAATTCCCCATCCTTTCCATACTTCCAAAACAAGGAAACAATGCGTGAGTCCCATGTCCTTCATCTCAAATTATCTTTCAATATCTTCTTTGGAAGAACTGATGAACTTCTTATCACTGGTTAAAATAAAATCATCGACATATAATACTATAATAAAAAATTTACCTTCAATAACAATATGGTAAAGGTTTTCATCTGCTTCAATTTTGGTGAAGCCCAACCCGGTGAGATAGTTGTCGATCCTGGTGTACCAAGCACGAGGTGCTTATTTCAATCCATACAACACGCACTTGAGTATGGACACATGCGACTCTCTGTCGAAGGTCTCAAATATTTCTGGTTGTTCAATGCACACCTCTTCCTCAATCACTCCATTGGGGAATATTGTCTTCACATCTATTTCATGAATATTCCATCCCATATCTACTACAAGTGCTAAAATTTATCTCATAGAAGAGTACCTTGCTATGGGAGAAAAGGTCTCCTCATAGTCAATTCCCTCCACCTGAGAGAACCCCTTAGCCACAAATCTAGCCTTGTGTTTCTCGATGCTTCTGTATGTTGCTTGCTTCTACTTGTAGATCCATCTCAAACTCACCATTGATTTTTCCTCTAGTCTTGGGACCACTTCCCAAACACCATTTTTGACAATGGAATAATATTCCTTTACCATGGCATCAACCCATACTAGTTGTTGTATTGCTTCCTCAAATGAGGATGGTTATGTCTCTATTATCTCACTCATTGGATCCATGTAACTAGTGTACCAATTGAGTGACCTCCTTTACTTGCGCTCTGATGTGGGTTCTCCCACATTATCTCTAGCATCATGAAATAATATGTCATCTTCCCTAGTCCGCTTCCTTCCTTGCCTGGATGTCCCTGCTTGAGTGGGTGTCTCCACTATCTTCTCCTCTGCTTGTGGTTGCTCCACAACATCCTGAGGTTCTTCCTTTGGAGCCAAAATCTCCTCATCTAGTTGCAACCGAAGCTCCCTCTCAAGAGAACACCTCATTGCCTTCTCCTCATCAAGCTTCACATCTCTACGAACAACTGTCATCCTAAGAGATGACAAGTACACAATATTTGTGAGGTGTTTGTGTGTACCCCACAAATATGCCCAACTCTTCTGTCAACTCTAGATTTTTCCTTGATTCCTTGGAAAGATGATAGTAAACTAATGATCCAAAGATCTTGAAGTATGACACATCTAGTTTCTTCCCTTATAAAAAAGCTTCTTTTGGTGTACTCATCTAAAGAATCCGATGAAGACTCATGTTCTGCAAATATACGATTATGTTGCATGCTTCAGCCCAAAAGTGCAATGGTAGGCATTAGTCATGCAACATCACCCTTGCTTCTCCCACAATACTTTTGTTTTTCCTCTCAGCCACCCCATTCTACTGTGGGTTCTTGGGTGCTGTCAACTCCCGTCAAATTCCTTCCTTTGCACAATTTTTTTTAAACTCAATCGAAACATATTCACCACCATAATTGCTCGTGAGAGCCTTTTCTTTCTTACCAGTTTCTTTCTCAACAAGTGCTTTAAATTCAACAAATTTGGAGAATGTATGGTATTCCTTCTGCATGAATAAAATCGAGCACTTCCATGAGAAATAATCTACAAATATAACATAATACACGTGCTCTAGGTTTTAACCCCATACATAAATTATTTGCAAATGAATTCTTAAAAACAAAAACTAAACAATAGCGAGAGCATAAAACATAAAACATATATACATAGAGATTTTCCCCTAGATCCCAAACTAGGACTACCAACTTGATTTTTTATTATATTCCTTTTAGTGTTACAACACACACACACACACACAGATATATATATATATATATGCCAAAGCATTCATAAACCCCAATCCATTAACCCTGGATTAGAACATAACCATAGTTCCCTTGACTGGATCTACAAAATACCATGAGAAGAAAACCATCATGCCCAAAACCATGTGCAAACCCATGCACAAAACCATAGGCGAGTTTTCCCACCTAATATAGGGTCCAATTTTCTTTCGCAGGGCATTGCCCCGAACCCTGTGCAGGGGGGATACTGCCCCCCTTCTGCACCTGATGCAAGGGTAGGGGAGCTACTACCCCCCACTTCATCCCTGCTTCTAAATGTGGAAATAATATAACACACACCCAACATGTGCTTGGAAATGGAGGTTGTCGAGAAAGTTCCACAAACATCAGATTGGATCCTTTCAAGGATTACATGCACCCTTCTATTGTGATCATTGAAGTTGGATTTTGTGTACTTCCCAAGGCACACCCTTTGCATGAATTCTGCTGCTCTAGTGCTTCATTAGGGAGGCTTGTGGTGATCTCCTACATGATCTTCAAGGCTCCATGATGCAAATTTCCAAGCCTTATATGCCATAATTCGTCAAAATCTTGACTCTGCACCTTCTCCTAATTTTTTCTCAAAGCAACACAATATTCCACTTTTAGCTCGTAGAAGTTCTTCACCCGAACCCAAATCTGCTTCACTTGTCCCATGGAGATGTTAATTTTCCATAGGGCTACATTTATCTTTGCTTTGATAGTCTCATTTCTTCATTAACACATCAAGTTAAACCCATATAATTATATCATTATTTAGATTTATACAATTATCCATCAAGATATGAAATTACGTAGAAAGAACAATGATATCATCATCTATGCAGTGGAACATAAAGAAACATAGGTGGAAAATCATGCACACATATAGGCACCAGGTCCGAGACCAGGGAAAAACCCACTCTTAGGAAAACCCTTGCAAATTATTCTTCTTAGATCGTCGTCAAATGATTCAGCAAACAAGAGTATAATGATCCATTGATCCATATCTTCAAAATGAAGTAAAAAAACTAGCATATGCATAATATAACCATAAACATACTTCTGTTGAAGGATCATGATTCTTAGAACTATAATGCACTGTCACTGCTTGTAGAATATTGTTGTCACTGAGCAAAAACTTTGAAGAACTATAGATGCATCTTCGAGGGCCTGATCTGCAGGTAAAATATATAGAACATATCTACACCAGTAAGAAACATGGATCCAATAGATCACTGAAGTCAACTGAAATAAATAGTCAAATTCTAGATATGAATCTAGGATGCTATCAAAGACTGATCGTGAGCATCTGTGACTAAGAAGATGATGTCTGGAAGCATTGCGTGAGCAACTGAGGTTGATCTAGCCCATATCTTCTCAGAAATCCCTTAGCTGCACCCATAGCACTCTATGCTTGCGGCTATGGGTCTTTGGTCGTAGGCATAAAACACTGTGTCTACAACTATGGCCCAAATCAACCCGATATGGCCCTAAAGCCTTAGCTGCTACCTTTCCATTCTGTGCCTGCAGCTATGTCACCCTAGTATTAGGCATAACACACTGTTCCCATGGCTAGAGCCTATTTTAGCCAGTTTTGTGCCTACGACCATAACATAAAACCCTAATTTTGCGTGAACTTCAGACCTCTGATTTTGGACCCTGCACGAACTCTTTCCTGTAAAACCTACGCGAGCCAAAAAATAATGGAAGAACCAAAACAAAGAATGCAAATAGAAGGTCTCTTGAGCAAGTTTAAGAATGAGCTATATGTCACTTCTATTTATAGGATTTTGTGTGGGTCCACTTGGGGTTGAGGCTAACTTAACTAATTCCACGTGTGCTTAGGACAAACCATTACATTTCACTTTAATAAATAAAATAATTCAAAATTTAACTTCCGCTCAACTGATTGGGGTGATCTATAGGTCTATTTTGGTCCTCTCAAAAGGAGGAATCTAATGAAATTATGATCTTGACGATCTGAGCTGTCCAAAGTGAAGTTTGACCGTAATTGCATAATTTTAACACTCCCTCTCAACCAGGAAGAATTCCACCTACCTATATCTGTTCATTGATCAATATGCCATTGTGGTATCTTCATGCATCATCATGTATCTTCACTGGTCATCTATGTCATGTAGTCGTCATGTTGTGATCCTTCATCATTACAAATCATCAATGTACTTCTCTTTCTTATTATAAATTATCTCTTGAATGTTTCTACTCATGCGTTGAACATTCTCATATCTATAAGAAGAAGAATTTGTCACTGGACGGGAGCTTAGGCTACCACCCTTCATCCATCATTCTATCATTCGGAATCTCAGCTAGCAGGTCTACTACCCGGAATATCATCATCAACCATCATCGAAGAGCATATAATCAAGGAGCACATATTGACTTGTGATCGCATTAGGGAGCATATATCGACCCAAAATATCGTGGGGGAGATATACATCTACAACCATATCGATCAATAGGATATCCAAACACGCAGGGGAGCCCATCTCGACCTTGGGATTACATCGGAGAGCTCAATCTCAACCTGAAATTGCATAGGATTATCTCATCCCATCCTATTACCTACCGATCTTCCCATAGATGATCCTGAATAGTCACATGGTAGAACAAATGCATCATAATCGACTTGGGTTGTACACCCAAAGTACACTCTAAAATCGTTGGCCAAATGAGGAGGGGTATTCCCAACAAGCCCGACTTGTGGTTATGATGCCAACTGGGGTATAATCTGCAAAGACCAAACAAGGGAGAAACATTCTCCGACCCTATGAAGATAAGGGAACAAGATCTCTAACCCTATGGGTAACGAATAAGGGTTATACCCTGTTTTCTTGAGTGCCCTCAACCCCATTAGCCCTTTATCTCAATTCCTCACCCTAGGAGCTCAATCAGGGAGGAAAAGTTGGCTCACTGTCCTCGATCAACACTACTCTCATCATAATCAAATATGGAATCTTCTTGTCTCAAGAGCAGCTGATTCCTATTCATATAGGAAAACAAGTCAAATATTATGTTAGAACATGAATAATCATATAAAATCACAAATGGATACCATAATCATCCTCCCTCTCAAGGAGGTGTCAATCATATGTCCAAGCTTGTCTCGAACAACTGCATTATCTCGACGAATGGATAAATCTAGGTCCCAAATATATATATATGTGTGTGTGTGTGTGTGTGTGTGTGTGATTTTATGTCATCATAGTGTATCCATTTCTTAGCTAGAGCATGCTCAAACAACTCTCTAAGGAGCTTCTACATCCAGCCTCACAGCTAGCCATGCTAGAAATATCATATCCAACCTCAGTCGTGCTATGGACCTTTCATCCAAGATATCATGGAATATCTCATATTAAGGCCACATCCAAATGTTCTCATCAATAATAATCCCAAACATCATATGTACATTCATGCAGCTACATATCATAGGAGAAATATCTCAACCTTTAAAAGTAGAATGTATCATGCAAATATTTTAAAAGATGTTCGGTGGCAATTATGAATGAAGAAACTCAATTATGAATTTAATCATGTTCTATACACAACATATACATATGGATGTTCAAAATAGAATTGTCAAATGCCATGTAAAGTTCAATAAATTTTTAAATTTAAATCAGAGTGTCTAGGGATTTACATTTCCATTACACATAGACATTTTTCTAGTTTTGGAACATGGGTTTTCTTTCCTAAATTCCAAAAATTGATTCATCATGCCATGATACGACATTTCAATATTCATAAGCCATATACCTCTTACTTAGTTTGTCAAAGGCTAATCACATGTCAAGGGTATACCATCATTATGTAAAACCAAAGCCATAATCAAAATCGAACTCATCATCTTGACTTCGTTAGGTAACTGTCAAATATGGAAAAATATGAATCAGGGAGCTTGCATCACACAACGCTATCTGCAAGCATAATGCCTTACCAAGCCAACATAATCAACCTTACATAAATCAATGTTATGTCAATGAAGTCCATTCATCATAGTTTATAAGCTAGACAAAAGCTATTATCAAAGACATTGATTTCATAGTATCAATTCTTTCAACCAGGTGACAGGTAGAGCTCATATCAAGTCTTGAATTTACTGTCAAGCCATCAAGTCTGTCATTTAACATTCCATTACACACCATTTCTGTCACTAGATGCAAGTTCATACATCAAGGTTAAGTCATGCAGGTTCCATCTTCATACTGAATCAGAACAACCATTGTACTAGGAACAAGGAGTCTAATAGAGAACATTTTTTCTGAATACTCACATAAGACACTGAAGATCACTATGCCCACCTAGCATTGTCATCAGGGCAAATAAAAAATCAATATATCAAGTCCAAATAGAGATATCTATAATCCAAATACATATCTCAATCATAAATTTAAATTTCTAAAACATCATGTCAAAGTTCCAAACACAACTCATCTATATTAATCAATCAAAACATGTAGCACAAACTTCAAACATAATGACATATTCATATGAATGTCTCGGTCACCTACAAACACAAGTTAGATTCAAAAATATGAACTTTTCATGTTGAAAAATATTTCTGATATCTGCAACACATCTACAGAACTGACATATTCCATGTGACCATCTGATTTCATGCACAATCCTTTATTTACTTTGATAAAAAATTTAACTTAACAACTTCAGAAATCAGTTTACAATGGCAGGACATGTTAGAGAATCCTTGATTCAAAGTACAGACTGATTTTGTGTACAAAAATTTAATTTATTATCTATCAGTCATAGCCACATTTGTGGGTCTTCCTTTTTGTGAGTGAGGCTTAGACCTACGACTATATATCAACAATTTCAGATACACATAAATCATAGTAGAACATGTAATTTCATTTTCATTCATGTCATCAACTTGTCTTTATTAGAGTCATGCAACATCAGATCTGTTAGATCGTAAACACATATCTATCATGATCATCAACATCATGTCATCAATCTTTCATCAAGGGTTGGACTAGAAAGATCATGGTAGTAGGCAGATGTGACAACACAATCTTATAAACACAATAACAATACATCATGTTAGGTCATTTAATTTCACCATATGCCATAACCATAGGTAGGAGGAGATCTAGAAAATCAATCTCATAGATATGCATCTATCGTCATGGTCACCAATACCATGCTTATCATGATCAATAGGACCAAGTTAGGTTATTCAATAAAACAACAAAGTTTCAATCTCCTTTTACATGAGCTTTCATCATGCTTATCAAAAGAATTATCAATACCATATCAATGAGGTAAACTTATATAAGAGATCAACATGTCCGATGCATATCAAGAGTCAAGAGTATCATTTACTAGAGTCAGAATCAGGATCTAAAAAACATTAGATGTTAGCGAAACATCAGGTTGTGCCACTATATCCAAGATCAACAATAAGTAGCCTCGCAGAATAAAAAATATCATCATGATAAAATATTCAATAATAGGTGCACCATTTCATCACATGAAACATAAATCACTTTCATATGCATGCATGATCCATTTGCGAAGGAGACATTATCAACATACCATATGGCTTACCTAGCTATCCAATGTTATAGCTGAAACATAACAACAAAAAAATATGCCATGCATACCTTGTAGTATTCAAATACCTGTGCACCTTCACATATGCAACTTGTCACCTTTTTCATCAAGTGCCTCTTTACCTTTTTCCATATTTATCTTTTCTTTCCTGCATCTTAAATGATCCTCAAGAAACATCCAAGTACTCAAAATATACATGCAGGAAGTATAGGGAATGATCAAAAAATTAATCATAATAGTCAGATCCATAGTTCTAAACAAGATTAAAGTCATAAGTCAAGGAATAATTATCTTTAATGAGAGATGATCCTCTCCCCCTTGAACCAACCTTCAAGAGCCATCCATAAACCACATAATAGTGTTTCCTTATATCAACTTTATCAACAACCAGGTCATCTAGGGACTATCCCATTGAGGGCTTCATAAAATCAATCCCAAGTGCTTGAGCATATTCACATAGACCATGATGGGGTTTCATACACAAAATTTCAAGTCTTTACCATAAACCGGGTTTCTCTCAAACCCTCACCATCAAACCCTTATGCACTAACTACCTAGGGTTTTCTACATACCCTAGAATATTTTAGGTCTCCACCATCCTCCTCTTGCTTCCATCAAAAAGTGTCTCCATGTCTTTTCTTCAGCCCAACTCTAAAACCATGTTAATTTTCCAGAGGGATACATTTATGTTTTCTTTGATAGTTGCATTTCTTCATTAACACATTAAGTTCACCCCATATCATTATATCATTATTAATATTTATACAATTAACCATCAACATATGAAACTATGTAGAAATAACAATGACATCATCATCTAAGTAGCAGAACATAAAGAAACATAGGAAGAAAAGCATGCACACATATAAACACCAAGATTCGTATGAGACCAGGGAAAAACCCACTGTGGGTAAAAACCTTGCAAATTCTTCTTCTTATATCGTTGTCAATTGATTCAACAAACAAGAGTACAATGATCCATTGATCTATATCTTCTTAATGTAGTAAAACAACTAGAATATGCATAATATAACCATAACCATACTTTTGTTGAAGGATCATGATTCTAAGAACTGTAATGCATTGTCACTGCCTATAGCATATTTTTGAACATTGTTTTCCATAAGCGGAAACTTCGAATAACTATAGATGTATCTTTGAGGGCCTGATATGCAGCGGAAAATATAGAACAAATATACACTAGTAGGAAACATGGATCCAATAGATCACTGAAGTCAACTAAAATCAACTATCAAATTCTAGATCTGAATCCAGGATGCTATCAAAAACTGATCGCGAGCATCTGTGACTAAGTGGATGATGTTTGGAAGCACTGCGCGAGCAACTAGGGTTTATCTAGCCAAGACTTGCTCACAAATCCCTTAGTCGCACCCATATCACTCTGTGCCTGCAACTATGGGTTCCTGGCCACATGAATAACACATTGTGCCCGCGACTATAACCTAGATCAACCTAATTTGGCCCTAAAGCCTTAGCCTCTACATTTCCATTCTGTGCCTGCAACTATGATACCCTGGCCACAAGAATAACACATTGTGCCTATGGTTAGAGCTCAGTTTCACGAGTTATGTGCCTGCGACCAGAACAAAAAACCATGATTTTTGCGGGAGCTTCAGACCTATGATTTCAGACCCTGCACGAACTCTTCCGTCGAACCTACACGAGCCAAAATAGAATGGACGAACCGAAACAAAGAATTCAAATAGAAGATCACTTGAGCAAGTGTAAGAATGAGCTTGAGGTCGCTTTTATTTATAGGCTTTTGTGTGGGTCCACTTGGGGTTAAGGCTGACTTAACTAATTCCACATGGGCTTAGGCCGACCCATTCCATTTCACTTTAATGAATAAAATAATTCAAAATTTAACTTCCTCTCAATCGATTGGGGTGATCTATAGGTCGATTTTGGTCCTCTCGAAAATATGAATATAATGAAATTATGATCTTGACCATATGAGATGTCCAAAGTGGAATTTGAGCACAGTTTCATAATTTTAATGAGAGATGTGCCTTAGGAATGCATTTCCTTTTTTGAATATCACATCGTAGCCATGGTATTCTAACACCGCGACGAAAACCAAATTATTCTTTAGACTCAGAAAAGACATCACATCCTTGAGCCCGAGAAGGGAGCCAAACTCCCTCTCACAAGTAACTGTACCAATACCAATCACGGTATACCTCCCACCATCTCCCATCTTGATGTGCATATGGACGTTTTTCTCCTCCAAGTCACTAAAAAATTGTCGGTTTCCAGTCATATGGAATGAAGCACCACTATCCAGTTACCACACGCTACCCATCACCGTGCTTTCCATGCATTCAATGAGGGTGAAGTCCAACTCAAATTGTGAAGCCAAAGCTTCACCCATCGCTCCTCCTGAGGTATTATTGCCTGCCTTATTGTGTGGACACTTTGTGGCGCAGTGTCCCAGTTCATGACAGTGAAAGAACTTGATTTTTTACAAGCATTTCTTCTTTCCCCCTTGACTGGAATCTACTTTGGATTGGGATTTATTCCCTTTCCCTTTCTTTTAATTTAAAACCAAGGCACAATTTTCTTCTTCCTCATACTTGGATGAGGTCTCATCTCTAGTGTTCAACCTTATCTCCTCCTATACCAAATCAGAACAAATGCATTTCTAATTTGGTAGCTTCTCCCTCCCATTCATAAAATCTTGGTAGTTGTGCCATCTCTTGGGAATGCCTACAAGGGATACGATTACCATATCATATTCTACAACTGTAATACCAACACTCCCAAGTTCATCACGACATTGTGTGAACCTGCTCAGGTACTGTGGTATTGTGTCTCCCTTCTGCATCTTGATATTACGAAGCTTTTCCTTGAGTGCCAACTTCCTGTGGTCACTACTGTTTTGGAAAAAATCTGTCAATTATTTCCACATTGCATACAGAGTCTCTTTCCTATGGAGATTAGAGAAAATATGGTATTATACTCCCTCCATTATGATCCTCCTCACCTTTTGTACACTCTTCTCCCAATCTTCTAGATTCTGAGCATCAATTGCTGCGGGTTTATGGATATCATTATCAATGAATTCCTTCAACCCATTATATCCCAACACTGCCTCCATTTAGTCCTTCCAAGCAACATAATTCAAGCTTCCCTCAAGGACATACTTGAGTCTTAGTCCATAGAAATACATCCTTCTAGCTCTGAAGAATTGATCCTGCAAGTTCGATCCTCACACAATAACAAGTTCAAAATTTATTCTCTACTGTGAATCCCTCTCTGATACCATGTAAAATTTTAATGCGTAGATTCTAAAATTCTCATGAAATTTACTAATTAACAAGATTGGAAGCTACACTACAGATCTACGGAAGAAAATTCATGATCGAGAACACAAATCATTAACATGAAAACGGAAACATCACACATGCACATAGATTTATCTAGGGGAAAGCAACTGCTCAGAACCCCTTACTATCTATTTTTCATTAATCAAAGAATCTGGATGAATACAATATCCTTGCTCAAGCTTAAGTACAACTTGCACCTATATCTTCTATCCTCTGCCTGACTAACCGACTCTGGCCAACACTTAGCTAGTTTTCAAGCCCTTTAAGCTCATAATTCCTTGCGTTGTTCCTCAAGGTATTAGCCCCTATTATTTAGGAAATTCCTCAATCTAGATTATGCAATTCCTTTAGGCCAGTATATAACTGCATGCACTACTGTACAACTTGGAATAGTTTACAACTGATAGTACACTTCCCTTGAACTCAAATCTCAACTGGGTAACTCAAATTTTATGCATGCATAAATTAATTTAAGCTAATTGATCAGTTAACTGGTTAAACACCGAAGTTACACCCCATTGCTAGACCTTCCACTAGTTCCTCCAACAATTGGAGCTAGTTTAAGTGACCATAACTCAAATTAACCGAATTAAATTGTTACAACTGAAATTAACTCAAAATAGGCTCCTAAAATTTAGGAATCACTTTACAAAGCTCAAGTTCATGCCCCCAACTAGAATTAACTAAGCTAACTAAGTGATAACAACTATATCACCTCAGTTAACTCATTCAAGTTGTCGGTTGATGTGGAATTTCAAATTTCTCCTAATTTAATCAAGGGAAAATTTAAATTCAGAATTTCTTGCTGCATTTTCAACAAATTTCTCAGTTAACTAAGATATCAATGAGTTAACAACTTATAACTACTCAATTTAAGTCCTATTGACTCCACTAAATACTAAAGCTCAGTTAACCGAGTTTAACTAAAAATAACTCCACTATACTGCTAAATTTTAGAAATCAACCCATGCACAACTCTACTTCTAGCCTATAACTCGAATTTACTAATTTAACTAGGAGACCAAGCTATGTCACTCCAACTAACTGCAATCCAAGTCATCTTTCTGATGTGGAAAATCAAGTTTCTCCATTTGACTAAGGTAAAAGGAAAATGAAACCTTTTCTTTCTACACTTTTAGCAATTTTTAGTAATATAATTGCATCAACTTACAAAAAGAAAGAGGAGAAACATAACTTTTTTTCCTTTTGTTAAACATGGTGGCTTGCAGGGAAATGCACAAGGTTCATTAGGATCCTTATGAGAAGAGTCATCAATGCATGAAGACTTGAATGATTTTCTCTAATCATAAGGGGATAATTTTTGTGCTAAACTTGGTCATATGAAATTCATTAATGTTGGTGTTATTAATTTCTAAATGATGACATGTCATAAAGATTTGAAAATCATCAAAGTATATAATGAAGCCTTCATGTAACTTAATTAGAAAAGTAAGATATTTTTTTGAAGTGCAAATTAGGTTGAAGATAAAATATTTGAAGAGTTAATGTTAATGTAAAAGTTAAAGTTGAGTAAATTTGAAGTTAAGGAGTGAGTGACCAGTTAAGTTTGAAGGAACTTTAAGTCAAATAAAGGTAAATTAATTGGTAATATTTCCTTGCAAAGAAAAGTGAAGAAGGGTGCATGATTGATGGTACCTGATACCCTATGTTTATTGTGTTAATTTTTTTACAAGCGAGTGTGAAGAATTAACATAATGGAAATGGGAAAAGGAGGAAATAGACCACAAATTGCTAATCATGAAATTGAATTGCTACAACAAGATATTGATGATGCTTAATTTACAAGATACAAATAGGATATAGAAGAAAAATAATTACATATTGGGCAAATTTGCATAATTCAGATAATGAGATAATGAACTTTATCATGAATTTTTTAGTTTTTCTAGACAACATGAAAACATCAGAAGAAAAGTTGAAATCACTAGATTAATTTGTAGATGATATTTTCAAAATTGAAGATAAAAAAATATAAATTGACAGAGTCATTGTAGAAGGTTTTATTGAGAAAGGAAAATGCATTGTTAGCACTTGAAAGTTATGTAAAACAATAATGGCAAGGGAAATAAAATTATGATGCAATTGGTGGATACTATTGACTTCATTTAGAATATTGATAGTTATAATAATACTTACCATTTGATTGATGATGATAATGTTGATGTGCATATGTCTCTCTCAAGTTTTGAAGCTTCGAATGATGATCATGATGATATTTTTAAAGATGATGGACTAGGCTATTTTTAGAAGCACACAAAAGGAATTGGTTTTGAACTTTTGAATAAATTGTGTTTTAATGGTAAGGGTTTCGGTAGAAGTAGTTAAGGTATTTAGAAGCCCATAAAAATACGTGTAAGGCCAAAACATAAAGGCCTAGGTTATGAAGGTCAAACAAGTAATGTGACTATCAAGTTTGTGAAAGTAGAAACATTTGAGTCATCTCCAAGTAGCAATGCAACAAATCAAGTGAAAAATCAAGAATACCATTGCAATCATATAGAATTTTAATGAGATTAAAAAATGCTCATGTAATGTGCTAAAACATAAGACTCAAATCTACTCTACCTATCTGTGGAAGAAAATTCACGATCGAGAACACATAACATCCACATGCAAGAAGAAACATAACACATGCACATAGATTTATCTAGGGGGGAGAAACTACTCAAAACCCCTTACTATTTGCATTACATTAATCAAAGAATCTGGATGAATACAATACACTTGCTCAAACTTGAGCACAACCTGCACATGTATCTTCTATCCTTTGCCTGAATGACGAAATCTGGCCAACACTTAGCCAATTTCAAGCCTTCCCAAGCTCCCATTTCGTTGCATTGTTTGTCTAGGAATTAGGCCCCTATTAATTAGGAAATTCCCTCATCATGATTACGTAATTAATTTAGGGTCTTCCTCTGACTGGATGCACCATCTATACAACTTGGAAAATTCTACAACTGATAGTACACTTCCCTTGAACTCCAATCTCAACTGAGTAACTCAAATTTCATGCATGCATGAGTTAATATAGGTTGACTCTGCTATGCAACTGTTTACTAGGAAAATTGTGTTATTGTTGACTCTGCTACTAAGCCTCCTACTTTGCTGTCAACGCTACTTTGCACTCCTCAATATCTAACTGACATTGATCTTGCTGCTACTGAATACTGTGGGCTCCCATAGCAAGGTAATGATCCATGAGAGAAAAACACCTCAATGGACCCTGCCCAAATTTCTACAATTCTAAGATTAGGGCTTCACATCGCCCCTCCTCACACCTGGAGGTATGGATATTTGGCTACATGTTCTCTCCCACTTAGCTTGAAATCTCCCCCTACTAGAAGTATCTGCTTGAGTGGATGTTTCGACTCTGTCTCCTCTCTGCTTCACCATTTGCGGTTTCTCCACAACTTGTTGTGACTGCTTCTGAGGCTCCATTTTGAGAGGTAGATCATGCTCCCTCTCAACCACCAAGTATCTAACCTTTTCCTTGATCCTCAAGGCTCTGCATTCATCTTATACCTCAAGTGAATGCAGTTTCTTGACTTGTACACCAGTTTATTTCACCTATCCCATGGTGATGTGTCTCAGGAATTCCTTTCCTTTTCTGAATATCACATCGTAGCCACGGTCTTCCAACACCGTGACAAAAAAAAGATTCTTCTTTAGTCCTAGAACAAGCATCACATCCTTGAGTTTGAGAGGGGAGCCAGACTCCCTTTGAAAAGTAATTGTACCAATACCGATCGTGTTATACCTTCCTTAGTATCCAAACTCAATGTTCTGTTTGATGTCTTTCTCCTCTGAGTCACTAAAGAAAACTCTATTCCTCGTCATGTGGAACAAGGCACCACTATACAGATAGACATGTTTCTCATCATTGTTATTTCCATGCATACAATGAGAATAAAATAAAGCTTTAATTATGAAGCTAGAGCTTCACCTACTACAGCTACTGCAGGATCCTTCTTGCTTGCCTTCTTCTGTGCATATTTCGTGGCATAGTGCCCAAATTCATGATAGTGAAAGCACTTGATTTTAGACAAGTCTTTATGCTTGCCCTCTAGACTATAATTAGCCTCACCTTAGGACTTCTTCCCCTTGGCCTTCCTTCCTTTGCTAAATAATGCAAAGTCCTCTTCCTCTTCTTTGCATGACGTCCCATCTCTGTTGTTCTGCCTTATTTCTTCTTGCACTAGATCAAACCATAATTGCTCCCATTGTGGTAGTTTCTCTCTACCATTTATCAAATCTTGATAAATATGCCAGCTCTTGGGAATATCCACGAGGGCTAGAGCTACCAGTTTTTCTTCAAGGATAGTAACACTGACCCCGCCAAGTTCATCATGACACTATGTAAACCTTCTTAGGTACTGCGAAATTGTGTCATTTTTTTGCATCTTGATGCTTTGAAGCTTTTCCTTGAGTGCCAACTTCTTGTGGTCACTATTTTTCTCAAACAAATATTCAAGTGTCTTCCACATCGCAAACAGAGTCTCTTTCCCGTGGAGATTCGAGAAAATATGATCTTGAACTCCCTGCAATATGATTCTCCTCGCTTTAGCCACATCCTTCTTCCACTTAGCGAGACTCTAGGCATCAGATGCTTGGGGTTTTGCTACATTTGTCTTGATGTATTCTAGCAACCTATTGTTATCCAATACCGCCTCCATGTGGATCTTCCATGCCAAAAAATTTGTGGTTCCCTCCAAAGCATACTCGAGCCTGAGTCCAATGAAATCCATCTTCTCAGTCCTGGTAAAATCTATAACACTGATCTTCAAATTCGAACATCTTGCAATGGCAACTTCAAATTCTCATCTCTATTGTAAATATAACTCTGATGGCATGTATAATTTTAATGTAGATTCAAAACTGCTCATGTAATGTACTAAAACATAAGACTCAAATCTACTCTACTCATTTTCAGAAGCAAATTCATGATCATGAACACATAACATCAACATGCAAGAAGAAACATCACACATGCACAAAGATTTATCTAGGAGAAAGTAACTGCTCAAAACCCCTTACTATATATATTGCAATAATCAAAGAATTTGGATGAATACAATATGTTTGCTCAAGATTGAGCACAACCTGCACGTGTATCTTCTATCCTCTTCCTAGCTCACTGACCATGGCCAACACTTAGCCAATCTTAAGCCTTTCCAAGATCATGTTTCGTTGCACTGTTTCTCTAAAAATTAAACCCTATTAATTAGAAAATTCCCTCATCGGAATTGCACAATTACTTTAAAATCTTCCTAATATAAGAAAATCAACTTTTTCCTGCTATGTTCTCTTCCAAGAACTACAATCTTAACTTACTCAACATAAGGCCAAGTATGCACCATTCACCATATACAACCATGTTGAACCCAAATATATATAAAATATAGCATCATACATGAACCATGATTATAAAAATCCTTACTCATAAAATAAAATAAGCTCACCACTATTTATGTCTCATTCCACTCACCATCTCTCCTTTATTAAACCTACGTATGTTTCTTTACATACCATTCGACATTACATAAGTTGTATGCCTTCCATTAATATTCCATTAGTTTACGTGAACCCAATACTCTCCAACACACCTTAAAACCAATCAAACCATTCGGTGAAGAAGGAATTCACCGGTTTCTAAAAGACTTTGAATTTGACCACTTACACTTATCTGAAATCAATGTGCAAGTGAATAACTTAGTTTTCTTTTTCACCTCAAAAGGAGTATCACAATCCTGAATAAAATCCAATGGCGATTCTCGGGGCGAATCAATTCATAATAACAATATTTTACTTCCCTTCACTCGACGAAAGTCTAGAGGCATGCAGTTGGGGTAATTTAATATTACAGTGAACGAGGCTCCCACTTTGGATTATAGTCAACAATATATTTTCTGTCGAGACTCCACTTCTGGCCCCTGCAAACAAATCTGTGGCCAGAAATATTTACCATTGACAATTTTAATTCATCGCGATAGTGCTCAACGAAAACTTAGAGTGGGTGCGATTGTTATCTATGTGATTGTTGCACATTTCAATATTCTATCATCGACTCCAGATACAATATACATAAACTAGATTCATTAATCACTCATCCACAGAGATAACAAATATCATGGAATTTTCTTACATTACAACAATCTGGTACATACACATGCTATTCAAAAATCTTTCTAGTTCTTACTAGTTCTGATAGGTTCTCTCTTGGGCCTGATTTACATTCATTTAGCCATCCTTCTCATGCCCATAGGCTTACAAGAATAAATAACATTTATTTTGGAGCAAAGTTATATATATATATATATATATAAAATAAAATCTTAAAATTATTTCACAATTTTTCCCTAAATCTACCATATTTTATCTCCTAAATCTTTCATGCCTTTAAAAAAAATTCTCACCCTAAAATCTTATTTATTTTTTCTTATTTCAATCCATAATAGTTTTAGAAATAAAGAAATAAAAATTATTTACATTAAGGAAATAAAATTCATTTTCCTTGTTGAATCCCCAAAAAGTTTGATGACTTAGAAGCTCTAATGCTCCTGCACTAGACTTCCAAGATAGAAAAATTTCATGGTTTTTTGACCATGAATTGCTTCTTACGTCCTCCTATCTCCCATACATAGTTTTTTTGCTTATCATCGTCTTTGTAATGTTGTTGTATCGCTGATGCATCTTGAATTACACTATAATTTTGCTTTTGCCTTCCTTGCTGCAAACTAATTGTTTTCACCATGCTACTGCTCACTATTTCAAGTGAAAATTTTCCGAACAAAATATACAACCATCCAAGCATATTTTCAGCCTCATTCCACACTTGTAAAGTTGCTCTCTGAGCTCTTTGTCTCGCTTCAATCTGTTAATTGAGCTCTGTCTCCATGTTGCCAACAAACTCTTCCTCCCTTGAATTTGTTGCATCCTCATTCACAACAACTTTTGCAAGTTGTTCACCCTCGGTTTCTGTTCCACTTGCATAAGTTTGAAAACTGATAATCACTTCTGCCACACCTGCATGCATATAATAAGTGTGAAGACTTAAATTGTCTCTGCCTTTGGCTCATCATTCTCTAGGAGCATCCCATTCAAGTATTGCTCCTCCTCTTTGCTAGGAACAAAATTTGAACTCTTTTCTCCTTTATCTTCCTTTTTTTTCATGACAATTTCAAAAGACTATCTATCATCCGCAATAACACCTGCAACCATAAACAAATCATAAAAAAAAACATAAGGATTTGTAGCCTCATTTGATGTCTCAAACATCAAATTTCCAACAACCTCATCACCATTCTCTTCAAGGATTTCTCCTTGCTTAGGTTCACCTCTATGAATTTCCTCCTCACACTCGGTAGCTTTGAGTTCTTTCTTCAACCTGCGTCTCGGCTTTTGTCTCGAATTCTTGGCCCATAATATTTCAATAGGCCACTTAACCCTTTTCCTCAGGTTCTACCCATACCTTTGGTTCTCCTCATTTTGTTGTAGCAACTCTGTAAGCACATTGAGCCGTGATTTTATCTCAACGAGTTTCCTCTAGTATTCTTCATCACTCATTTTCCCTATGACAACTGCTTCGGCATCTATGTGGATTCCCTATGAATTATTCAAATGACTTTCCATAGTCATCTTCATCTTCTCCTCTTCCTCGGTGAGCTTTCCGCTATCCACTATGAACTGCAAATAACTTTTATAGTAACAAGTCTCCTTCCTGCTACACATGCCTCACTAAGCTATCTCCTCTAAGCTTGGACTGTTGGCCTTTCTTTACCCCTTCCTCTAGAACCTCTTTCGAGCACTCCTTCCTCTTCAAGTTTCTGCAGTCACACTTCTTCCTCCATCACGACTATGTTATCTGCCAAAATTCCTTTGCCACAATTCTTATATTATTGTTGCTACCAACTCTTTCCTTACTACTATCTACAAACACGCTTGAACAGATTTTCTTGCTCTAATACCACTTGATACAAGAAAATCAACTTCTCCTACTATGTTCACTTCCAAAAAAACTAGTCTTAACTTACTCAACATAAAGCCAAGCTAGCTATGAACTATTCACCATATACAAACCATGTTGAACCCAAATATGTATAAAATATAACGTCATACATGAACCATAATTAAACAAATCCTTACTCATAAAATAAAATAAACTCACCACTCTTTATCTCTCATTCCACTTACCATCTCTCCTTTATTAACCCTACGTGTGTTTCTTTACATATCATTTAACATGTGTTTGCCTTCCATTATTATGCCATTAGTTTATGTGAACCCAATACTCTCCAACACCTTAAAACCAATAAAGCCATTATGTGAACAAGACATTCACGATTTCTAAAAGACTTTGAATTTAACCACTTACACTTATCTTAAATCCGTGTGCATGTGCATAGCTTAGTTTTCTTTTTCACCTCAAAAGGAGCATCACAATCCCGAATAAAATCCAATGGCAATTCTCATGGCGAATCAATTCATAATTACAATATTTCACTTCCCTTCACCCGATGAAAGTCTAGAGGCACGCAATTGGGGTAATTTAATATTACAATGAACGAGGCTCCCGCTTTCCCGCTTTGGATTATGGTCAGCAATATATTTTTTTTTGTTGAAGACTCCACTTCTAGCCCTTGCAAATAAATCTGTGGCCACAAATATTTACCATTGACAATTTTAATTTATTGGGATAGTGTTCAATGAAACCTAGTGGGTGCGATTGTTAGCTATGTGATTGCTGCACATTTCAATATTCTATCATCGACTCCAGATAAAATATACAGAAACTGAATTCATTAATCACTCATACACGGAGATAATTAATATCATGGAACTTTGTGACATTACAATAGTCATGTACATACATACGCTATTCAAAAATCTTTGAGGTTTTGATCTGCTTTTTCTTAGGCCTGGTTTACATTTATCTGACCATCCTCCTCATGCCCGTAGGCTTTTTGGAGCAAAGCAAATTTTTTTTTTTTTAAATTTAATCAACAGAAAAATTAAATTAAGAATTTCTGGCTGCATTTTCAACCAATCATTATAGTAGAAAATAACATATACAATTAAAATGTTACAAATCATGATCACCAAGTGTTGAAATAGATAAAAATCAAAGCCTCACATGCAAGTACATTGTGGTTGGATAGATGTACATGGATGGAAGAAAGTCAATTTTATGTTGAAAATATTTTACAAGATCAAGTCTTCCAATGTACAACAATATCTCCCATACAAAGTTCATTATTTAGTTGGTCCTACAAAAGCGAGTTGTCATTAAGGTTAGGTTAAACATTCTAGGAAGGAGTTGTAGTTTATTGAGTAATTCCTTGAATCAAATAAATTCTGAGTATTTTTTGTAATGGTTTGCGGAAAACCAAAATCATTTTGTAATGATAGATGGAGGTTCATGGTCAGCTGCAACCACTTGATGAAATGAATGGTTTGTAGTAAGTTTAAACAACTTGATGGAATGAATGGTTTATGGCAAGCCGAAACCACTTCAAAATTTTAATGGTTAAGAGTGAGTCAAGGAAAACCATGATTATTGAAGGGTAACCCATCAAAACCCCATCAGAAGGTCAAGAGCGAGAAAAATAAATCCTTGATATGAAAATTATCTAGTCCAAATGATTGCCTCAAGAAACAAAATTATCAAAAAAATACGCAACACATATTGATACAAAAAGGCAATGACAACTAAATATACATATGAAGATGAAGAAAATTGAAGATAATGTAAAGTGAAGAAGACTAAAGATAAAGACAACTTAAGGAATTTTATTCATTAAGGAGGAATATGAAGGAATAATTTATACTTATGATATATGATGAAATTATTAATATGAAACAAAATTCTATGTATGATCAAAGATGAAGACAATGAGAGAAGTTAGGGATGTAGATCTCATAGAATCAATTGAGAGATTTACAGAGATATTCATGGAGATATCGTGCATACAATTTTGGAGATGGCTGAACCAATTATCTATATTGGAAATTTTGTTATGAGCAACTCAATGCTATATAGGGAGGCCTCATGTATTGAATTGATGTGAGGGTCTGCTATATTATTATTGTAATTAATACAATGTGGTATTTAGAGTATTTTTTTATTCTTATGTGCAACATTTTGTGTGTAAATATTGTTTTTGACTGCTCATATACCAATAGGAGATAACACTTCAGGCTCCTGGAATACTTCTTTGTATGCTTATAGTAACCTTTTCAATTAATGTTTCTATTATTTACCACATTTCTCTATGGATGCCTGAACTTTTATTATTTCATCAAAAAATTATTTTTTCGTAAGAAGCATAACATATTTATTACTATAACTAATCAAATTCTTGGCTTGGTTGGAACTTACAAGTGAAATATTTGACTTGCCTTTGTGCACATTGATGATGAAAGATTTCTCATCCTTACTGAGGTGGTATTGGTTGGTGTTGGAGGAGTTAGTCGATTTAGTCGACTAGACGAGTCGAGTTAGATAAACAAATAATGTAAAGACAATTGTTAAGATAAGTCTGATTATTTAAAAGTATGGTCGGGAAGTTAGACTACTATAATTGTCCTAACATGGTATAAATATATGTCTATGTATCAATGTATCGATTCAACTTGGATTTTAAGAGACATAATATAAAGTGTGCTTCTACTGGTTCTCCGCTACTTGTTATATCTCTTCTCCTTCTGTCTATTATATGTTATGCTATGTGAATACTTGATGCCTATGTTACTGGTAACCATGTGCACTTTTCCATAGATTTCAACATTGATTCCATCACTGAGCCAATTTCTTTATGGAAGCACACAAGCGGTTCATTAAAGGTTCCCTAACAAAAATCAAGAAATTCCTTGATGAAGTCGCCCATGAATAAATTAGAAAATGAACTCGATGTACGAATTTTATCAAAACTTTTGAACGGTGGTCACACGAATCTTCACGGGTTGAGTAGATTCTCGACAATTTTTGTGAAGAAAAAACAATAGAAGATTGAAATTCTATTGAACGTGTCAAACACATAATTTTTGACGATCTGCATGAGAACTTCTTCTGCTCGATTCCCACCCTTTTACATAAGTTTCTCCTTGATAAGGGTGCAAGCCATATTGTTGAATATCGACCCCTGTTGCAGACTCCATCCAATACCGATTGGTGAAAGGATAAAACCGATTGACAAAACTTCTTTATCACACACTGAAAAGACATAAGAGAGGCATGGGATCAATTTTTAAGCAGATACCATAGCAAAAAGCTTTGGCTCGCCCAACCACTGTCAATCACAGTCACTTGCATCCATTTTCTTATGGGAATACAATATAAAGGTGATAAAATGCACAACACTAACGGCTGTAACAAGTGGCTCGAAAAATTGGCTGGCATACTATCATCAAAGAACTCAGAAGAGTTAGTTATCAATCATGTTCAAAATCCTTTGGCTAGATGGACCTGCATGATTGTTTCTCTCTGCCTCACACCTTCTAGTAAGGATTATGATTTCAACTTAAATATGTTAGAAGCAATTGGTGAGATCGCGAACTCTGGAAAGACATACAATTGGGTGGAATGCCCTGTAGAACTCATAAAGAAAAATTCTTAAGACTGCCAGAATTACGGTAAACACATTCGTTTAACTTCTCTTCTTATTTGGTTAGCACTGAAATATAGTCTTCCAGTTGGGGAGACAAACTTCACCAGGAAAAATATGCCAATTATGCATAATTTCAATTTTTTTTCTCATAGCTAGTTAGGTAAACCCCAATCTTTGAGTCCTCAGGAGTAATTTAGAAATTGATTGTTGCACATTAGTTCTTCCTCTAATAAGTGGAGAGTCCCTCAACATATCCGTCATGCTTTACCACCTTTTTCTCATATTCAACTATGTTTGGATATCACTAAAGTCTGGTAAAACACCTCTACTGAGGTGGACCCTCAGGAGTTTACCTATCATCCCACTATCAAGCAAGTGTTTAATGAATTGCGTCGATAGTCAAATACAAATTTCCCTATTTCGCCTGAATTCCTAGAAGTGGTTGATGAAATTATTACCCCACTTTCTGACGTAAAGCAGGAAGAAGATTCAAAAGCTGCATTTCATTTGCAACCCTTTAAGGTTGACCTGTTAGTACTAGTGGTTGAATCCTCACATAAGTCCAGTTAGAAGGAGTCTCAAAGTACATAATCCATAGAGAATTCCCTTGATGGAATTCTACGGGAGGAGGTGCTATCAAAAATTCAACTTTAGATCCCTGAGCACCAACAACTGTTTGATGAAGTCATGCGACAGGTTGTTGAGTCTACCAAAGCAAAAGGAAAACCAACCAAACGACCTTGCAAAATAAAAGAAACAATGTCATCTATAAATGCACATATACACCATGTGGTAGGAAACACTAAGGATTCCCTTAAGGGGATAATTCAACAAAAAATACAGGAAATATATGAAACTTCAACTGGTCAAAGCTCTGTGCAGGATTAATTTGCTACCAATCACAAAAATGAAAATTCTTCAGGCCATTTTCTGAACCAGTTAGAGCAAGCTGCAGGATCATAGACCAAGACTAAAGTGATTGAGATTGATTTGAGTAAGGATACTCCACCTACTTCCCCGACACATATTGAAGAAGTGCAACACCAGTCATATGAATATGTGTCAAGTCAACAGAATTCCCAAAACAATTCATCAGAACCCACTCAGTTGGATGATATGGCCAGCAATCATAACATGCAAAATCAAAAAATTATGACCATGTCAATAGAATAGCAACAAACAGTCCCTTCGGATCATTCATTGACCAATCCAACAATCAATAAACCTTCTTCGACTGCTTAAACGTCTTATGAGTTGGTGTCAACATACACCTAGGGCACTCGCATCAAGAAAGAACTTGTTGATATCCGCACCAAGTATGTTGACCTAAAGCTTGCCAGCGACAAGAAAAAATTTGAAGTTATGGAGCATACTATAAAATCAACTAAGATGAGACTGAAAAAGAGAAATAAGTACATTACCAATATTCAACTTAAACATGAATGAGAAAGGGATACTTGTCTATAATGTCAGCTTCAAGTAACAAAAAAATATGATATTAACATTTTAGTCGAAGTTGAAGATCATTTTGTCGCCTTTTAGTAGTTGGTGTATCATCCAATTGATAAAAATGAAAACCTTACTGCACAGATAAAAAAAAATACAAACTAGACCAACAGTGCCATGAAATGAGAAATTTGCAAAAATACTCTAGACAACTCATTAGGAGTTCCTAGTAGCCAAGCAATTACTGGAGCAAAAAATTGACAACGGAGCTGATTTAAAGACTACTCTTAAGAACTGGCCCACCTACCTGGCATCGACTCATAGTCGTATCAGAATGCAGGAAAAAATCATGCATGCTTTGGTCGCAAGGGAAACTATGGATGTAAGAGATAAACATGCATTGGAAAAGAAGATAGAACAAGAGAGGCAACTCCAGGCCCAACTAATGATGAAACAAGAACGTCAATGGATCAGAGAAGGAAACAAATCACAAATTGAAGCATCTAATGATTTCGAATTCTTGCAGAGCATAATCAACTAGGTTCAACAAATTAAGAAAATCAATCCTTTCATTCAAACAATTTTAGAGGAGATTGTGTTTTAAGAAAGAGTCCAACTTTTAGAAAATCTCAAGGAAGTGAGTGCTTGGGCAAGGTTAGTAGTTCAAGAATGATCCATGTTTTATGAAAATTTGCAAAATTTTGCACCAAGAATTTATTAGATGGACTTTCTAAACATGCCACTGCCATTGCCAGTGCATTATTTTCCACCACAACCGCCACAACCTACCCATCAATTATTTACACCAAACATTTCAACATGTGCTTAGGTTTTAGAACAAAAATGCACGAAGTTGAAGTGGATCAAGTAGTACACCAGTCTGCAGAACTAGTTCATCAAATGTTGACCGAGCCCTCAGATGCACCTGTTATAGAAGCAACAAAAAATGTCTTAATTTACTTTTCAATGTACTTTTTATTAAAAAAAAATCAACTCCTACAGAGCCAAATGTATAAATAAAAATTTTAATTTTTTGTTTCACTCCAAATCTCCCCTTATTTGAATTAGATTTAAGAGACATAATATAAAGTGTGATTCTATTGGTTCTCAACTACTTGTATCACTTATCTTTCTGTCTATTATATGTTGTGCTATGTGAATAATTGATGTCTATGCTACTAGTAACCATGTGCACTTTTCCCTAGATTGCAATAGTTGGATCTCCACATGAATATTGCATACCTCACATACATGTGGGGAATCGTAAATACGACTCCACATACAATTAGTGGTATTACATCCAATTTCACTTCATCAATATAATCAACACTTACGACAAATTTTATCTTACACTAAATCATTACCTTGATCTTTACATCTCTGTTTACTTATCCCAAATGATATGGATTAGGATTATCACGTGCCTCTAATCAAAACTTGCTAGCCATATCCATTTTTATGAGATTAGCTTGTGAAATTGAGTCAAATAAAACACATATATTGATCTTCTTGACCTGAATCTTAATGTTGAAGAGTTGGTCATATCCTTCTCTTCATGCTGATGAAGGTTACTCAAATTCACCTCCTTTTGTACTGATTTGCAAAAAATATTTGTGTCCACATCGGAGGTGATTTCCACTCGAGTACTTGAATATCTGGCTAGAATATCATTTTTATTTACATCCTTCTGGAAATTATTCGGGCTCAACTATGGATGTACTTTCCAACACTTTTCCTTAGTGTGAAAATCAATATTACAAGGGTTAATAAGATCCTTGCACTAATGTGTAGTGGTTTTTGTCTTCTTATCCTCCCCCCTTTCCATTTCTTCTTCCCCTCCTTGGAAGCTTCCTGGGGCTCTTTCTACTTTTATCCGCTTGCCTTCCCTTCCTTATACCCTATGATTTCTAGATACTATTCCTATACACATGCCAAATCCATTATCCTTGGTTTCAAAAATATCACTTTCTTTGGTAGATGGCTATGTAGACCCCCTAGATACTTGAGGAGTACATTTGGGTTTTTGAGAAAGATATCTAACATGATGGCCATATTTATGAACGTAGTGATGTACTCCTAGACACTCGACCCTTTCCTCTACTTGAAGTAGTGCTATTAGATCCATTGGTCCTCTACATACCCAATAGGGTAAAATTATGACTTAATGAGGGTTTTGAAGTCATCCCACATAGTTATTGGCAAGTGATCCTCTAAGTTAAGTGTTTTCGTATGGATTTTCCACTATGTTATATCATGGTCCTCTTACTTCAATCTAACAATTGATATATTTTGTTCTTCATCTATATGGTGAATGATAATATAAAATTCAAATTAATATAAACAATGATTCGGTTTTAAAGCACCAATTCGGGCCTTGGTATAACTTTATGTCCACTTTTTCTTCCATCTTGAAGGGGGATTGTGAATGTTTAATGGCACTCAAACTTGACTTGTATTTCCCAATATCTTTCATTGACTCCTTTTTTGGGTCTTCAAGATCTCCTGATTTCCCCTCTGATCAAACCTCTAAGTTACCTCCATCCTCTCTGATGGTCCAAGCTTGCTTGCTAAAGCCACCATGAGGAGATTCATATTTTGACTGATATCAGAAACTTGCACTTCTAGCCTCACAAATCTATCTTCTTGTGGATAATTGGGGTCATTGTGAATAGAATCATCAACCATGGTTAGGGTTTTCTGACTTTATGATTAAACTCATTTTTGAATCCATGTAACTTCTCACAAAAAAACCCCCAATAAAATTTCTTTCGTACCAATATGACTTGTAAACTATTGTGGATATTCCATTGGAATAATTCGTCATAGTAGATTTCAAAAAAATTACTAAAATATTTACTATCGATGTAAATCCCTTTAGATATGAGATTCTTTATTCACTGTTTTAATGTTTAAATAAAGTAAGTTCAAATGCGAGAAATATAAAATGTAAATAAATATATACACTATCTTTAATAAACACAAAAATTTCCCAGAGAAAACTTTACAGGAGAAAACCCATCTAGAAGGTGAGTTGTTATGCTCTCTTTTCTCTGCTATGGAAATATGCAAGTGCAAAGGAGTTACGTGAAACTAATGTACTGTAAGGTTGCTACAAAACTTTAAACCCCTATGCTTTTCTCTCTAACTTCCCACTTCTAGTTGCTTAAATCAACTATGGAACAAGATACAATAACATAGAATAGAACCCCTACTCCTTCTATAGGTCCAATATTTAACACAACCTAAAGGCCAACTAGGGGTAAGATTTGACTCCATCAACCCTCACGTATAGTTATGATTTTGGACCTTCTAAAGTCTTCTTAAAATTCCACATGTGGCCAGCCGCATGTGCATGAACAGGGGATTGAGGTGTCCTCCTCTCGTACCATGGTGGTCAATATGGTAGGTCAAATTGTGGGAGGCATCACTTTTGCATACAAATTATGTTTGATGCGATTCTTGCACCATTAGAAATTTATTTAAATTTATAAGAGTGCTAGATTATTTGGCATGAGTGGGAGTTTTACTACCCCAAAAAACATCGTTTAATGCCTCAAAATGGCTCCATAAGGTTTTTGATCCCAATCCTCCAAATTGGGACCCATTATTGAAATGAAACTGCAAGCTGATTCCTCCAGTTTTTTCCACTCTAAAAGCATCGATATAGATGAAAAATAGTATAACGATAAAATTTGAATCAATTATACACTTGTGTTTGGTGTCTATGAGATTGCATTACACACTAATCTAGAGGCCCACAAAGTTTCGAGAGTTACCTAGTGCCCACACAACACCATATATCCTTTTGTGTATGCAATGTAATTCCTACACATTGATTTGGAATGTTCATGTAATGGCTTTATTTTAGTTTCCCCTTGGATCAATTAGATAAGGTACACCTTCAATTCATTTCAAGGTTATTATGACACTAGTTATTGGCTTTGAATTGAGGTCTAGATCATGTTTCTTGTAATGGTACTTCTATAGTTCAAAAAAAAATTAATTTTATAACAACATAAGATAAAATTATGATTTTATTGCCATCATAGAGAGGTTATAACCTAACAAAATTTATGTTGTAGCTGCTACAACTAACCTCCTCAACTTTTCCTAATTCCTTGAACCTGGGAAAGATTGAGGGGCCAACCTAGTCAAACCGGCTAATAAGACATCTTACAAAGCCTACTCTGGACTTGTTATTTTTGCTCAGCCTTATTGTTGTTTGAGGTAGTGAAGGAAGGAATATAAGCCTGGATTAACCCCAATGACCAATCCAATGACATAGAGGTATCATTCAACCCTTAAGCTCACTGAGATGACTCTAAGGTGAGGTTCTAAATTCAAGTTTATTTGCAATTTTTTGAGTTTTATATGGTTGTGTAGCGCTCCAATGTGTTATTGTTAAACAATATAGTTCTTTTTTGACATTCAACCCATTGCTACAATGCTCTTTTTACCATTGAATGCATGTTGTATACATTCAATAATGAAAAATAAGTGGCTAGAATTCAACTTGGCACTTCTTGGTTGCCAAGATAGATTGTCTCCATAGTATAAGAATGAAATGGACTTGCACACTAAAGATGGGAGTGACTTCTAATTGAAGACTTCCAAATCTAAAGATATCTCAAAAAAGAGCCAATGAGTAGAGCTTCGTACCATTTCAAGAAGGGAGAACTAGAGATTAGAGTTGGAGCTATAACAAGAACTAGAGCTAGCAGCTAAAGTCGAGATCTATACCTAGAGCCATAGTCAAAGCCCTAGATAATAGGTAGATTTGATAGCATTTTTCCAAAGAAGTTGATAGGGGCACATTGATATAAATATTGGCTTCTTAGAAGCTTTTAGAGACCAAAATCATCCAAATGGGGAGGTGTGATTCAAAATGGATCCAAAGAAAAATATGAATGGTTTATAAAATATCAATAAACACAAATAGTCGATAATTAATGAGGGTTGAAAGGAAAAAAAATAGAAAACATAATGCAAGCATCAAGAAATTAAATGAAAGGAAAAAAGAAAAAATGATGACAAAATGAGAGAATAGGAAAAAAAAAAGACATTGGGTAACAAAAAAGGAAAGGATAAGGATGCTTGGCATTCCCTCTATGCATAACTACCTATATCTTCTTGGAAATAAAATCAGAAAGGGTGTTGTAAGGGTAGAGATGATAGGACGTAGAAGAAGACACTGGATTTCTAAAATAATTGATGGAAAAGAGAGTCATGAAATTGCATTGTAATCCTACAATTCATGAAAATAAACAATAATGCCCATTTGAAGTTGGTTTTCTTGTTTGGATTTCTAGGGAAAAACCTATGTGTTAATTATGTGTTTTATTTTATTGCTATGTGATTTGTGTGGGATGGAATTGTAGTTCTCAACTACATTTTAGCAATTTTTTGAGAGAATTTCTCGCTGTGTTATGGTTATTCTTGCTTGAAACTTGTTTTCATAGCCATAACTCCTATGAAAATCAGATAATCCATTTATTGATCTCAATGAGATCAAAGGTATTAATGATAGAGTTGTTGCATCTTTCCAGCTAGGTTGATAATTCCAATGCCTTGTATTCTTTGGAAATTTCCCTTACTATTTCATGTGCATTTTGTATGGGATGCATATGGAGTAATTATGTTATTGAAATTGATTTCTTTTTGCCTTAAGTCCCTTTGTTTTCTCTTATATATGCATTAAAAACTTAGGTCCTTATATACTTGGCATATACTGGAAAATCAACTTGAGAAGCAAGGGTGTATCTTGAATGTTTTCCAATATCCTCGGAGATTTAAGTGGTAAAGAGAGCCCATGACCATCCCTCTCAATTTCATTGTACAACCATAAGTAGGCAATGAAAAATATATTAATGTTGTCTTATATATTGGGATAAATGATATAAAGTATATCATTATTATAAGACAATTTGGGAATAAATTCCAAGAGAATACATGCTCCACATTCCTCATTAATGATATTTGAATTATTGCTCTCCATTTGATGTATATATGTATTTTTTCCTAGGAAAAAATTCGTAATATTTCATTAATGAAAAGAAAAATTACATGTTGCATATGATGTATATATGTATTAACATTGGGGAAACATGAGTATATGGAAGGAATTTCTTTTCTTTATATATGTTGGAGCAATATATTTCCTTGTTAGTAAAGTGTTCCTTATTTATTGGTGTCGGTTTCGTTTAATTGACAATTAAGATTTGGGTATAGTGTAACAACCCATGGTTGATTTTCCATGTAAATAAAATAAGACCAAGGTCATGGGACACATATTCAAAGATGAATGGTGGGAAAAACATTATAGTAGGTGTGGTAGTGTTTTTGGCACATGGGCAGGAAAATACACTTTGCTTAGTAAGGAAGTTGCTTACCTACATAAAAGTCACTGGTCAAAGTGGTTTGTCAAATGTTAGTGGAACAAGTTCAACATGTAATAAGCTAAGTTAAAAGGAAACATAGCATGATACATATACAATGAAACAAAAACAAAATAACATGCACAAGATACACTTTCAATAGAGAAAACACACTAATAACTCAACAATGGAGAGATTTCTCCCTTTATTAGGTGCTGGTAGTAGTAGAATATTGAATGCTAAATATCTTGTAGTGGATCCTTCAAGCTACAAAGCTCCAATATCTAAGACAAGGAGGTCTCTTCCCCTCAAGTTTTCAACAAGCCTCTCTTCCCTCTCAAAGGATGGTAGATCTACGAACATGTGGTGAACTCTTCTCTCTTGGATTGAGATGTTGGGTGGCCAACAATCGAATCCCCCCAATCCTCCTGCCGCTGGACAACACAAGTTGGTTTGCTAAGGAGCAATTTGGCGAGCATAACAATGTGTCTCCTATTTCTCTTCCCAAGGCTAGATTTTATAGAACATTTTCAAATTTCCCTCCTTATCTTGGTCCAAGATGGATGGTGAAACAAGAGTGGGGGTATGATTCCTTTGTGTGTTGCACTAAGGCCTTAAGGTGGTTCAAAGGCGACTGTACTTGGTTAGGTTGAGTGAAAATATTTTTCTCCAAGTGTGCCAAGTGGTCTGAGATGATGAAATTCTGCATCCCCATAACTACATGGCTATCGAAGGGATAGCCGTGCAGCGCACAAATATTGAAAGAAAATCCGAACGACGCACTCAAAGCTAGTGTTTCCTATGCGCGGTCCAAAACATTTTCTTCTTGCCTTAGGAAAAATTAAATTTTTAGCTCTAATGTATTTCTTCCCTGTAAACCTTTATTTGTACCTTCTGATTTACATTTTGTAATGTCTTCTTCCTGTACGGTTTTCCAGTGTTAACAGTTCCCCCCTAATTTATGAGGTATAGGAAGAACTGTATAACCGAAATACGTTGTAGTTTCTTTTCTGTTTAGTCCTTTTGAGAGAGAGAGAGAGAGAGAGAGAGAGAGTAACTTGCTTTAGAACTAAGTTGAGAGACCCCTTTCCATGAGTAAAAAAGACACCATGCTCTGTTGGAAACCTACAAGAGATAGAATTAATAAAATATATCTATGAGGCGGGCATGTCCCATGCTCATGATGTTTTGATTAGATAATCTTATCTAACAGATAATTGGTTATGTTTATGTCACTTTTTGGTAGTGACCTACTGTTGGTTGATGACGACAGTTGCTGATGCCCTCAGGGGCATTTTTATTTGAAATAAGGTTGAATGTCATGCCCACATGCATAATATTGGTATGGCACACTTTTTTATAACAAGTGCTCATTGTATGCATGGGTATTTTACTGTTGGGGACCTTCTTGCGTAAGCATTCCTGAAAGAGATTCTTATCAAGTCACAGGTCTTCAACGAATTCTGACAGATTGCAACGGTTATGAAGTACGATACCATATTGACATGAAAGATTATCTTGAAGTCGAATTTCAAGAGAATTGATGACATCAATGGGTAATGATGATTCCCATAGTGACATCCGAGGATGCCCCTATTGAGGTGAGGAGTCATCCAAGGTACTACCTCCTTCTCGGAAAATGTTTGTTGTAGTCGACAAGAAGGAAGCATCAACCAACCGAGATTAGTACTGATGCAAGGGACCAGGGTTTATGATGTAGCAAGGCATGGTGTGATGGGCTAACTAGGCATGATGATGATAAATGTCTATAATTGATGATGGTAGTTAAGTGGCTTGAGGTCGGATATGTAAATGCAAGTGGCGACAGTCATAACAATTTCTGGTGAGGAAATCCTTGGAGTTGGTAAGACATCCAGGGTGGGTGTATGGTTGTTATGAGTGCCATGGTGGGGTGTGGTAAAGAATGCGTAGATATGACCAAGGGTGATTAGGGACTGTTGTCAGGTGATAAATGTGAATGGATGGGTGGGAATTCTCTCCTAAAAAAGCTTTGTACACTTGCCGAAAGAATATAGAATGGTTTTGGATGTACAATCACGGAGACGGGTGCCCCTATAAACATGAAATGATCCGTCACTATGGTGTGAGGAGTGTGTTTTGCTGAAGGTGGGGACCCCATTGGTTGGTCTTGGTGCGGGGGTGATGAAGCAGATGAAAAATGTCGCAGATGGGCTATGCTGATGGGGGTGTGATAGGACATGTGCGAGACGCGGTGGTGCATATTTTGATCTGCCTGTGAGAATGGTAGCCTGGGAAAGGGGTTTTAACATGACATGGTTAGAACTTGACTTGATGTATGATGGATGAATGGAAATGAAGTGCTTCCCAGGCTTGGTTTTTATGGCCATGGCTATAAAACTTTGGTGTATGGTCTACATGAGTGATGGATGCCATGGAGGGTGAGGCTCTACTGACCTACGAGGATGTTTATCATGTGCAAGGTGGGGTGATGATAAACCTGGTCGGGTGAATGAAACCTATGGTTTATTTATTTGGAGAAATGATGTCAAGATATGCAAAGATTCGTTGGGGAGCCTATCACGCTAGGGGTAGAATGATACTTGATCTTGTACCTTGGTTGGTTGGGAAATATGGTAATTCGGCATGTTTGTAATACCTGTAACCAATACCGCAAGTAAAAGAATATTTTTCATACAAACACATTTGAAATAATTTTGAATGTAAAGCAATAAGAGAGGGCACACCTATTGTGACTGAAAAAAAAAGACTTTTTATGAGGCATGGATTTATGGGGCCTAGCTTGAACATGATGAAGCGCTAATCACTTTGTTTCTCATGGTTTTGCAACTAGGCATTCTGAGCTCCAGTTATGGTCTACCTAATAATGAGAAAAGGGTGATACATGGGCCAATATCGCTCATTTCAAATCATGTGTGTCTTTTGAGAGTATGAGGTCAGAGCTGAGCCCCTACTCCCGAGCCTTTCTTGCCGTTGCAGTCAGCCTGAGTACCCGAGACTCACGCCGCCAGTGTCAGGTAGGGTCCTAAATGTCCAACTTTTTAATTTTGTCATTTTATTGCTTGGGGGGTTTGTACAAATATGCATTTTTATGGACTTTATACCCCTTTTTTTCCTCGACCGCGTGAGCGATCAAGGCTGACCCGCGCAGTCCTCGCACAGAAATAAATGTTCGTAAGAGGCCTTAGCACCTGACAAAAAAATTACGGGGTGATTCACACATCTGTATCTGATTCAGATGCGTGATCATCGCACTTGATATCTGCACAGGCGTGGTGGGGTCAAAATTAAAAAAAAAAAATTAATTTTTTGGGTTTTAGACACTTATTTTTGGTTTTTTCTCTAGTGACAGGATGTTGTGGCATGAGAGGGACTGGTCCGATCTTCGAGCAGCTGTGGCCCAAGACCCCGATGCTTGGGGGGTTTTGGAATAGTATGGGTTGCTCAAATTTTTAGAGAACAACCTGCTGAGGTCACAGGATGGCTGACTTCTATACTTGGTCTATGGTTGGAACATGAGACATCGTGTTATGGTGTTGCGCCATGGAGACGTCGTCATCTAGCCGAAGACTGACGTTTACTTCGTGACTGATCTACTGCCTCAGGGGGAGGCTCTTCCATACCCACTTCCGGTTGGAGGAGTGAACATCCACCGCTGGGCTCGGGATGACTGTGGTCCTGAGGAAATTACATAGGGATGTGTCTGTATTAACTCTATGACAGATTTGTCTAAGAGGGGTGCCCTAGCGATGATAGTTCACCTAACAGGGTCGTCATTGCCTCATAGAGTGTCGGGTCCACATATTGCAGTTTTTCGCTAGCTTCGTGCCGTTCAATTCTATGATTGGGCTTGCGATGTCTACCAATGCATGGTGACACAGCTGGGCAAGGCCCAGAGGGGGAACATTAAGGTCTTCACCTATGCGAGCATCCTCTACAGTATCATGTATGAGAGGGTGGTGATGCTTAGGCCTTTTGTGGTAGTGCCCTTGGGTCCTCCTAGGGATCCTATGATGTAGCAGTGGGCACCCGTGATGCCCCAAGGTGGAGGAGGAGAGGCAGGTCGCTATTGGGATGCGACAGTTGAGGCATGGTTCGAGTCGAACTCGCAGTTTTTTTTGGACTACCCATACTCAGCGATGGACTTCCGAGGGGACTCAAATATAGGTCTTCCTTCCGGTTATGCATGGGGCCGAGCAGGTATGACCTTTGATTTTTTTTCTGCATTTTTGAGGATTTTATCATATATAGAGCTGTATGTCTTTTATGGTGATACTGATACTATTTTTGGTTTCTCTAGCAGATGTGGGTTTAGCAGGGCATCCTATTGTCCGCTTGGTGGGACATGAGCCCATGAGGAAGGTCCCAGTTAGGCTGGTCAGGCCCAGGTTAGGGGGCAGGGAGGAGCAGGAGGCCCTTTAGGAGAGGGAAGCAATGTTGCAGCTACAGAAGGGGATTCTTCTCTCCTTGCCCATGTTGAGGTGGCTGAGGCATGGGAGGCAATAACTGAGGCTCGTGTTGTGGTGGTCGAGGAGTAGTTGGATGTTGATGACCTTAGACTATTGGCGGCAGAGGCTCGAGCCGAGGTTGCTAACACTTGTGCAGCAGGTCTAGCATAATCATGGAGTCGGTTAGAGAGGTTGACCCGGGGTATGCCAACTCGGGGGTTTTTTGATGATTTGGACGATGTATGGTTCGAGACAGTGATGGCTCGTGAGAGGATGCATCACCCAACTTTGCTTCGTGCGGAATTTGCAGTTTTGGTTGTTGCACCTTTAATGGCATTGGGTGCAGCCATGGGTCCAGGGGATCCACTAGGCGGGGCTCAACCCTAGATATATTTGTATGTTCAGGAAAAGCACCCATTATGAGGATGCTTCCCTATTTTGATGACATGTATATTTATTTTTTTATTGACATTATGGTCAGGGACATGATTTGTATACTGGGACTCATATATTTTTTGATGTATATATGCAAGATGTATATTTTTTGCGATTCTTATGATGTGTCTATGGTTATTATTTGTGTTTATGATGGATTTTATGTACTTATGATGGATATTTATGTTTTATTCTTTTATTTTTATGGATGATGGTTTATATGATATGCATTCTAGTCTAGGATATGGTTAGGTATGCGATCGGATATTTGGTTTTGATTTCCTGGTATATGTGTAAATGTAATGTGATCAAAATGACGACTCAACCATCGTGCATGCAAGTACTTCCTAAATAGGTGTGAATCCCATACTTAAAAAAATTTGTTTAACTATGATACCACTAGCTGGGAATCAAGATAGACATGTAGATGGCAAATGCCTTGGTTGGATGCATCTCTCACAAGCCCGATGACTACATCATACTCTACTTGATTATTGGTGGCTAATCCGATACATACTCCATTGATGAGGAACGATGACCGGTCAGGATAGTTTATGGCCCATGCAGGTGCTGCTAGATTTTGCGACCATTGTGAGGCTCCATCAGCGAATCCAAAATAGTGGATGGGGGGAAGATCCATCTGTGACACAAGAGAATTTTTTAGAACAATTCCTTGATGATTGTGATCATCTCAAAAAATTATGCTACATGCATCTTATCTCTAAGGCTGAGACTTCCTGCCCTTATGGGTGAAATGTTTTGAGGTAGAGCCCATTGACAAGGTTAGCTAGGCATGTACCATTGAGCTCTGATAGGATGTATGCTCCTTTGAGAAGGCAGTGTATTAGGATGTAAGGACGTTTCCCTAATGTTCGAACTTTCTGGTTCCTAAGGCCTCTTTTGCAACATCATAGCGGAGGACTAGATCCCCCTCCGAAAATGAGCGTGGGGTGATGTTGTAGTCGAATGATGTTTTTACCCTTTTCTTATGTGCTTCATTATGTTGGAGAGACTCGTGTCGATTTTCGTCTATGAGTTCTAACTGTTCCCACCGTTGCTCTAAAGGCTGGGTATCATCGAGGAGTTCGATAGCTGCGTGTAAGTTTGGGATTTTGTGTTCAATGGGAATCACAACCTCCACTCCGTATACCAATTGGAAAGGTGTGAATCTTGTTGAAGATTTAACTTATGTGCGATATGCCCATAGGGCTGAAAAAAACATATGGTGCCAATTTGTTTTATGGTTGTTAACCATATGCTGTAACATTGTTTAGAGTACTTTGTTAACAACTTCTATCCGACCATTGGAATAGGGGTAGTATGGTGACGTAAATTCATGTCTGAATCCTAGATGGTGGGACAACTCTTGGAATATTTCATAAGACTAATTCCTTAGGCAGACTGAATCGTGTAATGACATGGTTGAAGAGAAATCGTGATGTGGTTTCTGTCATGTTGTCATATGTAGGAATGGCTTCTGCCCACTTGGTGAAATAGTTGATGGCTAAAATAATATATTTGTGGTTTCTAGATGACATAGGGTTGCATGTCATAAATTTGATTCCCCATTCGCAAAAGGGACCTGCTATAATGACTGAGTGTAGAGGAGTGGGAGGTGCTCTTTCCTTGTGGGAAAAACGTTGGCATTTCTCGCACCGTTTTACTGCTTGAATGCAATCATGGAATAGGGTGGGAAAATAATAACCCGCCTGGAGGACTTTTTGGGCGGTATCCATCCATGAGAGGTGGTTGTCGCAAGCCCCACTATGGTAGTAATTTAGGGATTTCTCAACTTGGTCGTGCATGAGGCATTGGCGTAAAACAGTGTCAATGCCCCTTCGATAAAGGATGTCCCCCATGAGGAGGTATCGGGGGGCCTGGTGGCATATACGCCTTTGGTCTTCATGGGTGAGTTGTGGTTTGAAATTTTTGGTTCATAAGAATAGGAGGATGTTGTCGTACCAAGGGTACTCAGTCGCACTAAAAATAGATGTTCATCTGGTAGTGAGTCATTAACTGGGGATCCTTTAGTCAAACTTGGAAGGTCAGTGATGAAATCAGTTAAGATTAATTTTTTTTTGCTCTTGGAGGATCTAAAATGCAGGTCGAATTCTTGCAGTATGACTACCCATTGAGCGTACTTGTGGTTCATCAGATGGTGGGTTAGCCGATATCTTATGGGGTTGATAGTTGTTATGACTGTTGTAGTCTGTAGGATGATGTCACTACAAGGAAAATACCTTCTAGTGGAGGTTATAAAGGAGGTTTTTAGTGTTATAAAATTGGCCAAAATTGTCAAAAAACATTTTCTACAACATCCGTTTTCGGTAACGGAGGTTTTGGCGGAGTTTCTAATGAAATTTCAACACAACTAAAAAACTGGGCGACCGAAGGTTATACTAGATGTTTTTCTCATCGGTGCGCTATTTATGTGTCAACGCATCGGTGTGTTTTAGAGTAAATGACCCAGTGCGTGTCATCCAGACGGTCGGCCTGGGGTGGTCGAAGGTGCATGCACCGAGCCGTAAAGGTCTAAAACCACACTGGGCACACTGTAGGTGATACAATGCACTAGTCTATAGTATTATAGAAACACACTAGTAGCAATGCACTGGTGCACAATATCACACAAACGTATCGATTATTCTAATTCGTATTGGTATTTTTGTGGTGCCCATAGGTCATACAAACGCACCGGTGAGAAATCTAACATAAATGCACTGGTGCGCAATATCGCACAAACACATTGAGAGTTATAATTGGTATTGGTATTTTTGCGGTGCCCATAGGTCGTAGAAATGCATTGGTGCGCTTTATCATACGAACGCACCAGTGTACAGTAATTGACCCACACCGATGTTCATTTTGTATTTTTTAGAAACATCGACCTGTGACAGTGCAATTATTGTGATTTTTTAATATTCATTATTCATCAAAAGTTGACACATATCTTATAACAGTATTCATATCAATTAAATTTTTATTAGTGCATTTGAATGTGATGTTTGGATTAATTTGTTATATCATATCATAATTATTGTGATTTTTTAAAATTCATTATTCATCAAAATACGACACATATCTTATAACAATATTCATATCAATTAAATTTTTATTAGTGCATTTGAATTTGATGTTTGGATTAATTTTTTATATCATATCATCATATTTCACATCTCTTCATTATAATATTTAATCATCCATAATTTAATCAGTGGTGTTACATTTCACAGTGACAATGGAGAACACAATAGAATAAGTTAAAACATATATATATATATATATATATAAGACAGTCTTTTTCATACAAAATGGGACAGTTATTGGTATCCCTTTGTCTT
The DNA here is from genome assembly GCA_034641835.2 of Pinus albicaulis. NCBI lineage: Eukaryota > Viridiplantae > Streptophyta > Pinopsida > Pinales > Pinaceae > Pinus > Pinus albicaulis. Next base: position 292,854,786 of record CM076581.1, read on the forward strand.
TCAATTGGGACACTATGTCCATTACATTAAACAAAATGTCTGATTTCACAGACAAATATTTCAAAAAATACAACGCCTTGGTTTGATATCCCAACATAATGATCATTATTCTTCACTTGAACTATTGTCACTCCTCGAACTACTTCCATGACTTGGGTTATTTCTAGGAATGTTTTGTTCACGGTGTTGATTGTTTTCTTCTTCTTCACCTTCCATCTACAAACATAAAAATAAACTGTAATGAGTGTATATACATTGGTGAGAATAATGAAAATTTCAATATTAAATAATATACATCAATGTAAATCGAAAAGAAATGGTGTACCATAGCAATAATTGACTCATGAACTATACACATTCTTTCAAAACTAAATTTCATGCTATCTTTCAAGATTTCATCTGTTGGCGCAGTTCCATACTTTGTTTCCTGCAATTTTAATACCCCATAACAAATAATATATTTAATATAATATATTTTTTTATTCTATTAATTATAGACGGAGCTAAGTAAAACAAGATCGAAAGATGCTTACAAATTCCACAATTAATTTCTGATATGTCAACATATACTCACAACCCATATTTAACCCAATGTCAATCAATTCGTCTGATGGTTCTTCTTTGTGTGTTAGCACCTGTTTGAATACATTCAATGATGATTGTTGTAAAACAACTTAAAATATACAAAAATGAAATCTAGTTAAGTTGTTATAAGGAAGTAACAATTACTCACAAACTTAGATATCAACCCTTTTCTTCCTTGCCGTCTTGTTTTATGTGGTGAATGGGTTCCATTTTCTTTTCTTTTCTGCAATAAAAAAATTGAAAATTAATATTTAAAGATAAATTGTTTATTTATTGTACCTAATCGAAAAATTCAATGATTACATATTACATTTGAAGCACGTTGTTGTTGAGATAGCTCCTCCCGCGATTCAATTTTGTCCATTTCTTTGACGATCTCCTGGTACACCTTTTTGGACATTCCTACTAGCATATTTCTAATACCAACTTGTTCATCTTTGGATATTTTCATAATATTCCTAAAAATGTAAGATGACAATAAATTATTTAATTTTTATATTGATATACGAAAAGTAAATATAGCAAAATTGATATTTATAAATAATTCTAGAAAAACATTTAAAGGAATATTACTTTTTCATTCCTTCTTTTTTGTTGTACATTTTTGCTATTAAAATTTGACATGTCTCATTGACCAATTCTTTGGAAACTCTTCCTGTATTTTAGATAAAATTTAGTTATTGGAATCATTAGATTGATTTTTGTATTGTAAGTGGAAGGAACGTCTATACATTCGTTTCACTAGATCCCTCAAACTTTTGTAAATTTTTTTCCCCCTTTCGTTAACCTCCAACACCACTCTAGATGAGCTAAGGAGAAATTCATTTTCATTTGCATGTTCTATTTTTGTTCTTTTCTTAGAACAACATTCATTTTCTGATTTGTTGGTCCCCGTAGAACATTAAACATATGTGAATTATATATTGTTTGAAACATGTTATCTAATAATTTTAAGTATATTATTAATGAAAATTAAAAAAAGAAACTCATATTGGATCGATAATATATTTTCATTCACCTTATTCATCCTTTTGCAATTTTTCCATCAAGCTTTTATGCTCTTCTGGTTCTAGATCAGAAATAATATTATCGAGCTTCATAATTTTGTGGCTCTGCATGATACACAGTAAACAATACATATTAGTTAAACTTACATATAGTTAAAAAATAATATTTTTTGTAAATAATTTACAAAGAAATTGCCTTTTTTTCTTTTCTTGATGTGCTATCAGTATTTTTGTTACTTGATCTCTTGTCATCCATTTCTTTATCAATATAAAACCTGTACCATATCCTTCATTAATATATTTTATAAATAAATCATCAAATTTTCAAGTAAAAAAAAAAATCAAGAAACTGATGCGCTTTTAATGTTGTATGCACCGATGTCGGTGCATCATGTTCTTATAAATGCACCGCCAAAACAGTATAAAACATCGTACAATGATCTATGTCAATAAGGAGCACCGGTGCATTATATGCTAACTAGCGCACTGATTAACACAAACAAATTAATAAAAATCCTCTAGTGTTGGTTTTTGTAGCATATGGTGTCGTGGAGGAGGAGGTGCGGCCTATTCTTATAAATGCCCCGCGAAAACAGGGGACCACCATACGGTCCTCTCCGTCAACAAGGAGACCTAGTGCGTTATATTTGAAATGGTGCACCAATTAACAGATAAAATAAAATATTTTTTTCCAAACAGTACGTGCACGGTGCGCTATAATTAAATAATGCACTGGTGCGCTATTATGAAACAATAAATTTAAATTTTTTACCTACTGCGTAAAAAATACTGTAGAAAATGTAAAAAAAACAATAAAAATTAATCACAAGATTGTTTGAAATTCTATGCTACAAGGTTTGAATCACCAGAGGTTTGGAATTCTGATTGTCTGAATAGTTATGTTCGAAAGTATTTTGTTGCTCCACAGTGCTCTCGTGCTCCCTTGCTGCAGGTATGTCTCATGCAAATATTTGGCTGAAATTTTTTGCAAAAATAGTGAAATAATGAAAAATGTTTAGTATTTAAAGAATTGTTTTATGAAATTAGATTTTCGAAAATATTTTGCCACCCATTTTTCAATTTACCACCTTTTTTTCACTTTAAAAAAATAAAGTTGTGCTTTTTTTATTTGCGGCTTTTCGTCACTTGTGCGTCAATTAATAACACCGCATCGGTGCGTCAGTTAATAACATGACACCGGTGCGGTTATCTATACATAAGCACCGATAACAATAAGTCCATTTTTAAGGCACCGCAATTACTTTTAGTTGTGTACACTAAAATTTATTGTTGATTTTGCTCAAATGCAGGGAGAAAATAACATAATTATATCGAATTGATAATTCTTCAAAATTTAGCTTGTTCCATAATATTTCTCGAAGTCTATCGTGAAGTTCTCCCTATCCATCTCGAGACGTAATATTTACTTCAGATTTTATTTATATTTTCATTATCTAATTGAATTTATGTTTTTTATCCATATCAATCAACTTAATAAAATTTATAATGTATACAAATTTGCAGGTTCATGCAAATGCAGAATCGAGTTCAGATGCAAAAAATATTCAAACAGCTCCAAAACGTCAGAAGCTCTTATCAGGAGCATCATACCACAAGGTGCGTTTGGTAGATGAAAATGAACATCCGCTTCACCCTTCCAATTGTAACAATATTGCATCTTCTAGCCACAATCATGGGAAAATGATGGTAATAATAATTATTTGGTATATTAATGTAATTATTTCAACGTCAAACAAATTAATCATGCATTGTCAACGATATTACTAATTGATATTATATATTTTGTACTAATCATGTTCAAATATATTTTTTGAAATTATTAGGATTCTAGTGATGATGAGCGACCTAGCTACCATCTTCCGTTGCACCCCACGACAATGTCAAATCAAGAGGAGGCTGAATTAAGAGAAAAAATCAGAGAGGAACGATACCAAGAATGGTTGAATCAACCACCGATTCAATTCCCACTACGTCTAGAATCACGAATTAGGAGTGACTCCAACAATAGTAGTTCTTCGCAAGCTGGCAATGGAGGCAATCAAATAGAGTAATCAAATAAAGGTTGGTATGGATGATTACTTAAGGGATACGACTACCACAGAGACAATTTTTTTAGATGCATTTCAAAATGATGATCAGCTAGGGGATGATGCTCATATCACTGACACCTTTTTCGAAATCCTTAAATTTGTTTCCACCACCCCTCTGTTTGGACCTGGCGGTCAGTCAAATTCTACCCAGTTGGGGACAACGATGTTATTGTACAACTTGAAAGAAAAGTTTGGCTTGTTGAATGCACGTTTCTCGGAAATTTTGAGGTAATTCACCATAAAGTCCTCCCTTATATAATTTTGAGAAATATAATCACACAATGAACATTACAAATGGTCAATTTTATGAACGTTAATAATTATATCGGCATTAATGTACATTTACTATTTTCCATGATCACCAACTACAGGTTATTCAAAGATAAGGTTCTTCCGAGTGATAATGTCTTGCCCGATAGCTATGAAGAGGAAAATAAATTGTTGAAAATGTTGGGTTTTGAGTACATATCATATCATGCTTGTCCAAATGATTGTATCATATATAGAGGAGAATATGCAGACAAAGAGATATGTTCGAAATGTGGGCATGACAGGTATGATAAATAAAAAAAGAAGGGTAAATCATGTGGTCCTCCTTTTAAGATATTGAGGCAAATGCCTATAATCCCAATTACAATCACACTTTTACAATTTCACATACAATTACAATTCAAATTAAAATTACAATTACAATTTTAGAATTTTACATACAATTAGAATTACAATTACAATTTTACAATTTTACATATATACAATTACTATTAAATTACAATTACAATCATTTCAGAATAAATTAAATATTATAATTACAATTAAAATTTTACAAATATTTTACATACAATTACAATTAAAATTAAAATTAAAATTTTACAATTTTACATACAATTAAAATTAAAATTTCAATTACAATCACGACATAATAGTTAATAAATATCATGATTTAATATTAAATTAAATAAACATCACGATCATGATAACCATCGTACAAATATCATATTTGACTAAAAAACACATTCAAATTCACTAACATCATCTAATCATCATGATCATGATCATCTAAAAAACACAATTAGCATTGTATAACATCATCACAATACAAACATCAAATATACATCTCATGTCAAATAACTGCTATCATATACACATCTATTTGCAAGCTGCACATTAAATGAACATATCTAACATGACCTAACAATATACACATCATGATGATCACCAACATGTAAATTAAGTACAACTGCAACATGAACATAAAATACATGGACCATATATATATATATATAATGTCAAAAATAATATATATATAACTGTATATTGTCAAAAATATACAACTGTAATATAAATGTCAAATATCAGCTGGTGGTACATCATCAATAGAAGTACTAATCGAGGCCTGGTCAGTCAATGGTGCAACCTTGAAAAGCTCAGATAGATGTCGATCATCACGTGCCTACTGATCTGGTGGTGCCTCATGCTGATCAAGATCAACTGTCAGCTGCTAATGATGACTTGACATGGATGGTCCAACTTGCTCATGATCATGAGTACTACTAGATGTTGTAGGCTGTTGATCATGATGACTCGACGTGGATGGTCCAGCCTGCTCATGATCATGAATGATAGATGTTGCAAGCTGAGAAGGTTGACTCGACGTGGATGGTCCAGCCTACTCATGATCATGACTATTGGTCGATGCTGCAGGTTTCTTATCTGCGGCGTGAGGTGAACGATGATCACTCCCCTATTCGTGATCATTAGATGATGCGTTGCTACTCGACTGTCGACGTACTACGTCTCAACCACGCCTACGTCGAAGGGCCCTCCTCAACCGCATCACTAAGCTGGTAGCTCCTACGACATGATGCATCAGGGTGAACATGTCACGTGGCATGCCTCTCCACATCTCTACCAACCTAACATCATCCTGTATCTCTCTCATAGTGGTGGGCTTGACTCCCCCCTCCACAAGAATTGCACAGAGTTGGTCGCCCAACTCCATCCTAAATCTAGTGTCAGGCTTATGCCTAGCAACAACTGGTACCAGTGCAACATGAGGACTAGGTCTGTTAGCACCGACCAAATCCTCAGCATCTGCCATCTCCTGATCGTCATCAGGATCTACACCTGGATCATTTTGTGGTGGTGGAATCTCATCGCCATCAAATGACCCAATTTATGCAAAATATATATAAGGACAAAACAATAATTAGACAATTTCATTAAACAGTTTAATAAAAAAAGTTAAAGAACATGTTAAAATAAATTTAAAGAAAACAATAATATTACCTCTATCATCCGGCGGCTCATCATCTATGAAGAGGATGTTGGCACACGCTCGCCAATCCAAACCAGCATACGGACAAGGGCCTAGAATGAAGGGATGCTCATAAACACTGGCTAGCAACTCTAGTGCATCATGCGATATCCTCGTAGAAAACTCTGACTCGCCCCTCTTGGGCATCATCTGTCCCCACATCTACATCCGTACATGTAGCATCATCCTAAGAGGCTGTCGAACAAAATTAGGCCTCGTCTATGGAAACCTCAAAAAAAATTAAAAAAAAATATCTCTGAAGCAAAAGGGAAGTTCACCCTCCATTGTGCCTGAGCACGACATCTATCTAAAGTTGTACAAAACTACCGCAAAAAAATGGCAAACCTCCTGACAAGTCGTGGCGCCTATAATAAAGAATCAACATAAAATAGAAGCGGGCAACTAATGCATTGCCCGTCACTGGTACGGTGTGAAATGGTCGAAATCAGTAGTTAGAGGCACCTCACCTCCTCTCCACCAAATGAAGCAATACGTAACTAACCTCTGAAGACCTGAAAATCTGCAGGAGATAGTATATCCATGCTAATGTATCTCTAGAAGTACACCAACTGACTCCCTACTGCATAGCCAACGAGGACCTCTAGGAACGAGGGAAAATACACCCCTCTCCTTGATAGGCCAGTAACGAAATATATTTCCTCCTCAATGGGCGTGTACCACTGGTTAGAACCAACCCGGAAAGCCTGTCGGTGGGTATTCCACCTCTAGATAAGTTGTCACAAAAACCCGCCATGGCCCTATAGGGATGTAGTCTCCTCATAGAACTTGAGGAGGCCTATCTCCCTTAGGAGAGCCTAGGTGGCTGCTGTAATAGGGCGAGTGATCTAAATGGAATGTATTAGTTTTGTTGTGCTATGTATCCAAATAGTAATTAAAATTTGTGCATAAGGTTCTCTAAAGTTTGCAAGTGAAACAAATGGTTTTAACTTAGTTAAACATATTTATGTGTGAGGTTAAAGCATGTAAATTGCTTGTATAACACTGTACAACAGTAAATAATAGAGGAATAAACATCACATGTAACAATACTCAGAAAAGTTGATGAAGCAGTTCACCCCTCCTGGGCTACATATGCTAGTCCAACTCCTAATGACATGTCCCTCATATCTTATTGCTCAAAAATGGTAATTACATGTGAATAAAAGCCACAAATGGTTGTGCTCTCTATAAAATAGCTTTAGAATGCTTGAATTAGTCAAGAATGACTATTCATTTGTAGAAAACAGAGAATGGATGCTCAAAACACTGAAAGCACCCTAGTGGCTCTCGTGGCTCCTTGACCTCTCCTGAAGCTAAACCTAAAAAATATGACCTCTGATGTCTCTGAAACCTCTGCCAATGTGTTCATAATGTCGAGAATACCCAAAATTTACTATTCACTCATCCAAATTGGTCTAATATCCAAGGAGTTATGGCAAAAACAAGAAACTGCCCAATATCCCTTAAAAAACTCCACTAAATGTGGAGGAACTCCAGATAATGTGACTAAACTGGAAATTATGCTATTTCTGGAGCTCCCTCCAATCGAAACCGCTAGCGGTCTAGCAGTTGCATTAAATGCCAATGGAGGTGTGACACATGTGAAATTTCCGGCAGATAATCCAGGTGATTACTGCCACGTAGCCATCATATTAAATGTAAACCCGCCCACCATGTGACAGGTTGGAGAAGCCACTGCGTGGATAAGACTGTCGGGGTTAACGTTTATGCCGTGGTTATTAATCCGCATGTGAACACCCATCCACACCTTTCGGTTACGGTTTGATGCCGCGGTTTGAGATGTGGCCTATAGTCTCAGGCGCAAGGTCTCGTGGAGTGGGGGCTGACCCCCTTTTGCCGCCAATGGAAACTATTTCAAGGTTTATAACGTAGCACTGCCCTTAGGGGTTAAGAACGAATCATGTGGCGTGGTGGTTGGATGTTTGTGCTGCGTGTAGGAGGTCCACTGTTCAAATCCTATGGGCTACAAAAATTTTTAATAAACCATTCCTCCTCCGCCTTGGGGCCACGTGGCACCCTACGGGCCTGCCATGTGGCAATCCTTAACTGGCCCGAAGATTAAAAATTCAAACCTCCATCCAATCTCTCATCCAATCTCTGATTGCCACTTGTCGAACTCTGACTAGTCCACATGGAATATTCCAAGGAATATTCTGAGGAATATTCTAGGAATATTCCCTGGAATATTCTCTTTTTATTTTTTCAACATGCAAAGTCAAACTTGGTCAAAGTCATTTTTTTGGAGTTTACTGGGCCTTTCAAACCATCATAACTTCTACATACGACCTCTATTTTGCAAACTATTCGTGGCACCAGAATCACAGCAAAGAGACCTTTCCTGTCGCTCAAGCTGAAAACTTTTTCGAGCACTTTCATTTTTGAGCATTTTTTAACAATGGACATGATCTCCTGATCAGTGAGGGTACATATATCTCTCCCTCTTTCGTGCCTCTCATAGGCGAACCACGTTATACTGGTCTGCTTATTGTTGTTGTTCCCTCTCTTCTCTCCTTTGACATCGTTGAATGATTGACATATTAAATACAATTCTTTTTATTAAATGAGACATATATTTAGTAATATATATATATATATATATATCTAATTTTTTTTGAAAAAAAACAGTCGGTGCACCACAAAAAACACACGTGCACCGGTAACGATGCGTATTTTTTTGTCGCGCACTGGAGGCGGTGCACCTAGAAATTTTTAGCACACCACCCTCCTAGCATTGTTACAAGGTCAACAGTGTGGTGCTATAAGAGACCGCACCGTTGACTATGTACCAATGTCAGGAGGGCGGTGCGCTGACCAAACTATGTGCCCTGGGGCATATACTTTAGGAAGCGCACCGCCGTCAACAGTGCGGTCGTTTACATGACCACACCATTGATATGTCCAGCTAGGGAGGGAGGTGTGATGAAAAAAATACCCGCCTCAGGGCGGATATTTCCATCAATTCACTTCATTCCCACAATTCGACATGGTCAACAGTGCGACCGGGTAACCGACTGCACCGCAATTTTTTTAATTTTAAAAAATCACGGTGCGTCGTTTCGATACTACCCCGGAACTGGTGCAGATATTGTCTGCTCAACTTAGTGTTCATAAATTGATGTCATAAATTGTCAACCAGAACTAGTAAACTGTTGAAGTGAAGTGCACTAAATGTGCCTAGGTATCTGTTTCCCAATACGTTGTGTTTAGTGTTTTTCCAGTGTTTTTGGTTTTTTGTTTTTATGCTAAGAGGAAAAGAACTAAGTGTTGGTAAAGAGAAGTTGTTGGTCACACTAAAACAGAGCAAAATCTATTCTAAACTATGTATGGCACTTAAGAACAGAAAATACAAAACTTGACAAGAAAAATAACTCATAACATGAACTCGGTCCAATTCATTCATTAGAAGTATATTGGAACAACTTGAGAAAAGGATGAGTTTAATGCAATGAAGTTCTTCTAAGTAAACAACAACCTACAATATCACAAAGAAAACCTCATCCATGGTTAGAAATTTGTTGGAACACATTTGGAAAAGATTATCTACAACATAGTAAGGAACCCTACTTTAAATTGACTTATAACACTAAAATTAATCCATTCTACAACTCAAAATGTCACTATTAAGCCTCATTCAAGGGTTAGAAATCTTTTGGAATAGTTTTGGAAAGAGGCAGTTTGTAAAATTATGAGAAATTGCAGAACAGTCAAGACTTCAAAATGAAATTACCAATTCTTGTTCCTATGGTAATGATGTATTAGTAGAGATTAAGAACAAGAGCAGTTTGTAAATAATAAAAGCCTTTAAGTCTAATTTAACAGAACTAGAGTACAACTAGCTAATAAAACTAGAAATACAATGAATACAACTGAACTAGAATGCAATCAATCAAACTTGAAATACAGTGAACATAACTGAACTAGAATGAAATTAACCTCCGAAGTATTACAACTGAACTAAAATGCAACTAATCTCTGAAATACTATAGCTCTATCTCATTCAGTGTTAGTGATATTTTGGAACAATTCATAAGAACAAGACTGGCTGTAACATTCGATGTAAGTGAGCATAAAATATAAAGTTCAGAAAACTGCTTAAATTAGGAATGAAACAGAGCTAAATTTACTTATCTAAACAATATGCACAGAGCTTCTCGGGCAGTAGGGGCCCTCTACCACCGGATTAGCACACAAATCTACTCAAGATTGCTTCAGATCTTGTATTAGAATTGTTCTTCTTTCATTAAAGGAAAACGCTTCAAAAACAGAGTATTACGGTCTTGGACAACTTAACAATAAAACATCAATCTAGCCAACTGTCTCTTGGTTTCCCGAGTTATTCTTATAAGAGAAATACATAACTTCCCTGGAGAAGAAATAGGGATAAGTGTCTTTTTCAATCAAAATCAAATTAGAACTCTTGTGGAGGCCTCGTACGTTGCTGAAGACATCTGTAGAGTCCTTGTCCTGGTAGGAATCTGCTTCTTAGTTTTGGGTTCCTCCACGTGCATAACCACCTGTAGATTTTTGCTCAGACTTCGTAGAGGGCAAGAAATGATGTAGGAGTGTTGTGGAATTCAACCATATGCGTTTTTCCTTTAAGTGACACCTATAACCTGTGTGAACATGAAGATAGCTACGGAATAGGCGACTAGCTATAGAATGGCTGCATTCTGTAGCTGAGTCTAGTAAAAAATTATTACAATAACAAAACCACGAAAATATAGCAAGTCAGTCATTGTATGCATTCCTAAAGTGACTTTAATCAATCCTATTGATATTTTAAGCCTATAATTTATAAGGGACGAAGGAAATGAAGTGAAATTTGGTGAAAGGAAAGGACATCTTTGGGGCTCAACAGATACCATTAGCACCGGTTCAGTGCGGGCTATAAATTTATAGGAAGCACCACAAACCAGTGCGAGCCGAACGAATCGAGCGCACCTTGCGGGATTTTTTTTTTAAATTTTAAACAAGGTGAATTTTAAGTTATTTTAGAAAACTAATCTGCTAAAAGGTTTAATTATGGAAAAAAAAGTAAAATACCTATACAATTGACTATCAAGGAGGCATATTGGCTATAGAATTTTCAAAACTAAATTTTCCCACCGTTTTGCAAAATTCGAAATGGAGATGGTGGGAAATGGACAACAGTAGTGCGTGCAATGGGAGCACCGATGGCAGGGAAGCTCACACAAGGTAAATTGCATTGGTGCTTGAGAGCTATGGAGGACTAAAAAGTGAAAAATACAGATTTTTGGTTGTAATTTTTTATTTATTTAACCCTGTTCCATTGCACAGGTTTTCTAGGTGCACCGGGTGGTTTCCTACAACTGCATCGGGCTATTTCAATTTTGGCGCGGGGTTTTAGGACACACCGGTATTGAATCTTTGTAGATCACTGGTGCGATAGAGTAATGAGACGCACCGGGCGAGTTTGTATCGAGCGCACGGTGTCCTGGTGTGCCAATTGTTTGTACGCACCGATGGTTTCTCTAGTGGAACGCACCGGCGCGGTTTAGGATGAGAAATGCACCGGGAAAAAAATATCCGCAAAAACCTCCACCCGCCAACCTCCTCTAGTAACCTCTGCTACAAACAGATGTCTAGGCTATTTTTATAAGGGGCTCCTCAAAAAAATCCACTAGAGGATCTTTTCCTTGTAGTGTGTAATGCTGATGCCGAAGTTTTTGTACAGCGTATACAAGGGCTAGGGAAGTTTTTTCTTTCGGTTCATATTTTAAAGCGGGGCCAGATAGGTTCTTACTGACGTAATATATTATTTTTTCTTTACCATCTGGTCCGTCTTGGACTAATACCCCAGCTATGGCTGTGTCTGAAGCCGATAGATATAAGGTGTAGTCTTTTTCATAATTGGGTGGATTGATCAAAGGGGATAAAAACAATGTGTCTTTTAGTGCCTTGAAACGGCTTTTAAGCCTAATCATCCCATTTGAATGGAATGTACTGATGGAGTAGACATATGAATCTTTGCACACAAGTGGCATAGTTGGGGACAAAGTGTCGTAAGAAGTTTTCTTTCCCTTGCAAGGTTTGAAATTTTTTGAGAATTTTAGGTGGTGGCACTTATTTGTTTTCTTGGACCTTGAGGGGTTCCACTCTTGATTCGATCACGTGTCGAGTACTACTCTAACCATCGTGTACGGTGTGAAGATATTTTTATTGACTATGGCTTATAAGGGTTTAAATGAGCATGTTAGTACATCGACTATAGTTCATAAACACATAAACATAAATAAATGAACTTAGCATATCAAGAAGCACATGCACGTAAGTAAGAGGGAGACTACCAATTGGTAACAAAGTTCACCCCTCCATCTCTCTGGGGCTACATCTCCGGATCTGCTTCAATTGGAATGCAAATATTCTATATTCTTTCTTCAAAGTAATCTCTCCAAGCTTTCTTACATTCAAGATCTATGGCCGAGCATTAGCTAAGCAATATGGCTCTCAATAGCTAAGCACTCTATCCTTTCTTCTCCCCCCTTCTCATGGCTCACATAAGGAATATATATAGTTTTCCCTCACCCACTCTCCAACAAAGAACATTAATTAGAAGACCCACAATTGTAGAGCCTAATTACAAGGAAGGAAAAACAATATCCATGAAAGTAGGATCTCCAACTATCTTAGGCTCATAATTGGGAAAAGTCTCAAAACCACCTAAAGACCCTTCAACCATGCCCTTGATTCTCTCAACCTACAATTGAGGAAAATAGAGAATTGGTGTGAGGTGGTTTCTCACATAAAAACCAATTTACCTAATTACATCAAATGAATAATATGTGAGACAAATTTTCACTCACAAATATTAATCATTTATATCAAAAGTGGATAATAATGCATGGTTTTAATAAAGGCTCGTAAAATGCATAATTAAATGCATGAGCATAATTTCACCCACTTGCGCACTTTGTCACCAACTTCAAATCAACATGGCACAAAGCTCTTTCACGTGCAAATATCCTTTCGAATCACACCTTCCCAAAAAGAAACTTTTGGTCTCCAAAAGTATTAGCTTTAATCCATCATGAACTGTATGAAAATGTCTCTGAAAGGAACATTCCCACATGACTCCTTCACCTGACGTACTTCGGAATTAGAACGCAATGCCAACACCTAAAATTGTTGCAATGCAGATGTATGAAGAGGCACATCCCTTGAAGACTCCTTTACCCATCGTACTTCAGAATCAAGATTCAAAGCCAAAACCTGACTCTGTTGCAATGAAAATGCTTGAAAAGGCTCATCCCTTGAAGACTCCTTCACCCAACGTACTTCGAAATCAAGATGCAAAGCCTGCATCTGCCTAAAGCTGCAACGCAAATGTATGGAAAGGCACATCCCTTCAAGATTCCTTCACCTCGGTCCTTCAGAGTCGACATGAAAAAGCCCACATCTGCCTAAAGTTGCAACCTATAGCTGATCATACCTTTTTATAACACTTGCCAAGAGTTCATTGGTCAAGTTTACATGCCAAAATGGCATAGGAAAATCGCCTCATTCAACTTGATTACAAAGAATCCAACAAGGCTTAATGCACAAAAATATGCCTCACTCTCTCTCACATAAGAGTGGCTAAAATAAGCCTTTCATGGAAACTATGGTCTTCTACATGGCATTCAACAATTTACATGCCAATATTTTTGATGCAAAAATATGATGGGAACATGGCCCTTTTGCATGGTAATTACAAATAAATTTAATGTGCCAAACATGTGCACAAAGGGAAAAGTACAAATTTTTTGAACCCCACCTTTTACATAATGTATACATAAGCAAATAACACTAATGGTGGAAAGGAAAAAAAAAAAAATCCATCCTTTCCCATATTATGTGCCAAATAACCTATGCACTTGGAAGGTGAAAATAAGTCAAATCTGCCATTACAAAACATGTGCATCAAAGGAATATGGGTTTAAAAAAAAAAAAACCCCACTTCAAAGCTTGAGAAATTGATAAATGGAATAGGAAAAAGGGCTACCATATTTGGAATATTCATCATCTATCATTTCTAGTTGAACAGGGCTTTCCCTGTCCCAACTAGAGTCAGAAATATTTGCGCTGACCCATTTTCAAACCATACATTATTTCTTCTTGGTGGCTTTTCATCCAGCCTTTCTGCAAGCATTTATGTATCTTCATTTGTGTGCTGAATTGTTCATTTCCTGAACTTCTTGTTTTGGAGCTCAAGTCTTTCATATTTTCCATTCTAACATCTCCCTTACAACATGCTCGAAGTATATGGTCTTTATAGAGTATCCATCAAAAGCCTCACACATTTGTACCATGACCTGAAGATGAAATCGATCTATAGATTGAAGTAGTTGTTGTTGGCAACACCAATTTCCTTCCCACCATGCACTGACGAAGCCTGCAAACCAAAAGCAACATTCACTGATGAAATAAGCTCATTTTGACATTGACGATGCCTCTCTAGACGAGATGATATTTTATAGCTAGATGCCTCCTGTGCAAGACTGTCAGCAATTCAATAAAACTAATTAAATAGTCAGTATTGGAACCCAATTCATCACGTAACCAGCTCAGAATCTCCCCACCTCCCCAATATTGAGCAGAAACATGTACAACTAGTGCTGACATTGCTATACAGATCTACATTCTAACTTTTGAGGGACCTTTGGAAAAAAAAATTAGCAATTTTTTTAAAAAGTTATGTAGCGAAAAAAACGCAGCAGGTGGCAGCTCCTCAAGATCTCGTTGTACCTTTGTTTTCAAAGTTTGAGAACAAAATATAGGCGTTTCTAAATTGTTGTTTACATCATGAAGAAGACCGTCTGACACCTCCCACATGGAAGGATGCCTTGAATAGCTGTAACTCGTGTCCTTCTGCCACTAATGACGATGTAGAAAATTTGGAGGAGGCTTCCATTTGACCTCATCCACCTTCAGTTTCATCACCATAGTGTCGAGAAAACTGCAGGAGGCATCTATGCGGCTTTCCGTGGGAGTGGCGGGGAGCGAGGAGCCGTGGGAACTCGAGCCCTGGCTCTCAGAAGGGAGTGTCTACTCGAACTTAAAAGAGAGGAGGTCTACCATGATCTCCAATTTGGCATATTGGATTTGATCCAAAACACGCATGAACGCACAAGTCGGCTCAAAGCTCCTCTTGTTTTAGCAAGAAATGAACGACTTAAACTGAGCACGTCTGGATTTAGTGCCACAAAATCGAAATTTTTGTGATAAAATCATTGAAAAGTTCCACGAAATTTGCCGCACAATCTTCACCTTGTTTCCATGTGTCTTTACAGGCATTATCAGATCCTAAACTGCTGTAAATCGTTGCAATAATTGATGCTTCCTTGCCCACATGGGCAGTTTTTCACAACTCGATTTTGGTGCTAAAGTATAAATTTGTGGGCGTTCTACCAGTTTAAGATCGCCCATGGTAGCCAATTCTAGACAAAGATTCTACAACGTATCCTTTGTGTGGTTTATTACTGTCCATCAAGGATAATATCATATTGATGAACTGTAACATATGCTTCTGCATATACCGGATCACTGAAGCCTGTAAGTTGTAGAATCCGATTCAATTTATTCATCACAGCAAGTACTGAGATTAATTGTTCTGGCCAAAGTGCATGCATGACCCTTAGATTTGGTTTCAACTACCTCAAGCTTGAAACCCGCAAGCTTCAATATTGGTTCCACTTTTCCATAGAAGGTTTACTTGAACGACCTCATCCTGTACGAGGATTATGTATGACACGCATACAATGTAATGTTCCCAATTTTAGCCTCAAGCTAAAATGGAACATTATAGTGGCATATTTTATTTTTCTTAATAAAATGGGTAAGGAGACCTCTTAACCCTTGGTGATAGATAAATAACACTCCTTATGAGGAAGGAGGATAAATAAGCAGCTGAAATAAACACCTAATGGTGTGAACATGATGAGGATCACCTTGAGTTGGCCATGTTTGACCAATTCAACAGCGCTGCCTTAGAGGGGTGGCTTGCTTGAGAAGACAACGCAGCTTTTGGAGGGAAAACATTCAAAAGTGAATGAAAACCCTAATTGTGGGACCTATGGTGAGAAAGAGTTCATTTTCTTTATAAGAACGAAGGAACAACTTATTTGGTTCATTCTTTGATTCAGAAATTTCATGGTGAAGCCAAGGACTTGCACATCCGGGCTATTTAGCAGGATTGCAGTGCTCTTGAGCACTGGGGGTGTTCTTGGGAGGGGATCCCCCACCTCTTCCTCATGGTAGGAGAGGATTTGAGCTGCATTTCCTCATTCCAGCATTTGGCCAAGCTCACTCCTTCAGTTGCAGCGTTATTCCTGTAGTAGGATGGTGCTGTGTTGCTGGGGTAGCAGCTAAGGAACTCATAGAGTCTTTGCTTACTTGATTTTTCAGTGGTGGAGTGATCTCTTCATTGGAGGAGCTGTAGAGAGGGATCTTGGACCATATTTCAGATCTGTGGCATTAGGCCACTCATTCACCATCTCCCACTACGTAGTCATTTGGAGAAACTGTGTTATTCCATGAGGGCAGTGTTGGGGGAGATTCTTGTGCTCATCAGGAGGAGTGATTTTGAGTAAAAGGGGATCAACCCCTTTTCCTTTGAGGGCATTATCAGAGGAGGGCATCAACATTTCAGATCAGCCACAGCATCATATCCATTTGGTTTCAGTTGCAGTGACATTTTGATGTCACTATTGTATTTTGTTCGACATTTCTAGCAATCTCCCTGAGATTGGCTAGAAATCACATATTCAGCCCATTTTCCCATTTGTGTGCATTTATTTTTATTCCTTCAGCTACATTATCATTTTTTATGTATTCAGCAGCTGCATCTCTCATATAGACTATGCAGTCACTACCTCCGAAATTTTGTGCAGTAGCAACATCTCATGTATTACATTCCTTATTCATTGGAGGTTGGTTCTAAAAGCTTGAGGGTCTTGTTCCTCATGATATTTTTGTATAATCTTGCTGATATATTAATATGATGATGGCTGTATTATTTAACCTCTCATGATACATTCAAATTTGCAGAGTTTCATATTAATGTTTGCATATTGCTGTAAGCTCTCTCATTGAGCATTGTTTTAGAGATCTAGTTTGGGGAGATCTATATAACCCATATAGAATCATTTATTTAAGCTCATTTTCTGTAGGGAAGTTATATTAGATGTTTTCTAGGGAATCCCAGTGTTGGTTAGCCTTATTTATGCAGCAACTTCCTTATACAGCGTCCTCGAGGACCCTGTGGCAGAAATTCCCAAGGTGGAATATTGCATATCCATAGGCAGAGTCTGTGAAGGGCCAGCTAGCCTCAAGATCTCTCCCTTATTTGAAGGAGACATATCCTGTAAATGCCCCAACATTCAATCTCTGAAATGGACTTGCAGTGTCTCACTGAAGAAGGAAAAATGGAATATCTTAAGATATTCCCGACGGAGCAACATGTTCCTGAAAAAGGGACATTACAGTGGTATCAGAGCATGATCTTGGCTCAGCCTGTGCCCAAGATCCAAGGCTGTCATAAGGAGGAGCTTCTCTCCAAGGAGAGGAGATTTAAAAAGGAGACAAGGAAAGAGGAATGATGGAAGAGGAGGTTTCCCTTTTTCTTTTCCAGACCATTGTGGACACCATTGCAAATCTTGATGAAAGGGAACAGTGGGAAGATTTTCTGAAAAGGGTTGTGGATGGAGAAAAACCTAGTTTTTTCATGTTGGGTGTGAGCATTCAGCCACACATGCAGATCCACAGCGCAGTCCTTTGTCCATTTGTAAGGATAGAGGTAGGAGATGAGGCCATTGGAGGAGCAACACTACAACACAAGGCATGGCACATGATTGTTGGTTTGAGGGTTTCATTTTTCATTGTCAGGCAAATGCAAAAACATGTGATGCATTCACTAAGGGTTTGATGGAGAAAACTTGGTGAAACTCATTGTGTCATAAACACAAACACTTTGCATGCACTGGAAAGAACCAACAGCGCCGTCACACTGGGAGGACATCCATCACCACATGGAGGTGAGAAGGGAGCTATTGCTTCCACTAGAGGAGATCTTGTATCTTTGCAAGGGGGTTCCAAATATTTTTGTGTGTGGGGACCAAGGCACAATTCCAAAGCCCTATGTAGCATTTTCTGGGGATTGTGAGATGGATGGGGAAGAGAAGGATCGGCATGGAGGGATGATGGGTATTCACCCATATCCACTTCAGAAACTTTCTACACAAGGGAAAGAGACTGCACTACGTAGAGGAGAGAGGGACAAATCAGTCCGCTCATACATGCAGTCTATTTCAGATCTTGATGTCTCAATTTTTGGAGGCTTTCCACTTGGGAGGCCACTTGATCTGGAGATGATGAGAGGCATCATGCTTTTTGGTTCACCACTCTTGGATTCCGGATGGGTGGAGACACTAGAGGGATCCAACATAGCGCAGAGGGTTTGGGGTAAACACAAGGAGGAGAGATACACTCTCTCATTTTCAATATCACCCCTCTTCATCAGCTTTACTGCGCTGATAGAGTTTACTGCATGGATGGAGGGTAGCATCTTCATGATGCAGGATGACTGCTCCATGGGTTTAGTGAGAGAGAGATTACTTCCTTGGGGAAGAACTCTTTCACGCTTTGGAGTAGATGGAGGCCACTCATGCTTACATTGCCCAGGATCAGAGATTCTTTGGAGCTGATAGTCTCTCATGGGAGGCTTATTTTTAGAGATCATCATTTCTTTTGAGAATGAGCAGCTGCATGATGGCATGACAAGAACTTGGAGGATGACTTTGGCATGAGGGGATGTCAAGGTAGCAGGCAGCAGCGTGATGGAGCACCACATTGCAGAATACCAGCACTGTCTATGTGGAGGATTGATCTAGGATGGAGAACTCAGCTTTGGTTGAGTATTCCCCAGGATCCTAATGCATGCATGATTCTTGGATGGCCTTGATGGAGATGGTAGACACTTAGTGGATGATATGAGCATATATCATCATGGCAGACTCTTCTTGGCTAGAGTTTCTAGTCTCAAGGAGAAACTATTTGCATGCAGCATATGAGGGCTTCCTAGATATGCACTTGGATGTATAATTTGATTGGCTAGAGGAGTTAACTTGGGAGGGAATTCATCATGGCACCTATCAGCATAGGAGATATGCATAGCCCACTTGATTATGGTGGAGATAACCTCACAGCCACTTCCCTACTCATTGAGGTAGAGGGAAATTTTCAGTTGGGCCATTTCAAGCTCAAGAGCTCAAGTACAAATTGGAGAAGGTATAATCTCACATCTTGTATTGTACTTTCCTTCCTTGTTTGAGCAGCATGATGAGTCAAGAAGAGTTGATTCCTTCTTGCATATTGTACAAGGATTTATTTTTAGACTTGTAGTAGAAGAATGGACCATTCTTATGGTGGTTTGTGGAGGGAGCCACATGCTCCTTGGTGTGCATCATTGGCACCAATTTATATTTTCATGTTCCTATATTTTGAGATGTGTGTGGCAGTAAACAAGTGGCTGGGAAAATCACTTGTTATGTATATTCTGATGCAGACAAGAGGCTCACTACATTGATCCCATGAGAGGAGCAGTGACCCACTCTCTAGTTGTCTTATGGCAACTTGTTTTCATTATATTATGCTACCTTGTATTGCTGATGCTTATTATTCACAGGGAGCACTATTTGGAGAGTGACTTATATGTTGGGACAACCCATTGAGAGCACCACTTTCCTCATTACACATGTTCTATATTGCAGGAGATACCATGGGCAAACCATGATTGCCATACTATTACTTTCCTTTTCTTGTGGGGCAAACCACTCGGAGAATTTGAAGAGGCATTTCATGGCTGGATATTTTCATGGGGTAGCTTGGGCCACTCTTGGAGGCCATACCACTTCAGCCCAATGACAAAGGCAGCCCCATATATAATACAAAAGGAGAGAAGGACTTATTGAGATGAAGCAGCAAAAACTTTCCATTCAGCCCCACTACATTGCACAGAACCGGGGGCAAGATTTCATTTGGATGATAGCATGGTTGAGGGGATCATCAGTGGGATTATATTTTCCCATGAATGTCATCACTCCTAACTTGAGGAGGCCATATTTCAGCAGGAGGATTTCCACCTACACCTTCTATCTTTCAGGGTGTACACCATTCCAGTTTGCATACTTGGGAGGAGGCATTGGAGGACAACTTTATTGCAGCATATCTCGAGTAGCGGTGGAGATTTTTGATGAGGAGGCCATAAGAGAAGAAGGGGGAGAAATTTTTTTCTCTCTATGCAGTTGCTTGGGGACAAGCAACATGTGGGAGGGGAGGATTGTAATGTTCCCAATTTTAGCCTCAAGCTAAAATGGAACATTATAGTGGCATATTTTATTTTGCTTAATAAAATGGGTAAGGAGACCCCTTAACCCTTGGTGATAGATAAATAACACTCCTTATGAGGAAGGAGGATAAATAAGTAGTTGAAATAAACACCTAATGGTGTGAACATGATGAGGATCACCTTGAGTTGGCCATCTTTGACCAAGTCAACAGCGCTGCCTTAGAGGTGTGGCTTGCTTGAGAAGACAACGCAGCTTTTGGAGGGAAAGCATTCAAAAGTGAATGAAAACCCTAATTGTGGGACCTATGGTGAGAAAGAGTTGATTTGCTTTATAATAATGAAGGAGAAGCTCATTTGGTTCATTCTTTGATTCAGAAATTTCATGGTGAAGCCAAGGACTTGCACATCCGGGTTGTTTAGCAGGATTGCAGTGCTCTTGAGCACTGGGGGTGTTCCCGGGAGGGGATCCCCCACCTCTTCCTCATGGGAGGAGAGGATTTGAGCTGCATTTCCTCATTCTGACATTTGGCCAAGCTCACTCCTTCAGTTGCAGCGTTATTCCTGTAGCAGGATGGTGCTGTGTTGCTGGGGTAGCAGCAGAGGAACTCATAGAGTCTTTCCTTACTTGCTTTTTCAGTGGTGGAGTGATCTCTTCATTGGAGGAGCTGTAGAGAGGGCTCTTGGACCATATTTCAGATTTGTGGCATCAGGCCACTCATTCACCATATCCCATTGCGCATTCATTTGGAGAAACTGCGTTATTCCATGAGGGCAATGTTGGGGGAGATTCTTGTGCTCATCGGGAGGAGTGCTTTTGAGTAAAAGGGGATCAACCCCTTTTCCTTTGAGGGAATTATCAGAGGAGGGCATCAACATTTTAGATCAGCCAGAGCCTCATATCCATTTGGTTTTAGTTGCAGTGACATTTTGATGTCACTATTGTATTTTGTTCGGCATTTCTAGCAATCTCCCTGAGATTGGCTAGAAATCACATACTCAGCCCATTTTCCCATTTGTGGGAATTTATTTGTATTCCTTCAGCTACATTATCATTTTTTATGTATTCAACAGGTGCATCTCTCATAGATACTGCGTAGTCACTGCCTCCGGCATTTTGTGCAGCAACAACATCTCATTTATTACATTTCTTATTCATTGGAGGTTGGTTCTAAAAGCTTGCGGGTCTTGTTCCTCATGATATTTCTGTATAATATTGCTGATATATTAATATGATGATGGCTGTATTATTTACCCTCTCATGATACATTCAGATTTGCAGATTTTCAGATTAATTTTTGCATATTTTTGTAAGCTCTCTCATTGAGAATTGTTTTAGAGATCTAGTTTTGGGAGATCTGTATAACCCATCTAGAATCATTTCTTTAAGCTCATTTTCTGTAGGGAAGTTATATTATATGTGTTCTAGGGCATCCCAGTGTTGGTTAGCCTTATTTATGCAGCATCTTCCTTATACATCGTCCTCAAGGACCCTGTGGCAGAAATTCCCGAGGTGGAATATTGCATATCCATACGCAGAGTCTGTGAAGGGCCAAATAGCCTCGGGATCTCTCCCTTCTTTGAAGGAGACATATCCTGTAAATGACCCAACATTCAATCTCTGAAATGGACTTGCAGTGTCTCATTGAAGAAGGAAAAATGGAATATCTTAAGATATTCCCGACGGAGCAGCATGTTCCTGAAAAAGGGACATTACATACAGGAGGAATTTTACATTTAACTGGATTTCTAGGTTGAAAATCTCTTGAATCAACTGATCCATGTTGCTTCAAAGGATGTGGCCTCTAATTCCCAAAACATTGCAACTCTGCATATGCAGAGACCCACCGTAGTGTGTCATCAGGAGTTGATGCCAATAAATTGAGGTCCTTCTGCCTTTTATATGATTTTATTAATGACGAGGGCACCCATGATATATTTATGAGTGGAAAATAATGCGCCGTGAAATGTCTAATTCAATCACTATATGAAACAACAAAGATGTGGCCAAGGCTAAGGAAGTGTGTATCCCAAACATAAACCTTCATGGTAAGCTTTTCATTAACCTCGACCTTGGTTGTATTTGATTTCTTAGTTTGACTATCAAGGCTTGTACTTGAATTTTTTTTTCTTAATAGGGACCATTGTTCTAAAAACCAAAAGTTGTTCCAATAGATCAGAACTCTCATCTCTAATATCAATCCTGTGCTCACATCGATTTACATGGAGGATTTGACTCTATCTCTCTTTTCACGACCAGTCACTCGAGAATAATTCTGCTGAGAAGTCACCTGAGGGAAAAATTAGTTCTCTATGATTCAAATAAAGCATGGAGATGATGATTTTGTGAAAATATCAAGGTGTTTATATTTTGAGAAAGAGCCCCAATATACCCCAGGGGGCTCCACATCTCTCTCCACTAAAAAAAATAAACCAGATGACTGCAACCACTTCCACCTAGAATAACGGAGATGCCTAACTGAATTCTCTTAGCCCTCCCATCAATTAAGAAAAGGTTTTGTGCTTATAGTGAGACCTATCTAGCATATATTTTTTGCACTTTAAAATAGCCACTGCAGCTGAAATAGGATCTCTACTAATCAAACCACTAAGGACCTCACTTATTTTTCACAGGAAGCGAATACACCACCATTAACACTAGGAACAACATGCACAACAAGGTGCAGTGATCCTCCAGGTCGCAATAAATTTACCATCCAAAGGTCGTTTGACGCGATTCAAGCGTCGTTGGACTCCTCTCATCATCTCTTCGCAATGGTGCCATTATTTTTTAATTATGAGTTGGGAAAATTTTGAGCATTTTCCATCAAAAGAGGGATACCTGCCCCCATAAAACTAAAATTTTTGCAAAAGAGTAGAAATATAACTTGCGGAAACATCATGAACTGCTTACCAAACCAACACCAAGAACTTTCTTCTTGTAAGCGTGCTTTTCGAATGGTGGATGGAGCATCCTTCTTCACGGGCTCTTTTACAAGCTGCATGCTTGATTTGTGGTGAATTTCGGGGTGCAAATTCCAACACTTCTTCTGCCAATGGACACTGATCTTGTAAAAACTTCAAAAATTATGTCATTTCCCATTCAACTGTGTCTTCATGATAGGAGGATTTAGAAGGTTCTCATTATTATTGGTCTCATTTCTTGTGGACACATCTATCTTCTTAACCCACACTTTCTTTGTGTGATGCTTAATTACATCATGGTTAGAATATATATGAAAGAAATCATTTCTCTTATATGCAAAAGAAGAATTTGAATGATTGTCATACCTTCCTGACTTGACCTTGAAATGATGAGGATTAGGTGGCTTGATTCCCTTATTGGAATTGGGTGATGTAGAGATGGTTTTTGCTTCAAATACCTTCTAGAATTATCCTTTCTCTTTATGTCCATAGCCTAAGCCTGCAAATGGTTTTCTTGGTACAACCTCCAATGGTTGGGTGACTCCTTGGCCATTTATGCCAAGTCCACCTCCTCTATACCCTATCTTCTTGAGGATCTTCATGGAAAATTAGTTTCATATTGAGAGAGAACAAAACATGAAGTAACATCATATACCTTGGTTTGAGATACAACATCCATTGTTTCAACCTTCTCCAACTTAGCCAATAACTCCTGTTTTTTTCGTAGCATCTCTTGAAGCTCCTGCTTATCCTTTTCAGCTACCTGCAACAGTCTTCCCAATTCTAAATTTTCAACTTGAATGTTGTCATTTATCTCTTGAAACTTTTGCATTCTTTCAGCGTTCTTCACTCCTCTACCCATCCTGCAAATAATTCACCTACTCTGATACCACTTGATCTGATCACAAGTCGATTACTACTTTAACCATCGTGTACAGTGTGAAGATATTTTAATTGACTATGGCTTATACGGGTTTAAATGAACATGTTGTTCCATCGATTATAGTGCATAAACACATAAACATAGATAAATGAACTTAACATATCAGGAATCACATGCACGTAAGTAAGAGAGAGACAACCAATTGGTAACAGAGTTCACCCGTCCATCTCTCTAGTTTACATCTCTAGATCTACTTCAATTGGAATGCAGATCTTCTATATTCCTTCTTTAAAGTAAGCTCTCCAAGATTTCTTACATTCAATATCTATGGCCGAGCATTATCCTAGAAATATGGCTCACAATACCTAAGCATTCTCTCCTTTCCTCTCCCCCCTTCTCATGGCTCACATAAGGAATATATATAGTTTTCCCTCACCCACTCTCCAACAAAGACCATTAATTACAAGACCCACAATTGTAGGGCCTAATTACAAGGAAGGAGAAACAAGATCCATGAAATTAGGATCTCCAATTATCTCAAGCTCATAATTGGGAAAAGTCTCAAAACCACCTAAAGACCCTTCAACCATGCCCTTGATTCTCTCAACCTACAATTGAGAAAAATAGAGAATTGGCATGAGGTGGTTTCTCACATAAAAACCAATTTCCCTAATTACCTCAAATGAATAATATATGAGACAAATTTTCTCTCACAAATATTAATCAATTATATCAAAAATAGATAATAATGCATGGTTTTAATAAAGGCTCATAAAATGCATAATTAAATGCATGAGCATAATTTCACCCATTTATGCACTTTGTCACCAACTTCAAATCAACATGGTACAAAGCTCTTTCACGTGCGAAGATCTTTTCTGATCAACTCTGATCCCTTATTGGGATACGATGAATACTAATAGTCTCCCTGCATTAACGCGAAAGACACACTTGAGAGGGTTCAAGTGTAGGTTGTAGTGTTGGCACCGTTGGAATACAAACTGTAAGTCCTCTAGATGGTCACTTTGGTTCTTGGATCATATAGTGAGTTCATCCAGGTAAGCTAAGATGAGGTGAGCCAAGTCATAGAAGATATAATTCATGGACAGTTGGAAGGTGGCTCAAATGTTTTTAAGACCGAAGGGTGTAACTTAATATGCGAACGTGCCCCAAGGGGTAGTGAATTTCGTCTTGTACTGATCCGTGTGCTAGATTTGAATTTTATTTTACCCTTGGAATCCATCCATGAAGGACAAGGCCTCATGACTGGCGCAAGCATCAATGACTTGGTCGATAAATGGGGTAGGGTAGTTGTCCTTGGGACAAGCTTTATTTAAATCTTGGAAATCAGTGCAGACTCGGATGGTGCCCTATTTTTTCATGATAGGTATAGGGTTGGAAACCCAGGATGTGTACGAGATTGGGTAAATGAACCTGACTTTATGAAGCTTTTTAATCTCTTGCTTGATTGCTTCTGCCTTATATGGGTGTAATTGACGATGCTTTTGGTGGACTAGTGGTATTTCAGGCCAGGTGTCAATGTGGTGTTCTCCGATGGTGGGGCTAAACCCTGGCATTTCGGAATGATCCCATTCGAATATTTCCATGTAATATTATAACAAGTTTATGTAATCGACTACCTCGTTTGGGGAGCATGCTACCCATAGCAAGATTTCTTCAATTTTTCCTGGTTTTCTTGAGATATTCACCTTAATGGTTGGCGAAATATTCGACATATTCCCTTATTCAAATGCGTCGGGTGTTGGGATAGGGTTTTTGAACCAATTGACCTTTCGCGATGGGAGGAAGTCTTTGGATTCAATGGAATATATGTCCCGGGTTTATGGGCTGCTAGGCTTAAACTTTTTTTTCTAGAAGAAAGAATGAGCGGTGATGCATCGAGTCCCACAAACAATCGGGTTCTCTCATGGCCTCTAGAATATCTTTGTGAGTGTAAAACAAGATGTCTAAGGATGAATTGGTTGGTGCGAGGCAGTGAGGAATTTATTTGGGCCTAATTGTGCTGGTCAACAGACATGAATATGATTCTGTGGTTGATGTTGTGGAACCAAATGAGGTTGATAGGGTGCAGACGAGTTGGGTTTTCACTGTCGTTGGTACTACTACTATTGTGGTAGTTGTAGTGGTCTCGACACTAATGAAATATGAGCAGACAACATGAGTCATGGTTCCCATGCATGATGAGATGAATCATATATGGTGTTGTGTGTCGTCAACATTAAATAGTGGAAGAATTTTCGTTATGGTTATTTGTTTGAGAGCAAAACCGTGCTCTTCTAGTGGTGTACTAGGGGTACGCGCACATTCTTGGACTTGGAAGTTGCGTTGAATGCATGGGTGCTGAAATTTTTTCATCTAGGGGACCATCTCTGTTTCATGGTTATGGCTTGTGCAAATGGTGCATGGAGTAAAGGTGACTATCGAGTAGATGGTGTGAGAACCAACACTACTCTTTATGCCCAAACTGGATGCTTGGAGATGATTGGGCATTGGGACATGTTTAAGCTTCTTCCATCTCCAAGTATTTTTTTTTGGTTGGTTTGGTTCCTTCAGGGAGTACAAACTCAATGTTTCCCTTGTCGCTCATAACCTTGGGAGGTATTCACAATTCATAGTCCGGTGGAATTGTAGGCAAATCCTTCAATAGCAACGTGTGATCTTCTCCTGATTAGAGAGATGGATCTATGGTATGATGGTGACCATGCAGATAATGTCAGTGAGTTTCTTGAGTTCCTGACATTGATTGACCATGTGGTCTTTTCTATCGCATAGAACACATGTTGTTCTTGGCTAGTTTTGTGCCCTACTAGGACGATTTGTTGCCTTAGCCTTCCTAGGGTTTTGGTAATTATGGGGGGAAGGCCACATTGCGTTAGGATGCCTTGGTTCTAAACCAGTTACATCTAGGTGTTTGGTGACCGATGTGCATCTGGTGTCTAAAAAAGGTCAAAATTGGGGGATTTAAGTACAATGTCGAGCGTGATGGTTGTCATGACAAATCAAACAAGATTTTTTCTCTTTGGTTCCCCAATCCCTTTCGAGTATTGGATTAATTGGGTACCATTTGTGAAATGATACTAAGTCTGGGCATTGAGCGATCAAATGATTGCGGGTGTCGCACAATGCGCAGGCTAGGTTTCTTCGTGGAAGGCGGTTAGGGGAAATGATCTACCCCCTTGTTTGTTGTTTTTCATGATATGAAGAGGATGGACCTCGTTTCCTCATTCTATTGAGTTGTCAAACTTTCTAAACCGTCTACTGCAACGAGAAACTTTATGGCCTGGCGTAAAGAATTTAATGTCGAACGAAATCGGGTGATGTAGGGAAAATGATGAACCAGGTGGTTGTTGGAACACACTTGACACAAATACTGGACTGCTAATATGTCGTCATAGTACACTAGGTTGACTAGGTACCATATTTCAAATAACTCTAGAGCTACACAGTCAGCGATGAAGTGATCTCTTTCATCAGAGAGTGCGTAGAGCTGGACTGGAGCCTGAGGACGATTACGGGGGGGAGGTGGTTGTTCAGGTGATCGTCTTTCCTCCAAACACATATAATATGGTCCTTGTTGCTTCCATATTTTGATTTGTAGTATTGTTGGCAGATTTCGTGTCCAAGCCAGCTAAGTTAGGGTTTTCAGCGATGAAGCATCGCATGAGATCCAACATAGACCAGAATCGATGGATATGGGGATAATAATGCACGTGGTGGTTTCTTCGACAAATCTAACACGTATGTCATCGATGTCGAACTAATTTTATTTGGGAAAATCGCGGGACTTGATACACACGGTTAAACTCCCTTAAATCGGGGCACTGTGTGACTAAGTGATCAGGCTCGTCACATAGTGCGCAAATTTGGGCCTGTAGTGTGGCCTCCATTTGTCGTCTTCGGTCTGATGGGGATAATGTATATGAACAAGATGTAGGCTCCTCTCATATGTACAATATGGTTTTAGGTTCTCTCTTGTCCATTTGCATGGGTGGAGCTAAGGGGTCATGTTGGTAAGATTGCTCTAGGGCTTGCAAGGCATCCCTATATAGTGGCATCTCTGGGAAATGATGGGCATAATGCCCATAATGGTCGCATATGGCACATGCATGATTAGTGTGCAATGATTTCCCTTGGTTTTTCGTAGCCTACTCCTTCTTATGGGAATTCGAGGTCGCGACATTTCTTTCAGTGTGTAGAAGAGTTTTCAATTCCTCTAACTTCGGGAAAATATTAGTAGGATGACCTACGATATTGCATAATGCGCAAGGTTGTAATGCCCTAGGTAAATTGGGGGTTTCGAATTTCTTCCCTTTTTTGTTATTTTTCTTGGTCACATTAACTGGCGCTGCTACAGGTGTTTTTTTAATCGTTGTGACCTCCTTAGGAGCGATGGGGGTTATTCCTGTAGAGGTGATGCATGGACTTCCTAGCATGGCTGGTGGGACCAAATACCACATGAGTATTGCGAAAGCCATATTCAACAATGTTGTAGTTTCCAAGACTTGTTTTGACACAAAACTAGGTGGGGGGTATAAAAATGGGGTTTATGAAATGGCATAGGATAGGAATGTTGTGCTAGTGGCTTCGACCTCCATACTATTGGTTTCTATGTCTGGGCTAGTTTCGGTGTTTGATGAGAGCATCATGCACATCGATCCCCCCGTGCTTTCCAGCACTCCCTTTGGTATAATCGGGGGATCTCCTAGGAATGACCCAAGGATGGATGATGGTTTGAACTGGCCAGGGAAAAATTATATATACCATGTAAGTGGTTCCATAGTTGTGTCTACATACAGTAACATGACATCGAGGGTTGTCATGGGTTTCTTGTCGTAGTATGTGAGCTAGTCAATGATGATGATATGATCGTCATGGGGAAACATCATTACGCTAAAGATAGATGATGCAATCTCAATAATGGCTTACATATAACTCTGCCTGAGGATTATATTGTAGTCCACTTGTGCTTCTAAGACCTCAATGTCTATAAGTACTATCTTCCAGCCAAGTTTATGGGGAAATTTTGATATAGACCGATGGGGGCTGAAGGGAGACCATTGTATGCTCTAAGCATGATGTCATATGGTTTCAATTCAGGCGATCCTAAGTTTTTCCAAATGTATTTTAACATGATGCATGTGGATTCTCCTTAATCGATGATGCATCAGTGTATGGTGATGTTATGAACTGAAACTAGTATTTGGAAAGCGACCAGAGAAGGAAGTCTGGGGCTTGCTTTATTTAGGTCGAAAACCATTAGGAGCGAATCAAAAGGGTCGATTTCACCTAACGGGGAAACTAAGTCTTTCCATTGTCTTGGGCACGATTGTAAGAATTCCAAGGATGACATAACATCTGGTGATTGTGCTAAAACATCAACTATGCTATAGCTATGAGTAACTTTAGAGTGATTCCCTACGCGCCTGGTTGGTCCCTTGACCATTTTCAGAAGGGTCTCTATAGGTACTTTGGATATGGTTAACGGTGCAATAGGTGCACTCGTACTTGTACATGATGGGTTGGTGTTTGGAGGTGTATCGTAGTTCCTATTCCTTGTTTGGAAGAACAATTCCTCGCCAGCCATGTAAATTTCATGACTACCGCCACCCGTATCATTTTGGGGCGGTTGTTGTTGTTGGGTGTTAACCACTCCTTGTTGGGGGAAAGGATCTTGCATCACAACAAGTTTCTAAGTAGGTCCCCCTTGTCCACAGTTAACATTAAGTTTTTTCAATTTGGGGAGTTCGAGACAATGGTGAGTGTAATGGTTGTATTCACCACATATGGCACAAGAATGATTTTTCCTTAGACGGTATCTCTTGTTTTTCCCTTGGAAGTTATTATTTGGCTCTTGGTTTTGATTTCGGTTGGGGTTTCCCCCAAACTAAGATCGTGAGGGGCGTTGTTGATTACACCCCCCTGTCCAGAGTCTCCCTTTTGCTTATTCCTAGGATTATTTTTTGCAACATTTGGAGGGTTATTTTTTTTCTCTTGGTCGTACGATTGTCGTTGTTGAGCCTAGTATGGTTGCACTAGGTTCACCCGCGCATTGTTTTGTGGTGGTGGATTTTGTGAAGGGAAAGGGGGATATAGGTTGCCATGTCCCTGATTGGTGTAATATTATTGGGGGGGTTGTCTTGCATCAGCATTCCTAACTAAGTACTAGTTCCACTGTGAGGGAGGGTACGAGCCTCCTCGTTGTTGATGGTATCATATCACCCTATTCGTCATATTCTGCAAAGGTGCAGATTGACTTTGATGGTAGCTAGGTTGTGACATGTTATGGGTAGAATCATACGAGTATCTTGGGTACCAGATACTGCTACCGAGCTGACCTTGAGTCAAGGACCCGATCAAACCATCTGTAGTATTCGACGTGCCTGGTGACTCTCTATAAGTTTGCAAGCGTGAGGAATTTGGCAGGACATTGTAAATATATCCTGACTGGGTGTAAATGAGTTCAAGCTGCTAGGCCTTGCTGATGGCATCCTCCTCAGAGATAAGTTTCCGTGTCACCGCGTCTTTTTAGATCTCAGCTGTGAGAGTTTTCAAAAATAGGTCCAACAACACTCTATCATCGCTGCCATTTGTGGAGATGGCTTGATATATGGATGGCTGGTGTTTGCCTAAAATGAGTCATCAGTTCCATTCCTGAATCATGGTGAATGGGTAGATGAAAATAGGTGAAGAATGTGGTAGTGAGGGAGCTAAAGGTTCCATGAGAAGTAGAAGGTTGCTCGACATACCATTTCATCGTAGTCCCTGTTAGGGTGAGTTGAAAAAGTCTTAGTCGAATAGTATCATCAATGATACTATCGGGCGAACACCATATGCAGAAATTTATAATATGATTTCCTGGGTCTTCCACTTAATTCCATTCGAATTTTGATATATCCGAAGGGAGCTTCGTGGACATGGGAGGCCAATTAATGCTATGAGAAATGGGGTCAATAGTTAACTTCGTTAGATCTAGAAGATTAAGTGATGCTAAGAAGGGAAATTGAGTATTGACTTCCATTGTACACTATGGAAAAATAGGTGTATGAATGTGATGGTTTATGGGGGGTTCCCGGGGAATATTACCTTGTGGCATGCCCTGATGAATATTATGCTGAATCCCCAAAGGGGTAGCACTCCTATGCCCTCTAGGGGTCATGGAAGGAGTTGAATGTGGTGACCCTACTAGGATTTCCACTGGTGTGGTGTTGGGTGAACCTTGGGGGTTTCCAATCACAGATGCCCCGATAAAGGATGAACTAATAATGGTGGTGGTGTGTTTTCCTCAATTCCTAAATGGCGAGAGACCTAGCACTCCTCCCTCTAATGGAGAAAGGTCCAATAAATGCCTAGATCGACGAGGTCCGGTTGGATCCGTTATGGTGTCGACTACCATAATATTGGTGATACTTTTGGTTTGCTAGAGGAAGGAACATTTTTATCAAAGAAAATACGATCACATGTATAAAACAAAGCAAAAAAATAATAGGTATGTTTTGCTTTAAATTAACACTATGTGATAAAATGTGGTTTTGTTTATTTTGCGTATGATACTGAAAATCCTAAATATACCTATTCATCCTTACACTCTTAATGTAATTGGGCCTTGCGAAGATGTCTTCTGATGGGTACTAGGGCTAACGTCCCAAAATAATTGGAGACACCTTCCAGCAGCCGAAGAATCAACCAAGGTAATGGTAAGAGGATCAAGTGTTACCTTCATCGTCACATATAGGGAATGATCCCCTATTTTTGGCCTCTAAAGTACCGTCGTACCACGTGAGCATTCGAGCCTTGAGCTTCTTGGTAATTGATGGGAATCTAAATTAGACATAAAATAAGGCCCATCTAACTTTATTTATGCACATAAAAGATATATTAAATCTCTCCTTCTACACTTAATAATGTTTTCTTATGCTTTAATATGTTATTAGGAAGGTTTAAAGGTAATTGCATATTTGTGACTAATATTGGTTATTTTTGTAGAATATTGTGAGAATATTGGGAAGATTATGCACATTTGGGGAAGGAGATAATTTAGGGACTTTCTCCTTGCCACAGGAAGATCAAGATTGAAGAATAAATTAGCACAATGTCTGGAAATTATGGAGGAATCTTGGAGAGATTCAAGGGGTTTGTCCACCCTCCTTAAGTATCAAAAGCAGCCAAGCAATATGAGGACGAAGTGCACTCAATCTATGGTTTACTTGAAGTCAAAATGGACTCAATCACTATTTTCTAGGGAGATGTTGGTAGCTTCCCTGTAGAATAAATAGAGCAGAGCTAGAGCTAGGAAGGGATTCGATTCCATTCAAAAATTTTGTTGCAAGTTATTAGGATTTTGTTGTTTAATACCTTCGGGATGTAATAAGGTTGTATTTTTGTAATGCAATGAGTATTCAGATGACTTTTTATTGATCTAGTTCCAGGGAGTTGGGCTCGTGGGTTAGGGCCCAACCCATGTGCCTCAGCTTATTTGATGTTTCATTCTTTCCTTTCTATCATTTAGCTAGTTTTGTTTCTGTCATTCAATTAGTTCTTCTTCTGATAGTTTCATTGCTATTTAGTTTTTTCTTTCATCGTGTCATTGTAGGTTTTATTTTATTTTATTATGAGTAATATAATAGAGGAGAAAACTCTAAAATTTGTGGATCAAGACCTCCCTTCTCATCTTTGTCAATAGAGATCGAGGAGGGTAAAACTTCCCACAGAACCAAAAGTTGATTTCTGTTCACTTCTAAGATTAGAGTAGAGTTGTAATACTAGTTTTAGTGTTTCTGTTCACTATTTTTGTCACACATTTCCTCTATTTTTCGTGCATGAATCCACAGGTTTGTTTTTAGGAATAAGCATCAAAAGCCCCAAGGAAATTATTAAGCCATTAAGCTTCATTTTCCAGTCCCTATCCATATTTGTGTTACACTTCTGAACCTTGATTTTATGCCTCCATTTCCCTCCTTTTCCTATTATTTGCAGCTTCCGTGCCTTTTCATTCCCAAAAGTCTTGAAGAGCATCAAAAAATTTCCTCCACCCTTTTTCTCCTCGAATTTCCTGCTTATCACATCTCGACCATCGCAAAATCCTTTCTCTCCTTTCTTTTGCCATTCTTCATTGCGACTTGAGTTGTACCTTTCCACCTTACCACTTACCGTTTATGGTTGAAAATGATTTAAAAATTGGAACCCTATCTTTGCCCTTTTCCTTTGAACTTACTACAATCCCTACTCGCAATCGCAAATCGCATTCCCCACTTGGTTCCCATTAATACGTTTCGCTTCCAAGCCCCAATTGTGATATTCTTACCGTACTCACCCATCGCATCTTGCATTATATAATTTTGGCATTATCACATTTCGCACTTCGCAAATTTCGGCCTTATCGCAATCGCATTGTTTCACCTTCCCGTATCGCATTCAACACTTCACACCTTCCTCTCGACTGTACTGTCGCTTTTCCAAAAACCTTGCGATATTGTGATTTCTCATATAACATATCACACTTCTATCACACATTGAAATTACAAATCTTGTCCCATCGCATTTGGAATTTCACTCCCGCTCCCGAAAAAGCTTCCGCCGCTCCTCCAGCTTTGCGATATTGCGAATTGCAATATCGCATATCGCATATCGCACTTCCATCCTCCCATTGATATTACTCCGTCGCACTTTTCAAAGCCTCCCTCTCAAAATAATTTTTGCAATATTATGTGCTTTAATAAAGTCCGAACAACATTTTCACTCCTCTAAGCC
Source organism: Pinus albicaulis (assembly GCA_034641835.2). Classification (NCBI taxonomy): domain Eukaryota; kingdom Viridiplantae; phylum Streptophyta; class Pinopsida; order Pinales; family Pinaceae; genus Pinus; species Pinus albicaulis. The sequence goes on from CM076581.1 coordinate 292,888,741, forward strand.
TGGTTTCATGTGGTTAGCCTTCCCTTGGCATATTTAGCCCTTTTTCCTCCAAACTTCAAGCAAAATTTTTTAAAGTTTAGTTAGATCATGAATAGTTGCATGGTTAGAAGTATGATAGCATAGTAGATAGATCATAGGATAAATAGGGTGTGTTTAGCCGATTGCATAAGTTAAGTGTGATTTAAATTAGTTTCTTTTCTACCATTTCTTTTCAGCAAGTTAAAATAGTTTCCTTTCCTGTCATTTATTTTTAGCAATTTAGTTTAGTTTCTTTTCTGCAATTTATTTTAGTTTCATTGAAGTGTGACATAATTCACTTAGAAACCCTAGAAGTAGCACCCTTTCGTAGAGAGAAAGAGGATGACATGAGTAGAATACATCTGTTGTGTATATAGCACTATCACCTCCAAGTTTTTACGAACCCCAGGTTGATAAAGTAAAGTAGGGCAACCCCTGGGTGTTGTAGCACTCTTGGTGCAATACCAGGGCTCACCACTTTTTGGCGTCGTTGGCAGGGAGGTGTCTAGTAGATGATTTGATTTTGTTTTAGCATTATTTTCTACTTTCCTTTTTCATGTTGTTTCCGAAATATTGAAAAATACAAAAAAATATGATTTTCATGCCTCATAGGAGTAGGGATACTCATAAAATTTTTAAAAATACTTCTCCAATACCAACCCCCCCACTTGACCACGTGGTGTAGTAAGAACCACATCACCATACACTTTTGAAGGTAGAAGAGATGGATGGATATGATGACAATGAAGAAGATCTTATTGGGTTTCCCCTTCAATATATGAACATCATTGTACAAATGAAGAGCATCCCTCCATCTTTCCTTTCCAACTTACATGGTATGAAGACAGAGGATCCAGAAATATTTCTCTTTGAATTTGAGATACTTTGTAGATCTTATGGATACTTATCACAAACTCAAAATCTCAGATTGTTTCCTACAATGTTGAAGGTTAAAGGTCTTAAATGGTTCATGACTCTAGGTACTAATTCAATAAGATCATGGAATGATATGCAAAATATATTTCTAGGAAAATATAAAAACCATGATATTAAAGAAGAGATTTTTAGAATGAATCAAAAATAGGATGAGAGCCTTGAGGATCTCATAGATAGGTTCATGTTTAATGTTAAGAGGGAAAATTGCATCATTTAGGATTTGACAAACTAAAAACTATCTTACTTAGAAGAATTAGGGATGAGTGGATTGATCTCCTTAATCTCATGAGTGGAGGAGATGTATACCAATTGTCATTTGAAGAAATTTGTGAAACATGCAAGAACATATCAAGAGGAAGGGAAAGAGTAAGTAAATACGCCTCAACATTGGTAAGGCAAGATGAAATTGGAAATTTTCTTATTTAAAACATAAATTCTTAGCAATCTAAGTGAGCAAGTAGAAATTTTAAGAATGAAAAATGAGAAAAAAGAACATGCTGATATTTTTGTTATCCATGCAAAACCACATGCTACTAAATTTTGTCCACCATTCCCCATGTTTAAAGAAGTTTACCAGGAAGACAATGGAGCAAGGAAATCACCAAACAAGATATGTTATGTAGCTCCAAGGAGACCCTGGCAGCCTAGTAAACTTGATATGATGCAAGGAACCACTTCACAATTTCAAGCTTATTCAGATCCATATAAAACTAATTGGGACACACTCCCTCCTTGGAAACCTTGGCCATCTAAACCCAAAAACCAATCTTGGAAACATGGTTGGAAAGTACCTTATTGGGAAAATCCACAATATCCTCAATATTTCCCTCCATATCCTCCATACCCAACTCCATGATATCCCTACCATCCACCTCCACCACAACCACAGGCTCAACCACATCCATCTCATATATCCGCCCCCACTTAACTACTTGTACCACCATTTCCAAACCCATTCAATGAAGTATCTCAGCTCACTTACAATGCCGAGGTACAACACTTCCAAACATATCATCTTGATCCAGATGGTATTCATCTTAGTTGAAGAAAGGTATTGCAAAGAAGAGATTTTCTTAATGTCATTGAAGAAAAACATTAAGAAGAAGAAGATCCAAATGAGGAGATCAAAATATCAAGGGATGCACTTGATGAAGAGTTGACATCAGAATCATATGTTGAGAAAATTTCCTCATGTTTACCAGCATTTCTGCCATGTGTTGAAGAGAACAATCAGCAAAAAGAGGAAGATTTGAATGTAATAATAGAAGAGGACATCCAAGGTGATCCAAATAGGCAAGTGGACCAGGGGCATCAAAACTATATTAACATATGGTTCCAAATAGTCATTAAGTTGCAGCAACATGCTCTTCTCCAACAATACTTGATACAATCCCAATCAAAGCAAGTCATCTCTCATATTCAGGTACATGTCAAAGCATGTATTCCAAGTGTGCACATGATTTTATCTATCATCTTGATGTCTATATGACCCCATTGGAAGTATTCCTATACTTGAAAAAGGTTTTGTTTTTTCAAGTAGAGTAGGAAAGTGAAAAAATAAAAAAAGGGAAATAATAAAATCTCAGGTGAAAACCTCGTTTGAGGCGTTTAAGATTGGCTCACTGATTGAAAACCTCCATGAGGCGGTCATTGGGTTGAAAAAAAAAGATCCTAGGTCAAAACCTCCTTTGAGGCGCCTAGGTAGACCTACAAATTGAAAACCTCATTAAGGCAACTAGTAGGCCTTAAAAAAAAAGAAAAAGAAAAAAAAATGCATTTCTCCATGTATCTCTCTCTAATGAATATAAGTGCTCTCCAACCTTTGCAAGAAGAAAACAACAAGTTGGTACAAAAAGAAAAAAATTTCAACACTTTAGTCAAAGGTAGTCAAACTTGGACTTCCTCCTCATGTGCTCATATGCTCCAAAAGGACCTCAAGCATATCACCACATGCAGCTTCAGTAGCAGCTTCAACAACTGCTTCAATATCACCTGCAAAAACAAATTAATGGTAAGGCTCAGGTATGTAATCATCTAACCCTTTCTTCGAATCTATTTTAGCTTAATAAAACATTAAAAAGTGTGAGAAGGAATTTTTTTTATATAGCCAAAATCAGTAACAAAGCAACCTTAGCCTTATCTAGCGACTAGCCTCACTTTTTCCACCAAGAAGAGGAACAAGACAAAAGTAAAAAGGACTTGAGAAACTAGGTAGTAAGCAGTTCATTGTAATGGAAGACAAGGAGTGCCAAGGGGTAAAAAAGGGAAAACTCAGTTAACAGAAAAATAAATCTGAGTTTATTTTGCATGCAATAAAAAAAAGGAGAAAAAAATAGAAAAAATTAAATAAAAGGTGGACCCACCACCTCTTGGCATGCAAAATACAAATTTTCTTAAGGCATCTGAGGACCTCCACGCAACACCCACAAGAAGAAATGCAATAAGAATAGAAAGAATATTAGAATGAGGAGCAACACATGGGCCAATAAACATAAAAAAAAATAAGCTAGCATGCATGAAGAACCAGAAGGCAGGGAGGATGGATAGGTTGCTCAAAGGATGAGCAACAGTTTCAGTAGAGGGGTGATGATGGCCCTCTAAATTAGACATAAAATAAGGCCCATCTAACCTTTCGTAGGCCCATCTAACCTTCCTTATGCACATAAAAGATATATTAAATCTCTCATTCTACACTTAACAATGTTTTCTTTTGCTTTAATATGTTCTTAGGAAGGTTTAAAGGTAATTGCATATTTGTGCCTAATATTTGTTATTTTTGTAGAATAATGTGAGAATAATTTAGGGACTTGCTCCCTGCCACTGGAAGTTCAAGATTGAAGAATAAATGAGCACAATTTCAGGAAATTATGGAGAAATATTAGAGAGATTCAAGGGGTTTGTACACCATCCTTAACTATAAAAGGTAGCCAAGCAAATTGAGGACGAAGTGCACTCAATCTATGGTTTACTTGGAGTCAAAATGGACTCAATCACTATTTTCTACGGTGCTGTTGGTAGCTTCCTTGTACAATAAATAGAGCATATCTAGAGCTAGGAAGGGATTCGATTCCATTCAGAACTTTTGTTGCAAGTTATTAGGATGTTGTTGTTTAAGACCTTCAGGATGTAATAAGGTTGTATTTTTGTAATGCAATGAGTATTCAGATGACTTTTTATTGATCTAGTTCCAGAAATCTGGGCTCGTGGGTTAGGGCCCAACCCATGTGCCTCAGCTTCTCTGATGTTTCATTCTTTCCTTTCTGTCATTTAGCTAGTTTTGTTTCTGTCATTCAATTATTTCTGCTTCTGATAGTTTCATTTCTATTTAGTTTTTTCCTTCAACATTCCGCTGTAGTTTTTTTTTATTTGCTTATGAGTAATAAAATAGAGGAGAAAACTCTAAAATTTGTGGATCAAGACCTCCATTCTCATCTCTGTCAATAGAGCTCAAGGAGGGTAAACCTTCCCACAGACCCAAAAATTGATTTATGTTCACTACTTTTTAGATTAGAGTAGAGTTGCAATACCATTTTCAATCTTTCTGTTCACTATTTTTGTCACGCATTTCCTCTATTTTTCATACATGAATCTGCAAGTTTGTTTGCAGGAATAAGCATCAAAATCCCCAAAGAAATTATTAAGTCATTCTGCTTCATTTTCCAGTCCCTCTCCATATCTGTGTTACACTTCTGAACCTTGATTTTACACCTCCATTTCCCTCCTTTTCCTCTTATTTGCAGCTTCCGTGCATTTTCATTCCCAATATGCTTGAAAAGCATCAAAAGTTTGCCTCCATTTTTCTCCTCGACTTTCCCGCTTATCGCTTCTTGGCCATCGCAGAATCCTTTATCTCCTTTCTTTTTCCATTCTTCATTGAAATTTATGCTTTACCTTTCCACCTTACTACTTACCGTTTATGCTTTAAAAAAAAATTAAACATTGGAACCTGACCTTTATCCTTTCCTTCGAACTTACTGCAATTCCTATTCGCAATCGCAAATCACATTCCCCACTTGGTTCCCATTAATACGTTCTACTTCCAAACCCCGATTGTCATATTATTACTGTACTCCACTACCACGTGACCCATCGCATCTCGCATTTCGCAATTTTGACATTATCGCATTTCGCAGTTTTCAAATTTCAGCCTTATCGCAATCACATTGCTACACCTTCCTATATTGCATTTCACACTTCGCACTTTCCTCCTGACTGCACTGTCACTTCTCTGACAACCTTTCGATATTGTGATATCACATATCGAATATCGCACTTCCATCACCCATTGCAATCGAAAATCCTGTCCCATCGCATTTTGCATTTCGCTCCCGCTCCCGAACAATACTTCTGTCGCTCCTCCAACATTGCGATATTGCGAATTGTGATATCGCATATCGCATATCGCACTTTCATCCTCCCATTGCAATGTCACCATCGCACTTTTCAAAGCCTCCCTCTCCAAAGAATTTTTGCGATATTATGCACTTTAATAAAGTCCAAACAAATTTTTCACTCCTCTAAGCTTGGTTTCGTGTGGTTATCCTTCCCTTGGCATCTTTAGCCCTTTTTCCTCCAAACTGCAAGCAACAATTTTTAAATTTTAGTTAGATCATGAATAGTTACATGTTTAGAAGCATGATAGCATGGTATATAGATCATAGGATAAATAGGTTGTGTTTAGCCGATTTCCCAAGTTAAGTGTGGTTTAAATTAGTTTCTTTTCTACCATTTATTTTTAGCAAGTTAAAATAGTTTCCTTTCCTATCATTTCTTGTTAGCAATTTAGTTTAGTTTCCTTTCTATCATATCCTTTCTGCAATTTATTCTAGTTTCATTGAAGTGTGATAGATTTCACTAAGAAACCATAGAAGTAGCACCCTTTCATAGAGCGGAAGAGGATGACATGAGTAGAATGAATCTACTATGTATATAGCACTGTCACCTCCAATTTTGTACAAACCCCGGGTTTATAAAGTAAAGTAGGGAAACCCCTAGGAGTTGCAGCACTCTTCGTGCAATACCAGGGCTCACTAGTAATCAACTACCAGTACCAAGCACTAGATGGGTTAAGTAGCCCCAAAAAGTATTTCACGCACTGAGCCTAAGCTTTACCCCTCTGAGAGAGGTCTCTGGTAACACTCAAGTATTTTTTCCATGGGTGGATAGAAAAATTTGAAGCTCCCTAAAAATTCAACATCTATGTTTCAAAATGTATTGTGACCATGATGGCCTATTAGATTCGTACCCTCAATGGTCCTAACCTAAACTATAATTTATTTTGTGGCCCCTGTGGGGATAATTTAGTGAGTTCAGTTAGTGATTGTTTTTAGAGAGTCTTGATTTTCTTAGGGTGTGCCTTGGTGAACTGTATGAAGAGGATAAAGGTCCCAACACATTGGGTGCCTTTTGGTCCAATGCTTACCGATTCTTCGTGTGTGCTTTAGAGTGTACAATTACAAGTGTTATGAGATGTGGATATGTGCTAATCGTTTACAATCCTTTTATAATTACCCTATGTGTGATTGTTCCTTGCAAAAATAAACGATGTGCAGATTATTGGCCGCTTACACCTTGCCTAGTTAGACTATGTTTTGCACTATAGGGAGATGGAAAATTGTCTTAGGAAAGTGTTAATACGCATTCCCAGGCTCACCATGAGGTGCAAGGGTGGCAGATATTACTTGCTTTCTTTTTTACAGTTTGGTCCTAGTCCCAATTCCTAATGCAAAATTGGATATATGGGCCACTTACTTTTATGATAATTACGATATGTGTTCTGTATATTTTATCAGCAATTCATTTGTTCAGACAAAATATGTGGACTGACGGCCACTTACTTTTTCCTAGTTAAACTATGTGTGATTTGCAAAAATTAAAAAAAAAAAACTAAAATTAAAACTACTTAGTTGCTAAGATAAATTCTAGCAAATAAGAGTCCTAACCAATCATGAAATACCAGAACATAGTGATGGAAAATTTTTTATGGGTTGCCAAACACTTTACAACTACAAAAAATGGGAAAAATCAAGTAAAAATGGGCTTGCTTCCTACCGCGTGACTTATCCACCCACATGTGCGAAACATGCGTCTGTTAGAATAGAATGCGCATGGTCGAGCAGAAAAAAAAAAAATAATAAAAAATAAAAAATAAAAATAAAAATAAAAAATAAAAAATAAAAAAAATAAAAAAATTTAAAAAATAATTAAAAATTAAAAATTAAAAATTAAATAAATAAATAAATAAATATATATATATATATATATATATATATATATATATATATATATATATATATATATATATATATTCCTCCTCTTCTGGGAAATATTTCTCACTGAGGGTGACTGAAGGTGCTGAGAGGATGCAGGGGTGATTTTGTAGCAGGCTGAGCAAGAAAAAGGGTTTGCATCAAAAACCATTAACTCAAAAGAAATAATCTAGTGGAGTCGCCATTCCTGTGGTAGTGAATTTGGCGCATGGGTGGATGAACTACAATTTTCTTAGTAGGGAGGCTGCTTACCTACATAAAATCACAGGTCAAAGTGGTTTTTAAAATGTTAGTGGAACAAGTTCAACATGTAATAAGCTAAGTTAAAAGTAAACATAGCATGCTACATAAAAAATGAAACAAAGACAAAACAACATTCACAAGATACACGCTCAATAGAGAAAACACACTAATAAATCAACAATGGAGAGGTTTCTCCCTTTATTAGGTGTTGTTAGTAGTAGAATATAGAATGCTAAATATCTTGTAGTGGATCCTTCCAGCTACGGAGCTCCAATATCCAAGACAAGGGGGTCTCTTCCCCTCAAGTTTTCAGCAATCCTCTCTTCCCTCTCAAAGGATGGTAGATTAATGAACATGTGGTGAACTCTTCTCTCTTGGATTGAGATGTTGGGTGGCCAACAACTGAATCCCTCGAATCCTCATGCTACTGGATAACACAAACTAGTTTGCTAAGGAGCAATTTGGCCAAAATAACAATGTGTCTCCTATTTCTCTTCCCAAGGCTGGCTTTTATAGACAATTTTCAAATTTTCCCTCCTTTTCTTTGTCCAAGGTGGATGGTGACACAAGAGTGGGGGTATGATTCCTTTTTATGTTGCACTAAATCCTCAAGGTGGTTGTACTTGGTTAGGTTGAGTGAGAATCCTTTTCTCCAACTGTGCCAAGTGGTCCCGGATGGTGGCATTCTCCATCCCCAGGACCACGCAACTATCGAAGGGAGAGCAGCGCAGTGTGTGTCTTATCGAAGGAAAAACCACATTGTGCGCTTAGAGCTAGTGTTTCCTGTGCACGGTCCAAAAATTTTACCTTCTGACCTTAGGAAAAAAACAAAATTAGCTCCTTTAATGTATTTCTTCCCTATAAACCTTTATCTGCACCTTCTGCTTGACATTTTTTAATGTCTTCTGCCTATAATATTTTCTAGTGTTAATAGTGGGCATCACTTGTGGTTTAATAATGGCTATGGAAATTGGCAAAGGCATTGAAAAATGTAAATAGGAAATATTTGGGATTTAATTATGAAAATAAAGGAAAATAGGAGAAAGGGAAGGTGAAGAGACACAAATTTACATGCAAGGGAAATTAGAGGAAAATTTTTGGAAAATGAAGAAAAAAGGGTGATCAATGACAAAAAGGCATCAGAAAATTAGTTCACAGCTTTTGACAACTTTTGGCTTAGATTTTATTAGTTCAGTTTTGGTTCTCTCATTTCATTATCTCTATCATGCACTCTTTCACACTTAGATAATTCTTGGAGCACTCTAACATTCACTTGGATTTGGAGAAAGCAAGCAAGGAAAACAAGGAAGCAGAAGGAGACAGTGGGATAAAAAACTAGAACAAGCTTACTTTAGAGGTAATATTCTTCATGTGAGATTTAGCATATTTGTTTTTGGATGCATGGTATATGCATGTGGTTTTATGGTTATGTGTTTTCATTGACATGGAGATTTTCCTGGATTGACGTTGGTTTCAGCCTTTCCTTACAATTTCCTAGATAACCATGGTGTAGTGGGTTCCCCATTTTGGTTTTCTAAGTGGTTCTCAGGTTCCTATGGCGGTTGGAACAAATGCTTTGGAGCCCTAAAACAACTTATGTTCCTTTGAGGTTGTGGGTTGAGTAACTAGCCCTTGGATCTTATGGGTTGGGACAAATTCTCTAGAGCCCGGGAACAACTTGGGTTCCCCAAAGGATGTCGGTTGAGTTACTAGTTCCTGGAGCCATAGAAAAATTGGGTAGAGACAGAACTGGTTGATGTTAGTTATTTCTGGACCATATAGGCGAGATCACGATGCTTGAGGGTTGAGGTGGTTTTGAATTTGGAAGCCATGGTTGATTTTGTTTTGGTTTAACCCTTATGATCCCACATTCTTGCTTTGAATATGGTGCAAGGGTGATTAGATGAAATAAATATTTGGTTCAACCCAATCTACGATCTATTGGTACGTGGAAGTCCCTGACTTGGTTGGAATTTATATATGTTAACATGAGAAATTTTACTATCATTATCTATGAGCACTTGTATTCATTACTATGGTGATCTTATGGATAATTCGTCATAATTTCTATTTTGGTTATATGCTAGTTATATTGATGGTTTTAAGATGTGCTCTAGTTATGGATCTCGTTCATGATTTTATAAGTTACTAGATGGTTGATGAATGCATGGGCTAAAAAGTGTTATTGCAACTAGCTTGAGATGGCATTGAGCCTTCTTGGTGATTCTCATATGAAGTTTATAATTTTATTATCATGTATTAATTCATGACATGTATCTTATATGTTTGTCACGTGTTTGACGAAATGTATATCTTGCATTAGGCATGTACTAGCCAAGATATGGCTCAAGTTCTATCTGTTTTTCATTTTTATCCTTATTGACATGAATCTAGAAATTTACAGGAAGTTCTAGGCAGTGGTATGGAGGCTTTCCTGAAATAGTAGCATAGATCTTGCAACCACATGCACTGAACTAAAGAATTTTGGTCATAAACATTGGAAGTTAGGCCTATGCGTGCGGTTATAGCCTCCCAACCACTTGAATGAAAAATTATGGGTATGGTAGGGAAGATTCTCTTGTGAAAAGGAGTTCCATCTTAGGGATTTATCACCTTGGGTGGTTTGTAGGCTCCTGAGTGGTCTACAGTCATTGAGGGATGGTTGTAATTTATCGGTTAGTAAACCCCACTTCCATAACTATAACTTGGAGGTTGGGTTATGTCATAGTGACACTCAACGCATGTTTACCCTGGAGGTAATTTAAAAGTGGGTAAATGTGGGAGGAGGTGTTACATATAGAGACATATATTACATATGAATATGTTGAGTGGATTCAATGTTCCCACTGATGAGAAATCATTAAGGAAACAATGACAGTTTCTTATAAAATGTATTTCTCTTTTCTTGAAAATTACTTGTGATTATTTTTAATTCTTCTTTTAATTCTTATGTTCTTATCATCAAGATAATTTCCAAACAATGAATATCACAAACAAAAAAAGAGAGACACCAAAGAAAGGCTCCAAGCATGGGAAATACCCTTCTAAGGGGAAAACCCAGAAGAAATTATCTTCTTATAGAGACAACTTCAAAGGATAGTTCCAAGAATCACGACCAAATAATAGAGACCTCCACCAAGATCAAACTAGACACCAACAACTTCTTTCAAGATGAGATAATGCCATCAATTTCAACAAAGGAAGATTATTTCACAGTAAGAGTTTCAAACTTCAAACAATGAATATAGTATTCCTGCACCTATCATACCTATGGAAACCATAGAAGCTTTATATATCTCACATGTGAGAGATGTGAATAACAAATTCAAAAATCTGAGACTTCCCAAGAGCAATTTTGTTCTTTTCTATACTCATCTTCCTCTTCCATGTCCTCCCACTCTTCCCTTGATCACATATTAGACTAGAGATGTGTATAATTTCTTGTCTCTTCAAAGCCTTCCTCTTTAAATAGTATTTCAAGGGATTCACTAGGCCTCTCTAGGCTAACTTCATATTTTCTAGCTAACTTGATCTTGGGGTCTTTTTAGACTCTATTAAAATAATCTGTTTTTTCTTTTTAAAAGTAAAAATGACCATGACTCATGCTAAAATACTAAGAGCACGCAATGGGTACTATGACCTAATGACCAATGATCATGCTTAAATAAATAGTTTTCTTTTACAAAAATATTTTTCATTTTTCTTCTTTTGACAAATACATAGAAATTACATCATGTCATGAGCCAAGTATCAATTATGAAGATCGATACTAGTTACACTTTTCAACACCCACATCGCTTGCGTACATGAAAATGATTAAGTCACATTCATTGAGTTAGAGGCATGTTGTTGATTGGCATATTGTATAACATAGGTTCACATATTTTATTGCATTGTTAATTGGTTTTTTTTTTTTTGTAGGTTGCATCAAGAATGGAATCCTTGGAGTCGTTTTCAACAATAGAGCCTTCATTCAATTGCTTTAACCTTAATAAAAATTCCTTGTAATCAATTTTAAGTCGTAATTTTAGAGACCATGTTGGTGATATGTTTGGGCTATAAGACTCATGTTTTTATCAAAAATCCTAACATAGGGATATGCCTTTCTAGAGAGTACATTACAGACCATCATAGTATTAAGCTAATTAATTTTTGATACACCTCATGATAAAAAAAATATAACAACTAATATCTCTCTATATTATATATTGTCTGTGGTTAGATGAAAATGTAGTCAATTATATATTTTTTTTGGTGAGATGAAAACAAAATGAATCATATCAATGGAAAGATAATTCTATGTATCAGTATTTACATGTACATTTATCTTTTTAGAGTCTAATTTTCAATGTATCCTTAAAAATTCAAATTTAGATTTCGATATTCAATTTTTAACCCTTCATACAAATTAGAAAATCTACTTACAATTTATGATTAGTCAGGTCCATATTATAATTGAATATTTGACTATTTTTAAAGATATACATTATACTTTTTAATCAAGGATATTGAATGTTAATAGGGTTACCCTTTCCACCTTATCTTTTTTTATTTATTTAGACTCAATGGGTTATGATAGAAATTGCATAACTATATTATTTTCCATCCATTTTTATGATTTTAGAGTGGAAAAATGGGAGGAATCAACATAAATGACCAATTTTATCGATGGGTCCCAATTCAACAAATTGGGGTTTGAAACCTTCCAGAAGCAGTTTGAGGCATCAAATGGATTTTTTTGGGGTAAAAAGTTTCCACTTAAGTGCATCTCCTCATAATATTATTCTACACATAGATAAATTTCCAATGGTGCAAGAATGGCCTCAATTAGAGTTTGCATGCAAAAATTATGCCACCCATAAGTTGACATTCCTGTTTTGACCACCGTGATAAGTGAGGATGCCACATCAACCCTAATTATTCATGGAAAAGGGGCTAGACACTTGATCTATATGAAAAACACTCTAGAAGAGTTGATATTGTAACTCTATTTAAGAGTTGAAGGAGTCAAACTTAACCACTAGTATGATATTGAGTTGTATTGTAATCAGGCCACTAGTAGGAAAAGGGGTTCCATTTTATTTGAGTTAATTTTGTTCAATCTATGAGTAGAGTAGCCAAGAGTGGACAAGGAGAGAGAAAATAGAAAGGGTTTGTGCATTATAGTAGACTATTGGCCATATGCCTCACTTCTTTGTACTTGTACCCATTTTCCATTAAGAGAAAGAGAGTGAAGCAACCCCACCTTCGAACTAGGTTTTCCCTTGAAAGGGTTTCCATGTTATATCTTGTGTCGTGACTTTTATTTTTTTTGTTCTATGTTTTTTTTGTAATTATAATTTTCATGCACACACAATAAAAAGTAATTAACAAATTAATAAATCTAAGGAGAAATAAATGCTCATAGTGTAGATTTCATATTTTCTAATATATTTTATAGAACTATTGTGACAATTTTTGTAGTGGAATATCCACAACAACTTATGGATCAAATTGATTTGAGTTTGGTGGAGGTTTTAATAAAACCATTATTCTTCCTCTGATGTGGAATAAGTCATTTTTTCTTATTATAAGTTTTATTTATTTGATTTGCGTTGCATCTTCATCCCCCATGAGGGATTTTCAATCAAAATAACTAGCAGAGGAGGTGTTGGAATATTTCATATGATCAAATCTATGCATATTTCACCATCCTCTAGGGAAGGGATGAGAATATTTCCCCTTGAGGGAAACTACATTAGACACATACTTTGTCGAGTGTGATTTTGTTGCAGGTACGAGGTTCCTCACCCAACTCCTTAGATCCAAAATTGTTTCTCTCCTACACTCAACCAAACACCTATGCTAAATATTCATTCAATGGTATATCCGTTCCTGTTCCCAAAACACTTTATTTCATATGTTCTAAAAAAAATTACTCCATGATCATTTCTTCCAATTACTATGATTCCATTTTGTTTTCTAACTTAGAATGGCGTTGATGATTACAAATTTTTTGTAAAGTGTGATGTAACATACATATGAACCTTTATTATATATTTATGAGTAAAATTATTACCCCTTGCCTCATCTAACCATGGGGAACATAATTGTTCTCAGATAATTGTCTTGGTATCAACTATCATGTGTTTCTAGATATCATGGTAGGTAGCATAATCATACCATTTCCGCACTTAACACACTAATACATCAGGTGTGTATATGCAAAAAATAGTTTTAAATGATATGAATAAAATTAATCATACCATCACAAATTACTAAATACTTATCGTTTTTGTTATTTTTGATCATTGGTTCCATAACGTTCGTTGCATTTTTTATGACGTTTGATACTCATTAGACTTTTGATGCATATTATATGAAATGTTAGCGACACATTGCACCTTTTCATGACCCACTAGTGCCTCATGGTCTGCGACCATGCCCTGACACATGACACCCATGTGGTACTACTACATCAACAAAGTATTCATCTCATGCTGGTTTGACACCTTGGTGATTAACTATGCCCACTATGGTGTAATAGGTGGCAAGAACTAAGCCAATTATTGGTTTATTTAATTTTAATCATGTATGTTCAATATCACAATATTCTATTCTATCGGAGTTGCTACAAGCATGCAGGGGTGTGTTCTAGGAGCTTAAAGGGCTACCACCCAAAACAAAAGTGGAGAATGAGATACAAGTATTTATAGAATCTCCATTTCCAAAAATGAGGCTATACGAAAAGTTTTTAGTTAAATAAAATGAGGTGAAGAAACAATTGTCACAATTACTAGAGTTGGGTGTCATTTGACTAGGTACCTCACCATTTGCGTCAGCCATCATAATTGTGCATAATAAGGATATGAATTATCAAATGTGCATTGATTATAGGGTGTTGAACAAAATAACATTAAAGAATAGGCAGCCTGTGCCAGGGATACATGATTTACTAGACCAATTGTAGCAAGAAAAATACTTCACCAAGCTGGACTTAAAATCAAGATATCACCAGGTTCGAGTCAAAGAGGAAGATACCTAGAAGACTGCCTTCAAAACCAAACAAGGTTTATATGAGTGGTTATTGGCTAGTCACCTCATAAAACTCGTGGTATGGAAGAATCCCAAACAACATACCTACACTACTTGGAAAAATGTTTGTCAAATGTCATGATTAGGGGTTGGGGATTACAAACACCAAATTTCTCTTTTTTCACAAGAATATAAAAAATACCCCAAATTGTATAACACTAAAAATCCTCACAAAACTGAGACCTTGGGGGCTTGGATGACAATGAATGCTCCTATCAACCATTGGTGAAATTTCTGTTAGTTGATGGGCTCGAGTTCCATTATATTAATATCTTAGGATAACTGTAGCACTTTTTGACATCCCCACCCATTGTTCTCGTACAACTGGAATTTGTAAATATAATGTAAAAATATAACAAAATTTAAAATCAAGAAAAAAGTAACAAAGTCAAGGGACACAGATTCCAGAGTTGGAGGAGGCAGTCACTTGCTTGGGACCTCATGGTTTCTTATGCAAAGGAGAAACCTAAAAGGCAGGACATCCATTAAAGGCTGGATGGTGTAGGAATTGAAAAAAGGAGCTCTTGAAATTAAATGAGATTCAAGAGGAGGTATGTAGGCGAATGTTACTTGAGAAGCAACCACAAGAAAGAAAGGAAATGAATTTATGAAGGGACTACGCTTTGTAGGACAGGAAGGACGCAATGGTTATGGTGGCCGAGGAAACATATTCAGACGAAAAAAGGGGGAGAAAACAAAGAGATGGAAAAATAGTGGATTGGGGGCGGCGAGATTCAACACGGGCCTCCCACAAGAAATGCTGAAGAGAAGAGAAGATAAGGGAAGATAAGAGAAAGGGATTGGCTCTTAATCCCTAGAGGTTGTCGGTTGAGTTTATAGTCTCTGAAGCCCTCTAATAGCTTCAAGTCACTGGAGGTTATGGGTTGAGATAGAATCCCTAGAACCCTGTAACAACTTGAGTCCCTAGAGGTTGTGGGTTGAGACAAAGGTCTCTAGAGCCCTGTAACAACTTGGGTCCCTGGAGGCTATGGGTTGGGATGGAATATATGGAGGCCCATAAAAACTTGGGTCCCGTGGAGGCTGTGGGTTGAGATAGTAGACTCTGGATCTCTGTAATAACTTGGGTAGAGGTCATCCTAAAGTAGAAGCCGAGGAAGACCAAAATGAATACCAATGGCTACCACCCTGATGGTATAGTGGATTTTAGACTCCCTAAAAGGGGGTGAATCATTATGTGAGAACCTGGGGGTGAGGTTGGGAAAATATGGATTCCCGATGTCAACCAATTTAGAATATTTTAGTTAATGGAATTAAGGAAGGAAGTCCTCTGGAATCCTATAATTAGTGGTAGATTGGTGTGCTAACCCCAAAAGCAAGCAACCCCTTAGACTCTAGAATATGGCTTGAGGGTGACAACTGCAAGTAAGTGTGACTGAAGCTATCTACGGTTGGGTGGAGAATCCTTGTTCTAGACTTAGCTTCCCTTCATGTTCCAAGATAAATAACCGTGTGTATTATTTAACTTATGATGAATCATGTTATTGTGTTGTGTATAATGGTTTTGAACTCAGGGACTACACTGTGCTGATGAAACTTGCATATGTGATACATTCCTCGTGGGAATACGTTAATGTGATTTTTATATATGTATGTGTATGTTCTAAATACATGAATGTATGTGTGAGAAATATGAAAGTGAAATATGTACAAAAATTGGTAATGGTAGGCATGGAATATCTGGCACATAAAAGGCATAATTAACTGCATGGTAACGAAGACTAGGCCATAATGCATCATCACATATAGATTCACACATGTCCTTAGCTCTGTGAGAAACAAAATATAAATAACTCATTAAGAAAAAGATAAAACTCGTTAAAAATTAGGACTGAGCCATGAGATAAACGCAGATGGAAAAATGTTTCTAGGAATCCTAGACACCAAGGGCCATTTGTCGATGACACACAAGTTAACGAAGATTTCTCTGTCCCTTGGGGCTGTTACCCGGAAGTAATTCGATGGAGGTGCCAAGGTTGTGGGGCCACAAGGAAATCAACATATAACATGTGGAGGGTTGTGTGGTACCCCAGAACACCGAAAGCCCATAACCACTGCAAAAGAAATATCTGGAGATCCAGGTGTCGAGATGGATGGAAGTTGGATGGCCGAACCCACATCAATATGGTAGGTCATTAGTGGGAGTGGTGGCCACTGCTGCGGAGTCATAATACATCAACCAATAGGTTGCGTTCTGGGGAAAAATTCAACTTGGAAATTTGAAACATCTTGAGGGTCCCAGAGATGTGACATGTCATCTGGGTAGGATGATTCTGGGGGGTAGTCTCATGTTAGGAGTCAAGACGTTGAGAGGGTACCAGAGCCACACCTAATGGAAAAAAAAAAGGAAAAAAAAAGTAAGTATGTGTAGTAATATTTTACGGGTCAGGTATGTTGCAAAGTGGTATCAGAGCATCCAAGTTCAATAACTAGAATGGATGGGATTTTTCACAGGCAAGTGAGGAATTTTTTTTTAAAGTAATTATAAAATAATAAGTTAGTTTGGATTGTGCTTGTTGATTTTTAACAAAGTTGTGCTAGGATAAGTTAGCTGATGTCTAACAAATCTATACATGTAGGATTGTGACTGTGAATATTTTTTTTCATTAGTTATGTACCAACTGCATGATTGAATTATTGTTGTATATGATTTATAAATGGATTGTACATTAACATGGTTTTTTTGTTACTGCAGGAACCCTCGTGATACCCCATGAATGTGAACTCATGATACTGATTTGTGTTTAAATGTTGTTTTAAAAATGTATATCAATGTGTGTAATTGACAATACACCACAAACAACATAGCTTAGAAAAGGTACAGTGATGAGAACTAGAATGGTCGAATATAGTTACGATTAGTCCCCACAAGGAACTAGTGGAGTCAGAACCAATGAAGAAGAGAGATCACTTGGTCAAGGGGAAGGAAAGCAATCCCCAGATTGGATGTACACCCTAAGAATTCTTCGAGATGAGGTGAGGAGATTTAAGGCTAATAATGAGAGGTTGTAAGAGACTAAGGGAGGCGAGTTGAGATCAATGCATTCATCCTGCAAAGTCTCTCGGATTGGCAAAGGCAAAGACAATATGAAATGAGGACCAGTCATAGAGACAAGAAAATCCCTTGAGAGTCAGAGGAAAACACTAATAGTGCAGATGGTAATAGAACCCGAAAGAGGCCTGTTACACGTCATTTTTTCACCATGAATTTTGACTGTTTATATGGGTCTATCACCACCTATATCATGTTCCCTTAGAAGTAAAAAACACCAATGTTCCTAAATCAAGTCTTGGAATTGGATAAAAGCTATGTAAAACCCTAAAAAGTCTACTTGCGCGGTTTTTCTAGCCTTTCCCTGTGCATGCGCTGCTATTTGGTCCATAAACTATGGCAACTCCCGCACTTTTTTCCACTATTACATGTGCACCCCCGCGAAAATAAAATAAAAGAAAAAGTAAATTCTAGAAGCCTAGTTGGTCGAATATTCTCCCAACTGAAAGCTTCTAGAGTTGCAATCAGTTCGAGCTTTATCCCTCCACTCATGGAGCTTATCCCTTGGTCCATGGAGCTCAAATCCCTTCATGAGAGGAATCCATCCCCCTCTTCATGGAACTGAAACTGCCTCCATTTCCCTATAAATTGAGCTCAAATTTCAGGTTGAAGGGTAGACACACATTGTAGTTGTTGAAGAGAATTCATAAGAGTGCATACTTTCTACACTAGTGAGTTGTTGTTGGTATGAGAATGATCACACCCTTGTGTATATAACTCTATGCTAGTATTCAGATAGGAAGGCTTATCAAACTGAAGGAGAAATGATTATTTAGGACCCCGAGAGAAATATGTACGACATCAAGGCATCAAGTTGTAAGATTACTATTTTTATTAAAGATAATACATATGGATCTCTTTTTCTCATTGAGTTTGCTTATTGGAATAACATCAAAATTTAGACTCCTTGATCACTAATTTAGATTAGTATTTCCTGATTATTATATGTTGCAGATGCTTTGATCCTTTGTCTTGTTTTTTATTGCAGGTTCTACTTATTGGAGAAACCACTTTGGAGCGACGAGACAGAAGACTACATCGAATGTTTGGATTTCAAGGTAGGGGTATGTCCTCTCTACTTTCTTATAATAATTTTGAAATGCAATTAATCTAGAGGAAAAGGTTTTCAAATGGACCTTAAGTTTCTAGTTACTCGCTGGAGTACTAGGGAGATCACTCTTGTCCGCAAGAGGGATTAATCCACGTAACAAAATGGCGACCATACTGGGGAACTAGAGCTTAGTTTTCTTTATTTATTTTCAGTTTGAATTTTAGATTTTTCTGATTTTGACTTCTTTGAGTCTGGTTAGGTAGATAACTCTTAAGAATCCCTAAAAAAGAAAATTTTTTATTTATTTTTTCCAAGTTTTTTCCTTGCCTGCACGGTTTTCAGTAGAAAACAGTGTAGCAACCTGCACAACTTTTAGTTCAATTCAGTGCTCATGCGCTCTGTGTTCCACTATAAACTGCGCACCCCTAGAAATTTTTTGAAAAAAATAAATTTCTCTTTTTTAGAGCCAGATAACCTGATTCTTTATGTTTTCCCTGATCTATCTTAGTTGTCAAATCTTGTGTGAGAATTTCTTTTCGACAACTTTTGCGTTTGTGTGATTTATCATCCTATTTTCATTTTATAAGTGATAGTTTTCCCTAGTTTATTGATGCTCCATACAAAATATACCTTCATTTACCTCAACTTACTGGTATGATGATATTGTCTTTTTGAGCCATTACGATCATTGCAAACCTTACTTTTATGAAAATTGATTCCTTTTTCATTTGCAAATATGGAAGATCTTTTAGCGTACTAAAACCTGATATAACACCAAAGTATTTTTGGATGTTTTCATTTCTATTGAGGTAAGTAGAAATTTTTTTTAGTCTGATCACAGACTAGGAGAAACCATCCTCAAACATTCTAGATAGACTTCAAAATTAGATTTTTCTTTGATTTTGAAATTTATGTTTTTAGAGTTTTTTAGAGATTGTTTTCCTTTGGAAATGGATTGTTTATTGAATTGTAGTTTTTTATTTGATTGTTCAAGGAATTTCATTTCAAAAGAGTAATTAATCATTCTTACAAATTGAGTTCTTCATGAAATTGTCTTCTTTTCAAAAGGAATTTTGTTTATGAATGACAAAATTTGTGTTTTGAAAATTGATAAATCTCTCAACTCCTTTAAATAAGATTCATTGAAAAGAAAGAGTTGCAATTCTCATAGATGCATTTAGAGTATTTTTGA
This sequence comes from Pinus albicaulis, assembly GCA_034641835.2. NCBI lineage: Eukaryota > Viridiplantae > Streptophyta > Pinopsida > Pinales > Pinaceae > Pinus > Pinus albicaulis. Next base: position 292,908,594 of record CM076581.1, read on the forward strand.
GTTGTTTCACAAACATCATTAAAGTTTCAACTCCATACCTTTTTTCTTAAGAAACAAACAAATTATTACAACGCGTTAATAAAATCAATCTAGATATTTTACATTTTCTAAGGCTAATTCCACCAACATATCTTAGGCTAGTGTTTTGGAATAGGTCGTAATAAACATTCCAAAATAGCTTAAACAAACAAGTAAAATCTTGCGCTAGGAAAATCCAATTGTTGCATTTGTGCTCTGGGAAGCTCTTCTTAAAAGAGTCAAGCACGAGATCACGTTGGAACTAGTGAGGTAATCGTACCTATCTCATTGGGAAAGATAGAAGATGTGCACATAATACAAACGGTAAACCTCAGATTAACTATTATCGAGGAGCCTGGGGTCACTTGTTGGCAAACCTCAGATTTAACATATCGAGGAGCCTTCAAGGGGATTGAGCTTGTTAGTCTACCCTTGCATGTATATCGGATCATAGACTGTACCCCTAGGTACATTTGCTTTCGTTGGTGACCTTAGTGACAATAATCTTCAGGATTTTTCTCAAGGTGACGGTGGAGGGAAGGTCCCACTGTACATAGAACAGATGTCGGCTAGACTCACTTGGAATTTCTGGAGGGTACTCTTCACTTCAAGATGGCATAAGTGGAGGGACTTGCACCAGAATGTTTCATTAAGTAGGTTGTCGGGGTAACTGTTCCAACCGCCAATTTTTCCACATTATAACTATACGACGTTGGATTTCATCACCAACTAGTGTTTTTAGTGTGGAAACGTACTGTTTGTGTGTGGATTGTCTCTTATATTTTGTAGGCACGTGTTCAATTTGATTGTTTCCTTAGAAAAATTAGGTCTATTTTGTTGAAATATTTTTTTATTTCGTGTGTTTAAGTTAACCGTGGCTGAATTACCAAGACACTCTCGTAAAATGCAAGGGAAACCCCCTGAGTACACACCAAGTCAATTAGAAAAGCTTAAATCTGAAAGAGGTAAAACATCGAGAACGGGATCTACCAAACAAGAGGATACATCAATAATTATACATCTTGATTACGAATTAAACCAACCTCAGACAAAATAACAACCAAAATTTTTGGAATTAATCATAGTTGAGTCTACAACCGGTGAATTTTCAGACTGTCAACTTATTGGACCTGAGATATCTAAACCTGAAACTGAATCCACTTCATCTGAGTCAATTTCGGAGTTCATAACCTGAACCCCTGGTCATCCACATTCACCCTAAGTGAATTTCGCATCACTGAGAACCTTCCTCTAGGCCTGATTAATATCAAAGATATTACTGACACTGAAGAAGAAATTTTACTTCCTTCACGTCAAAAATCTTTAGATATAAGGCATAGTGAATCGATTTACCATTATAGCCCTTTTAAACCGGATCCTTGGTATTCTCAGTTAACCAAATTTCTACATAATTATAGTCTCAATTATTCGCCACCTTGTATTCCTTTTTACTCCATACCCAGAGGTAGATATATGCCTTCATCAAACATATCTGGTGAGTCATCCATGTTTTCTTCATCGCCAGAAAGTTTTTTGTATGGTGGTTCATTAGTTCCTTCAGGATAACAGTCACTTTATAGTACTTTCTCAAGAGCATCTCCCTTTTCTGAAAAAATTATACAATCAATCGGTCCCAATGAATCTAATACCGAAACTTTGACAATGGAACAAGTCTACATGATGTCTAGAAATATTCCTTTACCTGACCCTCCAGATAGAAATTTACCGCTTGGGGGGCATCCTCAAGGGAAGTATCCTCCTCAAGGGCACTACTTTGTACCAGGGCCACAACCAATTCAAGGGCAGTACTCTATCCCAGGGCCACAACCTATTTAAGGGCAGTACCCTATTCTAGGGAAACAACCTATTCAAGGGCAACAACCTCCTTTGGGGCAATAGTTTTATCAAGAACAACAATTATTTCAAGGAGGTCAATATTTTAGTGGAAATTATCCAGCAAATTATCAAACTTACATTCCAATTCCTCAACCTAGTTATGGCCAACCTTACGCACCACAACCTTTGATGGGAGCTCCTTATCCTAGAGTAAAAAAAGTGTGGAATCCGTCGTTGAACCAATAGAATTTGCAACCTACCAAGCAAGTACCTTATAATCAGCCTGGTCATCCAACTGGTTATACCCAAATCCAGCAACCTGTCCAACCTATGCTTCAAGTCATACCTCAGGTATCTGTACCTAGTAGTATTCGGCAACCTGTTCTGAGTACACCTAGAACTCCTATCCAATATTCTGTATCAACTTCTGTTCAAAAACCTAGTACACTTATCCCTAGATTTTCCCAAGTGCCTATTGCTACAACCCCTCAAGTAACGACATCAAATGTATCACAACCAATCCCTCAAGTCACTGTTCATCAACTTGGACCTACGGTTTTGTCTACTATTCAAACCTCTATAGGAAAACCTAGTACAACTACAATTCTAACAAGCAAACCTTATACAGGTCAGTTTTTTTATCAACCGTATCAAGGGCAGTTTCAATATGGACTCGTAGGACAAAATCCAGTCTACCAAAGTCAACCGTGCCCTGGTTATACATATCAGATACCAACTCAACCTCATTTTGGTACAGATAACCCTGGTTATCCCAAAGGTATTCCATTTCCAACCGCACAGGCTATTCCAGGCTACCTTAGATATCCTCCTCCCGATACTAGTATCGTTACTCAAGGTTATCAGTTTGCTCAACAAGACCGTAACCGTCAGTTACCATTCATTGCAACTTTGGACTTGCCAGATTTGTCGCACCTCACAAACGATCCAATTTATTATCTTCCGTTTTGGCCACCAATGTCGAATCAGTTGCACAATGATATTCCTTAGTTTGAAGGAAAATAAGGAGAATACCCCTCAAATCATGTCATGAATTACCACCTTTGGTGCGCATCCAACTCTTTAATCAATGATCCCATTCAATTGAGACTGTTTCAAAGAACATTGATAGGCTTAGCTACAAAGTGGTATATTGAACTACCACGTGGCTCATTCAACACTTTCAACGGGTTAGCAACATCTTTCTTAAGACACTTTCAGTTTCCAGTCCATTATGACAATGGCACGGAACTCTTAACTCCATTAAAACAAAGTACATCTACATACATTTCAGATCACATATATGATTGGAGACATTGACAACGTTTAGTGAAAGTTTTCATTTTGGATCAAATCTTGGTAGAATGGTTTATCAAATCATTACTTCCAAAGATCATTGAAGATGTAGCTAAAGGAGGCGTTGTTACATAAGAACAGATCATAGCTCAAGCATAGTACTGAGACCTTGTATATACACAGTCTGGTACTTTATACGAAAAAATTCCTGACTTGCTGCGTCCCGTTCAAATAGCTGCAACTACTTCTGGTTCTCATTCTGCATATAGTGTAATTGGTACAGTTATCGCTAACAAGACTAAGAAGACGTCATCCAAATATACTTCTCCCATTATAACTTTACTAGATTCACCTAAAGGAGATTCTTCCCCTGAAACTTCTACCAACATTCATGTTGTAGATTCATCCACAACTGAATCTAAAACCGATAATAATAAGAAAGGAAAGAATAAAAACAAACAAAATACATCTCCCAAAGAGAAAACAGAAAATAACAAACGAGATGATGAAAAATGAAAACCTCGTTATCCTTGTCTTATCTGTGATGAGGATCACTATACTAAAGTGTGTCCACATCGCTCCGAGGTCTCCAAGTTTGTCAAAGGTTCATCCACATCCGCTGTATTGAAGGATCCTTTTCCCACTCAATATATTAAAATGATAGGATATTCTTCAAATTCATCGGCATATATTTTAATGATGTCTCAGGTCATGGTTGCAACACGATCTCAAGACCATGGAACTAAAAATCCTCTAACTAGTAAAGAGACATAAAATTCTAGTCAGAAACCAGCCATACCTCCTTCATTTTCCGAACCACTTCAAATCGAGAAACTTAATCCTGATCTAGTGATTAAACTTCCTGCTAAGGGTGTACTTCGAAATTCAGCTTTCAATCCACATGTGAGAGTTTCTTAGAATTACAACATTGTTGAATATTTGGCGATATCCCCCTCGGCAATGTCAGCCTTAGAAGTGCTACAATCATGTCCAGCACAAAGGAAATTACTATTATCAGAAATTGGAGCTATTGATCCTCAGGATTCGAACCTCATGGTCTTTGATCCCAAAAATTTTACACCAAGGCTCCTCATCAGATGGATTTTCAGATTCCAGTATTAGTCAAATCCAGATGATTTTTTCATACTGTAATTGATGATGGGGCATCTACGTGTATAATTTCGTTAAACTGTTGGAAAACCCTTGGTTCTCTAGCACTCAAAAAATCACCGACTATCCTTAAAGCCTTTGATGGAATAGGATTTCATCCATATGGAATACTCTAGGATCTACCTATAGAAGTAGAAGGAAAAACCATAAATCTAGAGGTGGAAGTTGTTGATGCCTCTCTTGATTACAACCTTCTTTTGGGTCGTATTTTTTCTTATGCCATGATTGTTGTCATTTCATTGGTCTTTCACGTAATCATGTTTCCTCATAAAGGAAATATTGTGAAAATCGATCAGTTGTCATACTTTTCATCAGACCCTTCTTCTACAGACATCATCCACCTTATTGGAAAAATGGTTATCCCATACGAAGATGTTGGTGTAGGAATAGTGAAGGACTCCGTTCTCATGGGAACTTTCTCTCTACCTCCACCCAATGTACTGCAAAAAATTTCCAACATCAATATGATCTCATCAAGCACCATACCATTTGATGACACGTGGGTAGTGCCTTCAGAATCAAAATTAGAATCTTTCAATGGCGAGATGCCTTTGAGTGCTTTTGAAAAGGCATATGTAGAAGTACAATCATATTCTGACACACCTTCAACTAATCTTGATAAAATGAATGTGATCAATGAAGAATCATCTTCTCTATCAAGCTCAGCCTTATCATTTTCAGATCCCTTTCAATATGCATTTAGCATTGATGAAAGCATTCGAGAAATTTTTTCATTAGACGAATTACCTTGGGATGATCTACATCATGGATCTTCATTTTTAACTGATCTTGATAATTTTGAAAATGATTTTTCGTCTATTTTTATGATTGATTATGTTAAGGAACCACAGAACCTCATATCGATTACACATTCAGATTCTGAGACAAATTTGGGAAATATTTCTACAACAGTTCCTATCGACATATCAATTAAACCTGAAATTATTGAAAACATTCATATAGGTTCTTCTTGTTCGATGGAAGAGATTAACACTTACAAAGCCCTATTTCAAGAATTTTGAGACATTTTTTCCTAGACTTACGAAGAGATGCTAGGAATCAATCCTAAGATTGTAATTCATGAAATTAAGACGTACTCGGATGCCAAGCCTATTAGAAAAAGATTACGTCCAATACATCCGAGGAAAGCTCCAGCTATCAAAACTGAAGTTGAGAAGCTATTATGAGAAGGATTTATTTATCCAATCCCATTGTCAAATTGGGTATCTAACATAGTTCCCGTTACGAAGAAGTAAGGGACTATAAGAGTATGTTTCGACTATAGGGACATTAATAAAGCATGTCCAAAAGACAATTATCCTACACCCTATCTCGATCAAATTATTGATGATTGTGCTGGAAATGAAATATTCTCATTTATGAATGGTTTTTCTGGCTATAATCAAATCAACATACTCCCTGCCGATCAACCAAAAACAACGTTTATATGTCCTTGGGGAACATTTGCTTATTGAAAATTAACTTTCAGACTTAAAAATGATGGTGAAACTTTTCAAAGAGCTATGTATTATGATTTTCATGATATCAAACATATTGTACAACCCTATCTGGATGATTTACCTGCTCATTCTTTACGCAAAGACGATCATCCTACATACTTGCAAGCTATTTTCATGAGATGTAGGCATTAAAAAATTCGTTTGAATCCGCACAAATGTGTTTTTTTGTGTAAAATCATGATGATTACTTGGATTCATCATTTCAAAATATGGCATTCATGTCGACCCTTTGAAGGTTGAGGCTATCATCAATTTACCTCCTCCTTCTACTCTTTGCCAACTCCAAAATTTGCAAGGGAAAGAAATTTTTTTACATATGTTTATCCCAAACTATGCTGAGTTAAAAAAAGGTTTTACCTAGTTGTTGAAACAAAGTGTTCCTTTTATTTGGGATGAGATTGCTGAAAAATCTTTTGATGCACTAAAAAACGCGTTGACCCATGCACCGTTATTGCATCCACCCAATTACCACTAGGATTACTTTCTATACTTAGCTTCCTCTGATTCCACCATTGGAATGATCTTGGTTTAGGAGGATGAATCTCACAATGAACATGTGATCTATTATCTAAGTCGGAATCTCAATCTGACGGAAATCAAATATTCGCATGTGGAGAAATTGGCCTTGGCAGCAATCCAAGCTATCCAACGATTCCGTCACTACATACTGTTACGTAAAACAACAGTGATATCTAATTGCAACCCGATGATGTATATTTTGACAAAACAATTACTTAAGGGAAAATACTCCAAATGGGTTGTCATCCTATAAGAGTCTGATTTGGAATTTCAAAGAAATCACTAGCTTTTGTTGAACTTGTGTGACTTTCCCAATACTGAGACAGAAACCATGGTAGAGAATCCCATCGTCGATGAATCTCTATTTCTCATCAGTACTTTAGACCCATGGTATGGAGATGTCATTATATATCTTCAAACCCAAACTTTTCGCCCAGAGATTTCACATTCAAATTGATGGAGAATCCGATATAAATCCTAGCAATACAATATTGTTGGCGACACTCTTTATCATCGTGGTGCAGATTCGGTTTTTCGACGTTGTATAACTCACGAAGAGGCTGAAAAGGTTTTAAATTATTGCCACTCTGGAGTGTCTGGTGGTCATATGTCTAGGTTTTCCACAGCCCAAAAGATATTTCGCACTAGTTATTTTTGGCCTTTCTTATTCAAAGATTGTATTATTGCGGTCCCAAAATGCCACAACTGCCAAAATTTTTATCGAAAGATGCGTGCACCTCTAGCTCCTCTTCACCCAATCATTGTTGTCGGTCATTTTGCGAAATGGGGCATTGATTTCATTACATGTAACCCTCACTCGGCCGGGGGGAATGGGTATATTATTCTCACTGTAGATTACTTTACCAAATGGGCCGAGGCGATGCCTACATTCGCAGCTAATGGAAAAACTATAGCTACTTTCGTATTCAATCATGTGATTGCTTGTTTTAGTGTGCCTCAAGCTATTATCACAGACCATGGGAGTCATTTTCGAAATATTATAATTTTTGAACTTTCAGATCAACTTGGCCTACGTCATGATAATTCTACTCCGTATTACCCACAGGCTAATGGTCAAGTTGAAGCCATCAACAAGGTTTTAACCACCATGATTAAACAAATTGTCGGGACTCATAAATCAAATTGGCATACCATGCTTTTTTTGGCATTGTGGGCATACCGAACCTCTATAAAAATTGCTACAGGGTTCACTCCTTTTCAACTTGTCTATGGTTTAGAAGCTATGTTACCCATTGAATGTGAAACACCGTCACTCACATTAGCCATTGAGTTGTTACCAGCTACCTCTTAATAGGAAAAACACTTTCTATACTTAGCACAATTATATGAGATTTGGCGCACCGCTGCATTGGCTACCGAACCTCACAAGAAACGTGTGAAATCTCGGTATGATCAAAGTGTTAAACCTCTCATTTATTCAGAATGTGACCTAGTTTTAGTATACAATCAAAGTTAACGACAAGCTAGGCGCTGGAAAATTCGAACCGATGTGGCATGGTCCCTATATTTTCAAGCGTGTGTTTGCAAAAGTATCCTATGAATTAATTGATTATGACGGGGTATCTTTAGATAAACCCAGAAATGGTCTTTATCTTAAGAGATATTATGCTTGACTTTCATGTGAAGATATCTCTTGTACAATAGTTACTTTTTCGAATAATGTGCCTAGGTTAGTTTTGTTGTTACTACTAGCGTTTCTTATCTTGATTACTCTTGATATTGCAGATGTTGACATCCCTTCAAACATACATTGACTTTGTTGATGGTGCCTGTCATAGTACATGGAATATCTCTTCTGCGGCTTGGGATATCTTTCACCCACCAATGAGTTAGTTTCTATTCATGGGATATGCCTTGGTAAAACAATGAACAATATTGCAGAATATAGTGTATTCATTGAGTTATTATCTGATTCCATTTATTTGGTATTCAAATTTTGATCATTAGGTTGGATTCACAACTCATTGTATTACATTCAAACATATTTTATGCAATTAGAAATCCAGTGTTGTTAAGATTATTTTTGAAGGTTCATCTCTTGGAATGACAATTTGATTATACTGAATATCAACATATTTCAAGAAATTTAAACACATTGGTTGATGCATTAGCTAATTGTGTCTAAATAGAAATTTTCAACATTAACAAAGTACACCAAAACAACATTCAATCCATGTTGAACAAGATACTAAGATAACGAAAGTAGTAATATCATTAGGATAGATAAGTTTGTGTTCAAAAAATATTACATCATCTGTGATCATAGGTTCAAACACCTTATGATCTAATAGATAATGATACAAAAAACAAAAAATGTCAATCTACATTGACCATCAACTATCCGCAATGATGATAATGGTAATAGACTATAACACGCGCCACCTTGCGCGGGAATTTCCTGAATGGACCTGGAACACCTGTCATGTGTCTCTAAAGCCTAAGAGGACTATCATCCATTCCTGCCTTAGGAATATTAATGGTCAACCTCTCAAGGTTGTACTCCATGTCTACTAGGATCTCTGCTGCCTGGTCCTGTGGAGGTGATACGGGTTGTGCTTCTCGCCTGTCAAAGCGACAAAGCGTTGATGGTCGTTGTGGACCGACATATGCATTTAAATATTTTTTTCACTAATGGACGATGAAAAATAAAATAAAAATTAGATTAAAAATATCAAAATAATTCACTAACTTGTCTCGTCCCACTATGCCCCTGGAGGCAAAGATGTTTCAGGATCACCCCTATAATCCTTTCCTGCATAAGGAAAGTCTTCAATGGTAAAGACTTGGTTCCTAAGACACATGAAATAGGTCAAAGTAAAACATACTACTAAACCACCCTCGCCACCATGGCGAGCCATTAGTGCCACCCATCGCACCATAAGAGTTTCCTGAGGAGTCCCACAATCTACTAAAATTAGTTGAGGAGCAAGAAGACGAATTCTCTCTAAATAAAATGAAATAAGAATGGCGCCATATCCGAAGTTTTTCAACTTCGCATTCTTTTCTCTAGTCAATTGGCCTTTCATATTGGCCAATAATCCTTCGCACCAGTTGAATATGGTTCCTCCATGACACTCGACTGTTGTTTGCATCTGTGATTTAGTAGCCACATGAGGAGTTGCACTCCCACACAATCTGGTTACTATGAATGCTATGACTTTAAGTTACAATCGTAAGATAACATCTATGCGACCATCCTTCAAATCTGCATTATTTCTACAATATTGTTCTTTGTATTTGGCAGTGGTAAGACATCACTGTCTGGCCCCAAATAAGGATATGTGTCTCCCTCTCCGAGACAATCTGGTAAGTAAATATATTTCTTCTAGCTCAATCTCGAGCCATTGGTCACCAATTATGAAGAATTGGTCTTGAACATCCCACGTACTCACAAGTGCAATCATTAACTCCACTTGTTCCGTCATCCCTTGAATAGCCCAAAAATTGTACAAACCACAGTTCTTCAATGCATGCATGGTTTCATTGTCATCCATGGTCTCATTTTCTATGAGTTCGTGTTCACATTATCGCCACTCCAACATCGTTAAACTACCTACAAATCAACAAATTTAACAGTTAAAACCATTTGGAAGAAAAATTGAACCATTTTTAAAGAGAATTTTTAGTTTTTTAAAATGTTCACGGTGCCTGTGCAGGTTCTGTGTGCAGACAGTGTGGTCATCTGCACACGCTCCACGTAGAACCTGCGGTAACCTGATGTTTTTCCTTTTAAAAAATCATCGGGGTCCACAGTTAGCACATGCATCGCCTGCGGATCCCCGAGGGCGTATTTTAAAACATAAAATTCTCCCAAAAAATTAAATAAAGGCTCAAAATAAAAATTGAAAAGAATAAAAATGTAGCTAAGGATGATGTGGATTACCTAGTTCTGATGATTCGAGAAATGAACAATCCCTTCTCCAAATATCTACTCTGGAATTTTTTTGGCCAAAATCTCTATATGCACTGTTTTGAACACAAAAGGTGAAAGTGACTTGTTTTAAATCCCTTTTTATAGTTCTTAATGAATAAAATATTATTATTTTATTTATTTTTCAATTTTAAAAGGTCATTTTTAAATATTTTTACTTTTTGGAAACATATATGTGTAATATTTTGAGTTTTTGTGCAGGATACAAAATTTTTGGGTGAAAGGAATTATTTTGACATTGAGTATACTTTTATCACTTTTTCAGGCTCTGTAGAATTAAGAAAAGGAGAAACCCTAGAGTCCTCTTTTAATCCATTTTCAGACTCTTGAAATATGAAAAGGTCACCGAGTACTTGACTATTCGAACTCGTTAAAGTAGATGAACAATCGCCCCTTCAGTATAATTTTACCCCTTTTCCAGACTGAAATGGACTAATTACGAAAAAGGTATACGTTGACTAATCACGGTCAATAGAGTTCTGTCCTGCATTATTTTATCCTTTTTTGGGCATGAGAGACTAAATTTATGAAAAAGAACAACCACAGAGTTTACTCATGTTTTTCTTCTGACTCCCTAAAACTGAAAAACATCGAGTTTCTCCTCTACTGGACTCGTTAAAATTTAACAATAAAGGACATGTTGATTAAAAATAGGATCGAACCACTCCTTATTAGGGTTTGATTTTAATACTAAGATGGAATCACCCGAATGATGAGCTTACACAAACAAGAAAATGTTATCCTCCTCAAGCTTGAAAAAAATAAAGAGGTACTCGCCAGTAATGGTGGGGGAAAAAGACAGAAAAATAATCCAATTGTCACCCTTGTTTAAAAAGAAGCATGCCACTCTTGATCACGACACTTTGTCACACTTGTACCTGGGTTGGGAAATCCTTTGTCTAAAATTTAATCAAACCACATTGAAAGTCTTTAGCCGGTTTCAGGGTATTAGCTTTAAGTCAAATGCTACCAAGCCATCTGCAATATCATTATGTGTTCAAGAGAGAGTTCAAATAAACCATTCATTGCAAACATTTGTCTCCATGCACAGTGACCATCCCTGAGACAGTCCTTGCAAAATATTTCTTCAAAACTTGATCTAATGGTTTCGTGTCGTGGGCTTTCTTTCGACGGATCACTTTCTATCGACATCAGCTCATCATCTAGAAAGTTGATCTAGAATCCTATCAGTACCTTGGGATCTACATGCCCTAATGGCAGGGTTCTCGCCTTCGACGATAGGTTGCATCATTGACCTTCGATCGAACGATTATATGAGTGTTTGACTGCAAATAATTCATTCACTCTTCATAGATTGTACTAGATTACTTTGAGAGCCATTTTCATTATTGGTGGTTTCTCTCACACTTGTTAACGATTCACATCATTGACTGGTAATCAAGTGGTTTCTACCATGTTCGACTTCGACACAATCAATCGCATGGATAGATTCGTATTAGTTCGGGAAGCGGAAATCAAGACCCCGGATCTAGTTTCCACCATCCAGGCTGCAAGGAGTTTTATTATTCATGCTACAATAGACTACTCATGATAGATGGTTGCGCCGATACTGTGTCTACTTTTGATGTAATATTGAAACCATATCTGTACCAGAACATTTTTTTAGTTTTGATTATAGTATGGGAATGCCTACCTCAGTGATGAGATATATATATATATACATGTGTGTGTGTGTGTGTTTGTATTGAATGTTTTTACATGTTTTCGACTGGTGTCTCCAATCTAATCCTCAGAATGATAAAGCATTTCACTCTTCAGACTTCGCACTTTAGGGGACAATCTGTTACACGTCATTTTGTAACCATGAATTTTGACTGTTTATATGGGCCTATCACCACCTATATCATGTTCCCTTAGAAGTCAAAAACACCAATGTTCCTAAATCAAGTCTTGGAATTGGAGAAAAGCTCTGTAAAACCCTAAAAAGTCTACATGCGCAGTTTTTCTAGCCTTTCCCTATGCATGTGTTGTTGTTTGGTCCATAAACAGCAGAAACTCCTACACTTTTTTCCATTATTAACTGCACACCCCTGTGAAAAGAAAATAAAAGAAAAAGTAAATACTAGAAGCCTAGTTGGTCAAATATTCTCCCAACTAGAAGCTTCTAGAGTCGCAATCAGTTTGAGGTTTATCCCTCCACTCATGGATCTTATCCCTTGGTCCATGGAGCTCAAATCCCTTCATGAGAGGAATACATCCCCCTCTTCATGGAACTGAAAATACCTCCATTTCCCTATAAATTGAGCTCAAGTTTCAAGTTGAAGGGTAGACACACATTGTAGTTGTTGAAGAGAATTCATAAGAGTGCATACTTTCTACACTAGTGAGTTGTTGTTGGCATGATAATGATCACATCCTTGTGTGTATAACTTCATGCTGGTATTCAGAGAGGAAGGCTTATCAAACTGAAGGAGAAACTATTTTTCAGGACCCTAGGAGAAATCTGTACGACATCAAGGCATCAGGTTGTAAGATTACTCTTTTTATTCAATATAATACATATGGGTCTCTTTTTCTCATTGATTTTTTTCTATTCTTATTGGAATCAATATTTAGACTCCTTGATCACTAAGTTGGATTAGTATTTCCTGATTATTATATGTTGCATATGCTTTGATCGTTTGTCTTGTCTTTGATTGCAGGTTTTACTTATTGGAGAAACCACTTTGGAGCGATGGGACAAAAGACTACATCAAACATTTGGATTTCAAGGTAGGGGCATGTCCTCTCTAATGTCTTATAATAATTCTGAAATGAAATTAATCTAGTAGAAAAGGTTTTCAAATGGATCTTTGTTTCTAGTTACTTGCTGGAGTACTAGGGAGATCGCTCTTGTCCGCAAGAGGGATTAATCCACGTAACAAGGCCTAGGAAAGGAAGTGAACACATTGCGCCATGGAGAGAACCTTTGAGTACTCCAAGAGGAGGAGATAGAATGCAGGTGCATTACTTGAGCAACCCATCTATTTATGCCACCTGGAGACATGATAAATCTCGCCACCACCATTGCTCAGAGAGTAAGGAAAGGGAGACTATACCTAAAGAATTTAAGAAGGAAAATGACACAAAAGCATGGTTATTAGGGATGAAGAATTTATTTAGAATACAAGACTACTATGAGAATATGAAATCGAGATTTGCCTCTTATAATTTAAAAGCAAAAGCCGACATCTAGTGTGGGGACCTGAAGAATACTAGAGCTATCACCGAGAAGGAGTTGACATGGGAAGAGTTTGAGAAGATTTTCTGAGAACAATACCTGTCTGAACACTACTACGACAATAAGGCAAATGAATTTTATGAAATCAAAATGGGTTAAATGACAAGTGATGAATATCTCCCCAAGTGTTTGGGACTATTTAGGTATGTCCCATATCTCAAGGGCAATAAAGTTAAATTTCATAGGTTCATCAGTTGGTTTCCTATGGTATTCAAAGATAAGATTTAATTGTTAGAACCCTAGATTCTAAAGGATGCGAATAAAATTTTATAACATTTCAATGAGAAATCAAGGCATAGGCCCGAGACTAAGAGTAAATGGATAGCCAAAAGCACCGCTAGAATAAATGTGAGTTGGTTTAGGAAGAACCCAGAAATAAAGGAGAGGAAACACCCAACTTAGACAAGACAATCTCAAGAGAAGGCCAACATTGTCATTAAGGGAAATGTACATCAACTGACATCAACACAACCCAATATCGAAGGGTGGGAACCACTCAAGTGATGGAATTTTGGTGGGAGCCATAGGAGAAGGGATTTTCCACCTTAGAAGGAGGTCATACCAAAAATATATTATTCTCGGGATGTAAGCACGATGGGCGAAGTAGCCCATAGTATGCCAACAATTTACACAAAAATGGACAACCACCAAGAATATCACTAGGAATCCATCATTGAGATGGAAGGTAAGCTATAAGAGAAAGTTTTTTATATTTTTATTGATCCAAGTTTTAATTATAGGCATATCATCCTAGACCTTGTCAAAAATTGAAAATTGGACAAGGAATTGCACAAAGAACCATGGATGGTTAAATTGGAAATAGGGGTAAGGAGAAGGATAAACCATTGGGTGAAGTCATTTTCATTTGTACTCAATGGAATTCCCACAAAAAACCACTTGAATGTGATAATATTAGGTGGGTATGGCATATTGTTAGGCATGGACTGGTTGTACACACTTCATACCAAGGTGGATTTCTATGAAAAGGAAACAGAATGCTTGGATGAGAAAGGAATGAAAAGAGTATTACAAGGAAAAAACAATCCCATATGAGTGAGTTTGATCACTACCATGCAATAAAAACACAGTTGCAGGAAGGGATGTACGTTATTTGTAGTGCAAGTTTCCAAGGATGAGGAAGCCAAAAGAGAAACAAAGTATGAGGAAGTTGAGTTTCTTCAAAGGTACTCCATTTTGCGATAATATGCAAATGAATTTCTAGTACAGATTCCTATATTTCCCCCTCACAAAGAGATAGATTGCTATATCGAGATGATACCTATAGTAGCACCAACATCTAAGGCCCCATATAGAATGAGCACCCCAGAGTTGGTTGAGCTGAAACTGCAGCTGACAGAAATACTGGACAAAGGGTACATAAGGCCAAGTGTGTCTCCTTGGGGAGAACCAATAATGTTTGTGAAAAATAAAGATGTAACCTTGAGATTATGCATTGATTATAGACAACTGAACAAGGTAACCATCAAGAAAATGTACCCATTACTAAGGATTGATGATCTTTTTGACCAGTTAAGGGGAGACATAATCTTCTCCAAAATTGACTTAAGGTTAGGCTACCATCAAGTAAGAATCAAGGATAAGGTCATTCATAAGACTGATTTCAAAATGAGATATGGGAACTACAAATTTTTAGTGGTACCCTTCGGACTTACTAATGCTCCTGCCATGTTCATGTTCCTGATGAATGAGGAGTTACGAATGTACTTGGATAAGTTTGTCATTGTATTTGTGGATGAAATATTGGTCTATTAAAAAATGGATTAAGAACATGAACTACATCTAGTGGTTGTGTTACAGTGGTTGAGAGAACATAATATCTATGCAAATCTTTTTAGGTGTGAATTTTTCCAGTCACAGATACACTACTTAGGGCACATTGTATCTAAGGAAGACATATCATTGGATCCGGATAAGGTCAAAGACATAAGGGAGTGGAAAATTCCAAAGAATGTAGATGAGATCAAATAATTCATGGGATTGGTAGGATATTACAAGAGATTTATTCAAAATTTCTCTAGAATGTGATATTTCATTACAAACTTACAGATAAAAGGGAAGAAATTTGAGTGGACTGCACAATGTGTAGACAAATTTGAGCAGCTAAAGAAATTACTCACCAGTGCACGAATGTTGAGAATCACATATCCTGGCAAGGTTTTCGTAGTATGTACTGATTCCTGCAAGGATGAAATCATTGGAGTCTTAATGCAGGAAGTACAATTTGTGTGATATGAGTCCAGAAAATTGAATAAACATGAGTATAATTACGTGACACATGACCTAGAAATGCTTGCTATCATTCATGCTTTAAAAAAGTGGAAGCACTACCTTCTTGGCTAGAAGTTCATGCTCATGTCAAATCATAGTAGGATTAAATAATTGCTTGGATAGCCAAAGGTAGATTAAGTATATAAATGGAAAGGAAAACAAAGTTGTTGATGCCTTGAGAAGGAGGATCCAAGTGAATCACTTGGAAAGTGTAAGCTCATATGTGAAAAATATGGATGAAAGTATCGAAAGCACTGGACAATAGGATGAAGCATACCAGAAAGTAAAGGAGAGTTTGCAACAAGGCAGTGAGGATCATGGAGAATACCACCTCATTCAGGACAACTTAGTCCAATTTAAAGGAAAAATATATGTGCCTAACAATGATGAAATAAAAATGTTGATAACAAGAAAATTCCAAGCGAATCCCTACTTAAGACACTCGGGGTATCAAAAGGCGCTTACAACCATCAAAAGATACTACTATTGGCCGAAACTGAAGAAAGAAGTAGCATACTTCATGGAAAAATTCATGGAATTCCAACAAGTGAAGGATGAACGCAGAAATGTAACAGGATTATTACAACCTAACTCTATTATAGAATGGAAATAGGAGGTAATTTCTATGGATTTCATTATGTGATTTCCCAAAAACATGAAGTAGCACGACACAATCATGGTAGTGGTTGTTATGCAGGTAAATCCTTTCTGCGGCCAGAGACAATCCCTCTAGCCCTAGAGTGGGTCTAGTAACAAAGGGACAAGCTAAAGTGAAGGTTCCTAATTAATGAATGAAAAATACGAGGTAGATCAACCTACCTGGAGTCCAACATTGTTGTCGTGGCTATCGTGGTGGTGGCCTCTTGATTCCTACCTCGGTGGGTCACGATCCTTCCGCAACTATGCTTGGATACCTGCACGAAGATCAACAAATAAGAGAAGCATATGAAACAATGATCTCATTCATAATTACTAACCAGTCAAGGAGGGTTAAGCATATTGCATCAAATAAAACAAATTAACGCAAGATGGGAACCAGAAAATAGTCATGTATATTTATTAATAGAAGAAAGAGTTACAACCGGAGCCTTGACGTCGCAACCTCCTTCAGCGTGGTTCAATCGAAGCGCGTCTCGATGAATCGTCGGGGAATTCAGATGGGATGAAGACACAAGTCTAAGCTCTCTCAATGAGAATCTCTTCCGTTCTATCTTTTCTAACAAAATGTACAGAAATATCTTCATCATTTCAACTATAATATGTTTAGTTCAAATATAATATGTTCAGTTCAACTAGCACATCAATAGAAGATGGCTATATTTATAGAGGGAGAGGAGGAGGTTGGGATACCTACAATAGTGAAAGGGAGGCCTTATCCCTTGGGAGGTTTCCCAAAAAGGTGGAAACAAGAGGCCAAAGGAGGAAGGCCGTGGTTATTCAGTTGAACCACTCCAGATGACTCAACCACGAAGTTTGTTATGATGGAAAATTCGCCTCTATTTTAAAAAAAAAATCCATAAACAGGTTAGCGTGGGTATCTCACTGGGATAGAGTGCCAATGGGTATGGGACCTAGTGTTAATTTCTCGATCGGCGCGAAGGCATAACGGTCTACTAGCGCCAAGGAAAAAATAAGTGTTTCTGATGGTTTGTTCAGGAAATTGTCAATAGAAGGAATGTTGTGCTCATGGCAAGGGATGCAATGATGGTCTTTGCAAGGCATGACACTTTATTTTGGTCATAGAAATGAGCCTCCAATGTTTGGGATGGGGATTGTAGGGACAATGAAAAAAAAATTGTGTAACAGATGGCCCCTAAAGCATGAGGTCTAAGAGAGAGGAAGGGGTGAAATGCTTTACGAGAACGTGTTCGAACCAAACTTCGTCGTCAAAAGACCTGCAATTACAAATACAACTGATATATTTTATACATAAACATGTGGCATGAGCGTAGCCATCCATAATAGAGTACATATATAAACTGAGATCCGAGGTATGGATATAGCCATCTAGCAGTAAGGATCAACAAATAGACTCAGGTATGGTTGCAACCATCCAATCAAAAGAGTCATGCAATAAGTCATGATAAACCATAATATCCCACAGCTTGGATCTTATAAGACAAAACCCAAGGTCTTGCGCTCCATCTCGACCCAAACAAGTACAAATTCAAGCATGTGAATATGTGAGCTGAAGTCGAACATGCAAGAAAGTCACCTGAATACCAGCCAATGATGAAAGCCGTTAACAGGCACGAGAGAAACCACCAATAATGACAATGGCTCTCAAGGTACAATAGGTACAATCCACGGAATGTGAACAGTGAGCTAGCGTCGAACACCCGTAGAATCACTCGATCGAAGGCCAATGATGTGGACCTGTCGTCGAATGTGAAGAACTTGCCATTAAGGCATGCAAGCTCCAAGGTACTGGTAGGGAGTCTCTAGATAAGCTTCCTCGATAATGAGCTGAAGTCAATAGGAAGTGACCCGGTGGAAGGAGGGCCATATTTTTTCCCACATCATCGACAAGATAGAGGAACATAATGATAATGAATCAGGACCAATAGAGAAACAGAGGGAGGTTGAAAATTGCAAAGGAAAAACTTCTCTTGAACATATAAACGACACCACTCTAGATTTGTCAGTATTTGACATCAAGGTATTTGAGGTCATGATAACAAGGCAAAGAGCAGATGAGAGGTCAAAATAGATTACCCAAACCCATGGAGGCAAAAATTATGAAATGCGATGTCCCCAACCCGACACAAATGCAAACAAGTGTCATGTTCAAGAGCGACATACTGCCAACACAACTAAAGATTGGTTCCATTTCCCCCCACCATTTATGGCTAGTACCCAAATTATTTTTGAAAACAAACTTGAAGGGGATAGCATATGCTTGCGCTGTAAGTTTGTCCTTCGGAAAAATCCATCCTAGTACATTTTACAAGCCCTAGGAAGGAGGAACTCAGGGAACGTCATGGTGATGATGTCCGATGTCATTAGAGTTTAATGAGTCTGACAAAGGAAGAACTCGACATCTTTTCATGTTTATAGAGTTTGCAAAGAATCAGAAAAGAAAACTCCAGCAAGTCCCTTTTCGTAAATAGTCCCTCAAATCCGAAAAGGTAGAAAACAATATCTAAAAGAACCTCTTAGTCGCGATAGGCTAAGGTATTCCTTTTTTCTAAATAATCTATCCCAACCCGAAAAATGGGCAAACGTATACTAGGCAGATATCGTTTCACAACCATTTAACAAGTTCAAAACAACAAGAGTCTTGGCAATATTTTCAGTTTTAGAGAGTCAGAAAAGAGCTGAAAGATGACTCTAGTAGTGACTTTTTTGTGTTTTTACTGAGTCCAAAAAAGTATAAAATACAACTCATTACTTCATCGCTATCTCATTAAAGACCCGTCGCTGCACAAGCAACAAACGTAAAACCCATTTCTCGAAATAAAATAATGTAATAATAAAAAAACATGTCTTAAAACCTAATTAGGGGTTTGAAAAGTTATAAAATCCAAAAAATGGTAAAAAACAATTAATCTTCACTTTTACCTCTTGTGGAGCAATAGTTGCCCATTTTATACTAAATTTTGTGGCGACGATAGCGGGCAATCCAGCAGGCCAATCTCGAATCTGTTAGTTCCAACTAAGAGCCGACATCCTTCCCCACATTTTAAGTCTTCTTTTATTACTTGCAACCTTTAATTTTGATTTTTGAGGGAGAAATTGTGAAAACTAGGGCACGGAGGTTGGCACGAGTTTCGGGCATAGACTCGCGCCAATTGCCCAATTTTTTGAACTGGGGCGCACTCATTGGCACGACTGTTTCTAAAATATTCGCAGTAACCATGCAGACCTTTCAAAACTTACAATGCAAGTAAGCAAGCCTAAATTTCACAAATCTTGGCTTTTAATTTGGCTAATAATGTCCATATGAACATGTTTGCAGGTGAAAAGTGGAAAAATGATGATCGAGTGGAAGGAAAGGGAACACAGTGAAGAAGAAGAGCTTGCCATAGATGATGAGAGATGCATGGAAGCTCTCAGATACTGTGGACTAAAAAATTTCTTCAGGAAACTGTGCCTCAGAGCTCAACCAGAGCTGCTACAATACTTGATCAGTATCTGGGACGAGGATCAGGAAAAATTCATTCTTCAGGATCAGGAACTCGAGATTGATGTCTCAGATGTTTACTTCATAATAGGACTATCACGAAGGGGGGAAACACCAGTCCTAACCGGCACCCGACCCACCATGGAAAACATTACCATGGTGATCGACAGGGTATGTCGAGGGGCACAAAAAGGATCAGGAAGCGGGAAAGTGGATATCCAAAATATCTTGGACTTGGCACTAAAAGTAGTGCTACACACCATCACGCGAGCTGCAGGATCGCAGGCATTGCACGAAGCAACAAAAACACAACTTCTTCTTGCAGTATACTGTCTAACACCGACCCTATACAACTAGGTAGAGGTAGTGACAATCAATATGAAACGTCAGTTGACGAAATGCAAGAACGGTAAACTAAAACAGTTTAGATATGGATCCATCCTGGTATCGCTCTTCCTGGAACAACTACCAATTTTCCAGTGATAGGAAGTGATAGTCCCAACACCACCAGCACAGGAGAGACGGATGGCTCGTTGGGCAGCACCAATGCCAAGGTCAGGGGGCGGCCAACAGATGTCCTAGAGACCAGAGTTCTTTGATTGGCTCCGCTGACAGTTGATTTTCATGGAGGACTGGCCCTACGCTAGCACAGATTTCACTGGTGATCCAAACCTCCCATTCCCAGAAGGAGAGGATTGGGATGAAGCACTTGGTAAGACTCATTTTTTATTTTTATGAGTATTATGATTTTTTTGTGATGTATGCTCTGACATTAAATCCATGTGTTATGCAGATGTTGGACCCGAAAGACCTGCAGGCATGTCTCCAATAGCAAGGCGAGTCCCTCGCGACTTTGATATTGCCCCTCATGGTGAGGGAGGTGAGGAGGAGGAAATTGTGCGCAACCTGGAGGGAATCTCTAGTGGAGTCCCAGACTATGGGAAATTCGACGATGTTCCTTGTGCATACCAGAGGCACAATGTAGGGGTGTCAAACCGATTTCACCGCTTGCTGAGGTGACTTGTACAGGCAGTGAAATGCTATCATGATCATCACTCCAATTAGACACCTAGGATTTATTTCTACATATTTTTTGAGAGACATGATGTCTCAGGATGTAACGGAAACACACATATTTTTTGAAACTTATGGTGCACACTGATACAAACTTCCGATATATATATATACATATACCTTCCTATGTGATATGAGTCTTTCATGTGATGATGATTTTACATATTACACAAATGTCTATCTAATACAATGTTAGCCACTATATCAGTTAATGCATTCATTTGTCTAGGAATATGTTGATATGTGATATAATCAAAATGTCTTTCCAACAAACGAACACGTAAATGCAATATTAAAATGTGAGGGTTTCTAACTGAATAATTCCCATTAATTTGAAGAACAATAAGCTGTGAGTCTATATTTACAACCAATGCACTAATTCCGACGGTAATCACCTCGGTTAATAGTTCAATATCAACACTATACTCAACGACATTGTTTGTATCTCGTCCTAGACAAATACCTTGCAGATCTATCAACTCACCAATAGGATCATAAATCACCCAGGCTACTGAAGACAAGTTCTGGGTACTGCGGGAAGCACCATCCGCGAAACCGACATAAGGGGTAATAGACATCTGCACAATAAGAAATGACCCAATAAGCAGGAAGACGCTCACAAAACAAACAAGCCAAAAAATGTACAAAAATGAAAAGAACACCTATGTATAGAAAACATGCACGAATGACTCATGCATAATATTTTTTGAGATACAACCCATTTCTAGGCTGATCTAATGGATGACCTTCATAATCAATGAACTCATAGGCCCCATTCTTCAAAATGCATTTAACAATGTAAGGCCCATGCGACATGGGTTGAAATTTACCTGCCCCCAACTTATCATGAGCTTGGTCGTATAGGAGGACGAGGTCTCCTTGTACAAACGAGCGAGGGGAAACTAACTAGTCAAAATGAGCTTTGACCCGCTTCTTCTGTGCCTCGATGACCAAAGCAATAAAACGGCAAGTTTCATCCCGCCTTTCTAAGTAGAGAAAATGCTCTTCTTCAGGTGAATTTTTGGGCAGTAATTCAATAGCCAACTTGAGCAAAGGTATTTCACACTCAATCGGAAGGGTAGCTTCCAGACTGTAAACAAGATGGAATGGAGTGAATCTAGTTGCATCCTTGACTGAGGTTTGGTACGCCCAGAGAGCTGAAAATAACATGAGATACCAGTTGGATTTGTGCATCCCAATCGTACGTTGAAGCATGGTGACAAGAAATTTGTTCACGGCTTCAACCTGGCCATTGGCCTGAGGATAGTATGACATTGAGCTGTCGTGACGCAAGCCCAACCTGGAAGTCAACTCCGCCACCATATAATGCCGAAAATGGGAACCATGACCGGTAACAATGGCTTGAGGGACACCAAACCTAGAAATGATGTGATTGAATATGAACTGAGCTACTGTCTTATCGTCGGCGGCAAGTATAGGCATTGCTTCAACCCATTTGGTGAAGTAGTCAATGGATACGATAATATAAGCATGCCCCTCGGCCGAGTGAGGGTTACACATCATAAAATTGATGCCCCACTTCACAAAGGGACCAACGGTAATGACAGGGTGGAGATGTGCAGGCGGTGTGCGCATCTTGCGCTGATAGATCTGGAAATCATGACATTTACCGACAGTGACAATGCAAACCTTGAATATAGAGGGCCAGAAATATCCAGCACAAAGAATCTTCTATGCAGTGGCATAACCAGACATGTGACCGCCACAGGCGCCACTGTGACAATCATTCAGGGCTTTCTCAGCCTCCTCGAGAGTCAAAACACCGGCAGAGAATGGAATGTATTCTGATGCGGTAGAGTGTATATCTGACTATACGATAAGGTTGTGAGTGATGGCGGATGCATCGGCGAGCATCCTTCGTCAACTCAGATCTAAAAGTGGAAGTCTGAAGATATACGATGATATCACCATACCAAGGATTGAGGGTGCTAATCAAAAAAAGTGAATCGTCTAGAATGCATTCTTCAGAACCAGATGGAGTGGAGTTAGAGGGAAGGGAAAAAATCAGATCGACAAAGACCAGTGATTTCTTCGACTTGGAAATAGTAAATTCCAAATTGAACTCTTGGAGGATAAAAATCCACTTTGAGTATTTTCCCCCCATCAATTGTCGAGACAATATATAGGTCATGGGGTTGCATTCAAAAATCACAGTCACAGTACGCAACAAAATATAATGATGAAAAAATTAAACCACAGCTAACGCTTACTTCTCGACATGGGCATAGCGCGTTTTGGTATCGACAAGGTTATGAGAGAGGTAGTAGATAACATGCTCGTTACCATCATCATCATCTTGCACCAGAACCATGGCAATCATGCTAAAAGTGGTAGCTAAATAGAGGGAAAAATTGCGATGATAGTTTGGAGGACGCAATAGAGGAGCATTGACAAGCAATGTCTTCAGAGCATCGAAAGACTTCTGGGCGATCTCATCCCAAAGGAAAGGGACGCCCTTCTTTAGTAATTGTGTGAATCCTTTAGCCACTTCAACATAGTTAGGTATAAAACAACATAAAAAATTAGCCTTCCCCTGCAGACTCTTCAGCTGATGTAATGAAGATGGAGAGGGGACATTAATGATAGCCTCAACTTTGAGCGGATCAATGTGAATCCCGTCTTTGGATATGATAAACCCTATGAGTCTACCAGAATCGACGCAGAAGATGCATTTGTGTGGATTTAGCCGAATGTTATAGCGTCGACGATGAAGAAATATCTGACGAAGATGGTTAGGATTGTCCTTACACTTAGCTGAATGAGCTGGAAGGTCATCTAGATAAGGCTGAACGATGTGCTTAATATCATGAAAAGTGTATGACATCGCTCGCTGAAACGTGGCCCCAAAATTCTTCAAGCCAAAAGGGAGATTCTTATATGCGAAAGTACCCCAGGGACAGATTAAGGCAATCTTATGCTAATCAGTTGGGAGAATTTTAATCTGGTCATAGCCAGAAAAGTCGTCCATGAGGGAAAAGATCTCACTCCCAGCGCAATCATCAATGACCTAATCGATAAAGGGAGTAGGATAATTATCCTCAGGACAGGCCCGATTGATGTCACGATAATCAATACAAACTCGAATGGTACCTTGTTTCTTATCTACAGGGAAAATTTTGGAGACCCATTCTGTCAAAGGAATCGGGTAGATGAAACCAGCGTTGAGAATTTTTTCAACTTCACTTTTATTTGTGACAACCTTTCAAGGGTGCACGGGACGAAGGCATTAACGAACAGACTTCAAACCAGGGTAGGTAGGAATCTCATGCACCACTATACTGGGATCGATGCCGGGCATTTCTTCATAGGACCATGCAAATACGTTGCAAAACTCACAGAAATTGCTAGTATAAACCTGGACTTCATCGGAAGAACAGGTGACCCCGATATGGATGTTCTCCACGATTCCTAGTTTCACAGAAATGTTGATAGGCATCGTTTGCGTAATGTTACTCAAGTTACCCTTTGTAAAAACTTCATGTGTCAGAATAGGCATTTGAAGTAGAGGAGAAGGAACCTGAGATGCATACCTCTCAAGACATGTAGACAGGGCCCCAAGGCTAGGCATGAACGAGGAACGATGATGACTATCATCCCATGGGAAATCCTCGAGAGACATAGTTTCCACGATGGCTTCATCATAAGGAAATGTCTCTTTCAAGGGATTAGGCGAATCTAAATCGCCAAGCCAAGGGTATTGAGAATGTGTCGAGAGACACGCTCAAAGGAGCATGATCAGAAGATAGAGGTTCCGAAGCCACAATGAGTTCACAATAGTAAATTTCGATTGGACTCAATGACATCGAATCTCTGAAAGAATCAATCTGTTCAGGCGAAGGGATGATCCATGGGTCATCAGACCGAGAGATCATATTGATCTGAATAGTGTTGGGTGGAGGAAGGGGAAAAATACCCATGAGGGAAAGATCTTTGAAGAGACCTGGCCCAACGCTCTCGTAGGGAGTAGGAATCTGATCCACATATGGAACGTTGTTCTCGGAAGAAGAGGTGAAAAAATACAATTTATCAACAGTAAAAATCTTTCCTTCGTGCGGGAATTTCAGGACATGAAAGAGAGTGGATGGAACGCACAGCATGGCGTGAGTCCAACTGTGACTGAGGAGAAGATTGCAATTGAGCTTGGTGTCAACTACTTCTACCTCGACATTGGTTGTCTTCCCTTTTAAGGTAATCGGTAAACTAGCAAGAACACATAAAGGTTTTGATTCCCTTCCATCAAATGCTTCAAGGGAATTTGGTGATGAATTCAAGGCTGGAGAACCAATGGCTTTCCAGCAAGAAGATGACATGACGCACATAGATGTACCCTCATCCAAAATTGTGTGATAGATATCAAGACCATTAATACCAACTTGTATGATGAGCGCAATTTGGTGTGGGGGTCGTGGAACAAAATTCTTTAAGTCAAAAGCAAGAAGACTAGTATCAGCAAGATCAACCCCGCCAATTGCAGATAGAAAATCCTTCCGTTGAGACAGACTATTAGTGTCCTATGATTTAGCAGATTGGCGAACCAAATGCACAGGGTAACATCAGACCAGACTTTGGAGTCCTAGGACCTAGCCTTCCTGAACTCAGAGAGGGTTCTCTCTATTTTGTGTAAAGGATGTGAACTTGTTTGTTTTTAGGGTTTGATTTTAGGCTAGTTGTTAAGTTTAGGGTTTGTTTGTTTGTTTGGGTTGGGTAAATGATCAAGTAGAATAGATGGAATGAGAGATTTTCAAGTAATTGGGCTATGGAGTCTACAAAAAGTCATGGAAGGTTCAACAATGGATCGGGGAGCATCACAGGGCAAATCTAGCATGGTCAGATGGATTCTCAAGGTTTGGTGAAATTAAATGAACATCAAGTTTGTGAACAAAGTAGGGCAAAGGGAAATCAAGAATCATTTGACACTATTTAGCATAAATAAGTAATCAATAGACAGGGCACACCAATAAATCTTTGATTCAACTCAAGAAAGTAAGCATTTCAGACAAACAATCCAATGAAATATAGAAGGCGAGAAACTCATTTAACTTCTAGTGATTTCAGATTCAAGGTTAGAAAACATTTAATATTAACACATAACTTTAATCAAGGAAGAGGTAACTCCTAGACGTCATTGATTAGAGCTATAAAGATCTTTGAAACAAATTTCCAAGCATGGACAAAGGGTATGATCGAAACATAGCCTCTTTGGCAAACCTAAACAATGGTACTTCAAAGAGAGACCTCAAAATAGTGTTTTAGTGATATCAAACAAGCAGGGCTTACCATAAAAAATCTATGATAGCTACTGTATTAAACCATTCATAATATAAACAAGCTTGGGTGGGTTT
This sequence comes from Pinus albicaulis, assembly GCA_034641835.2. Taxonomy (NCBI): domain Eukaryota; kingdom Viridiplantae; phylum Streptophyta; class Pinopsida; order Pinales; family Pinaceae; genus Pinus; species Pinus albicaulis. Next base: position 292,934,992 of record CM076581.1, read on the forward strand.
AGAGAGCAATTAAGAATTCTTTAAACTAACCTAGCAGAGGAAAACATAGAAGCAGTGAAGGATAAACAGAGCTAAGGTGTCTCTAAACAACATTTCTTAGTCTAAATATTTTATCCTACTAAAATATATAAGGATGAAACCCAATGATACACTAGAAAAAAATAACTGAATAGAAGCACATCACCATTAACCAAGCTCAGGGATCCTATAAGCAAGCCTTCTCCATCAATAAGAAAAACAAGCCATTCATAAGCTCCACAACACCAATTTCTCTTCAAGCTCCAAAGGCTATGTATTACTCACAAGAGTCATAACAACAACCATAAAACATGAATCCTCAATGCTCTATTTAACAAGCAAGGAGGAAAAAACCTAATAGAGTCTCTAGAAGCCCACCAAATTAAAAAAAAAACCAAAATTTGTCAAAATTCTCCCAAATTTGGTGGATGTGTGCCTCATGGGTTTTGAGAGACCTGTAGAGAAGCTTGTGCCAATATTCCAAGGTTAGCTTGGCCTTTTGTTTCTTTTATTGCTTGGATCTTGGTTTGGGCCTTCTTGAGTTTAGCCCTTGCAACTTGTTTTCTCCAGGAATAATTCCTGGTCATCTTCCTTTGGAGATCAAGATCTTGATTTGCTTTCTTCAATTTAGCCTCCAATTGTATGTTGGCTCTTTCCAACCAAGGCTCCCGATCATGTGTTATCTCCATGGCCAACAGCTCATCTAGAGGGATTTGTTCTGCTAGGGTTGATTCTTGTTCCCTTTGCTTTGCCAATGCCTTTTTCAACCCCATGATTCTAGGTCTCCTCCTAGATTTTCCTTCCTCATCCTCACTCTCTTCATAAGTGCCCATGAACTCTTCTAGTTTTACCTATGCCTTTGGGCTTCTTTCCGGGCCTTGATGGCTCTAGACTCATAAATAGCAATTTGTGCTCCTAGCTGCATGTTATCCATGTCAAGGGCATCATTTACACTCTTGGCCCTATCTATATTTTCTTTGAGGTCTTCAATTTGTGCATTTCTATTCTGGAGGAGCAAGTTTGTGATCCTTGCTTCATTCTCCTCATCATTGTCCACCTGAATGATTTCAAACTCCCTCTCAACCTCATGATCTTCTTATTCTTCCTTTACCTTTTGTTTTCCTTTGTTAATATTCTGAGCTGAGGTGGATGGCATGGTCCCTTGCCTTTTCGAGGCAACAAACACAAGCCTTGTCCCTCTTTGATAGGTTAATGAAAGTGGTGTGATTGTGGTATTTTTGGTGTCTTGATCATGGCTGTGATCCTTGCTGTTGTCATCACCCTCTTCATTTTCATCATTATTATCATCATTCATTATGTTTTCTGCCTCCTCATTATACTCTTTTCTCTCAACATCATCACCACTTTCAACCTCTTCACTAATTTTTGCATTGTCATTTTGTTCTTCATCAAAGCTGCTTACCTCTTCATTGCTATGATCTTCAATTTGACTATCAGCCACTTCATTTCCTTCATTATTTTCATGACTATCATTAGCCTCTTCTTGACTTTCTCCACAACCATCATCTTCATTTTTTTCATTGTCTTCATGACTGTCATGACTCTTTTCCTCTTTGTTGTTTTGTCCATCACTGAGGCTTGCTTCATGAGTGTCACTGATGCCTTTGGTTTCTGCATTATCCACACTATCATCATCTTTAAGACTGCTTTCCTCTTTATCTTCTGCACTGTCACCATCCTCATTATCACTGGCTTGTTCATTGCCTTCTTCTTGATCATTTTCTATCTCTGTCTCTTCTTCATCATCCTCCTCTTCATCATCATCAATTTCCTCTTTTTCATCATCCTTTGCCTCTTCATCATTGTCATTTTCTTCTTCCTAATCATTTTTTTCTTCCTCATCATCTGCCTCTTCATCACTGTCATTTTCCTTTTTTGTCACTGTTCTCTTCATCACTATCCTCTTCCTCCTCTTCAATGTTTGCCTCCTCTTCATCATTCTCTTCTTGATATGATGATTTAGGAGAAGGTGAGGGAGGGAGGTTTTCCTGAGGAGAGGATTCATGTGTAGATGAGGAGTCATGTCCAGCGGGGGGTGATGGAGGAGTGGAGGGAGGTGGATGAGATGATGAGGGTAAATTTGGCTGATGATGAGGCTGTGGGTTTGTGAAAACTTCATGGGCGATGAAAACTTCTCATGGAATACCCTGTTGCTCTAATTGATGCAACACAATCATCTTGATAAGAGAATGGTGAAAAATACTTTGCATTTGTTGTGAAAGAGGTCTCTTTTGCAAAATTTAAGACATCTTATCAATACTTCTATAAAGATAATAAGGAAAATGTAACAGCTTGGCCCTAGTGAAGTGCATGAATAGTCTTAAATGGTAGGAATAAATCCTAGAAAACCTACCCTCACATGTAAAATATTTCATGATGACTTTCATCAAGGGCACATATCTCTCCTGTAGATGTGAAAATGGAAAAATGGATTTGCAGTCAGCTTGGTATCTGGGTTTCAAGAAAGGTTGATAATGGCTCAAGTCCAAATTTTCCTGTTTGAACCACTTTTCTCCCATACTAGGTATCTCGGTGGCCCGAGAAATGGTATTGATGGATAGCTCAAATTTTACTCCTGATAAGTTTACTTGATGGTCATGGAGGTTAAGGATAAAATGTCTGGTCAACTCAGGGTGACTTTGGACCTATTGTACCTTTTCACAGAAATCAAAACAACCCACCTCTTGGAAATATGTAACTGTCATAGGAGAGGCCATCAATTCCTTGGTATTCAGTGGCTCAAATATGTTTACCCTTCCACCCTTTTTCTGCTGTCTTCTAGGCCCTTGGCCTCCTTCACCACTACCACTATTAGTTTCCCTTGACATTTTTCTCTTTTACTCTTGCCTTGAAGGTCAAAACCCTAATTTTTCTTTGTGAAACTAATGGAGAAATCTAGGGTTTATTCCTCTAGTTAAATGACAAGAACTTTGGAAATGAAATGGTGTTGTTTTTACTTACCCCTCAAAGGTGCTAGGAAACCCTTAGAAGTGAATTTTGAGGAGTTTTTGAGCAAATTTGAACTTGAGTTGCTATATAAACCCTCCTAGCTGAGCGTGCAGTGCAAGCGCGTAGCGCCAGGCCAGTCGGTCCGCTGCTGAACGCACAACACAAGCGCATAGCATCGGGCAGAGGCTACACGGGCTATCGGACGTGTCATGCCACTGCTGAACAGGCCTGTCGAGAAATTTCCTTCATGCAGGGTCAAACACAGGTAGTATGGTGAATGGGCCTCTCAGGCCTATTTGTGTGCAGTGTTTGGTGCGTAGCACCCAGGCCTGTCGGGCCTGTCTACGTGCAACACCAAATGCGTAGTGCCTAGGCGAGGTTGCACGCTGGTTCCAGGCGCAGGCTGTCGAGTCTGCATGAAGGTAAATGCACAGCACTGGGTCACAGGCGTGCAACGCTCAGTGTATTTCATAAGGCAGACAAGCTCCAGGAGCGTTGCAGGGGTTTTCAGGCGCGCAACACAGGGGAAACTTTGCCCAGTTTCCCACTAAACTCAAAAATTTCTCTTTGAAAGCCTTTCACTCTCTTTTGCAAGTGACAAATGAACTGAGTGATAAACAAAATTAGCTTTTTATAGTCTTAGAAGTGATAAGGTCCCGTGATTTGGCCGATTGGCAAGCCAAAATGATGCTGGGTAACATCAAACCAGTCTTTGGAGCCCAAGGACCTAGCCTTCCTGGACTCAGAGAGGGCTCTCTCTATTTGTGTAAGGGATATCTGTGTGTTTGCTTATGGTGTTCTGATTTTAGGCTAGTTATGAAGTAGTTTTTTGGTTTTGTTTTTTAGGTTGTGAGGGATGAACTGATCAAAGACATAAGATAGGTAAAAATATGTCAGATCAACTGGGCTATGGGGTCGAAAAGGTCAAGAAAGCTATCAGATGGTGATACAAGGTTGTTGAAGGGCCGATTTGATTCGAGGTAGAAAGGATCTTTGGGCAAAATGGAATAAAATGGACATCAAGTTTTGGAACAACAAAGGATTTCAAGCATAACTAGTTTAATAGCTAACATAAACATGGTAGGGAAAACCATTAATCATGAGAAATGTAACTATAAGCTAATCAATACATAGAAATAAACATTCAAGCCATGCATAGAGATATATAACTCTCTAACTTTGGGAAATGGCTATCAAACTTTGGGGAAATACACTTAAGATAGACAAACAACTCAAAAAACTATGCCAGAACACCTAAACACAGTACTTCAAGTTATTGGGCACTTTGAAAACAATATTGCATAGTCTTAGGCAAAGGGCAAGATCAAAACAAGACCTCCTTGGTTCAACAAATGACAATCTAATCAGTCAAAGAGAAATTTCATGGATGGAGCTATGGCTAGCCATTGGTAAGCAGGGCGTACCGTAAATCATACTTAACATGCATAGAACCATGAATGAAATAAGCAACAATATCCTTAAGTTATTAAAGAGCAATCAAGAATTCTTTAATGTGACTAAGGAAGAGGAAAACATGAAAGCTATGAAGAAACAGGAAATTTGAGGTGCCTCCAAGGGCATGTCTCAAATTTGTTCTCTACTGATCTATAACAAGCAAGAAACATGTATTCATGAATGAAAACTAGAAGACAAAACAAAGAAAGAGACACTATACCATTCTACCAAGTCATGGAATCCAACAACAATCCTCTTTCATCATCCAAGAACATCCAAGAGACTATCCAAAAGCATGAGACAAGTATTTCTTCCAAAGCTTATATGACCATATATTGCTTCTATCATCAATTTTAGCCTTGTTTACAATGAAAGCCTTTGGAATATATAGGCTCAAGTGAGGAAAACCTCTTAGTTCAATTTGCACTCTCATTGGCCTATTCAAAATATCTAAACTTGTCCTTGAGGCTTTGCAAAGCCCAAGGCACAAAATATCTCATAAAATATATAAAAAATGCTAAAAGAGGGAATTAAATTGACTTTTCATAACTTCTCGTGTGCAAAAATAGCTAAACGCACATGAGGAAAAAGCAGTTTTTAAAGGTTCAAATTTTACAAAAATACTCAAAAATTACATCAGCAAAAGGTCCCCTGACTTGCCGGCAACTTTTGGCGGCTTTCCCGATGTCGAAACGCGGCTCATAATAGCTCGTTGGAAAGATCTGAGTGTCTAATTTCTGGAGCAACTATAATTTTCTCAATATGATGCCTAGAAGTCCTCCAAAAATAGTTCTGTGTGTAAAACACCAAAAAAATAAAGTTTGCTGATAGACCGGGCAGAGTGTAGAAAAAGCGGGCATTTTTCGCCATTTCGGGGGAGAAAATGATCTTCAAATGTCCTGAAAATTGCTGAGTGTGTGCTCCTAAAATTATGGCATCCAATGATACCATCCTCCTCCTTTTATGATCCCCCAAACTGAAATGGCGAAGCCCATGAGTTTTGGCCAAAAACCAAAAAATGCCAAAAAACCAAAATATGTCGAAAATCGCCCAAAATTGGTGAGCATGACCCTCAAGGGTTCTCAGCAACATGTTGTGAAGAAGAGGCCAAAATCTGAAATCCTGACGTGTCTTTCCTCACTTTCCCCGCCGGGAGCTTCCCTTTAGCCTCCTTGAGCTTGTATTGAGCAGCTTTCAACTTGCGCCGGGAAAACTGATCTAGCCTTTTATAATGCTTCGTCATTCTCCTTTGAAGGTCTAAATCCCTGTTTTCCCTCTCCAAATTCTTCTCCAAATGGTCATTGACTCTCTCAAGCCATGCCTCCTTATTGTTCTCTATCTCCTGTTCAAACAATGCAGTGAGAGGGGTAGATTGGAGAAGGGCATTTTCCTCTTCTTTTTGCTTCTCAAGGGCCCTTTTAAGCCCCATGGTTCTAGGCCTCTTTTTCTTAGGCTGATCATCGCCTTCAATTTCATCAAATTCGCCCATAAGCTCTTCCAACCTTGCTTGGGCTTTGGAGGCCTCTTTCTTGTACTTAGTCGCCCGTGTCTCATAAACAACGATATGGACACTCATTTGCCTATTTTGGATTACTAGAAATTGATTGAAATTCCTTGCCCTATGAAGATCATCCTTCAATGCATCAATTTGGCCTTCTCTTTGGATCAAAAGGTTTTCTAGAATGCGGGCCTCATTATCACTATCATCGCTTTGGATAGGGATGATATTGAATGCACTTTCCTGTTCATGACTTTCTTCCATCTTGCCCTTCCCCTTGCTTTGGGTGGCTATTCTTGTGCTCTTCCTCCTAGGCAAATCAATGATAGGCTTCTTTGGCAATTTACCTTTGCTTCAGAGAGCCCTTGTCACATTTGGAGTGACCACCCTTGGCATTCTTTTCCTAGCTGTCCGGAGCTTGGCCTTTTTAGGAGAAGAGGGCATGGCCTTTTTACCTTTGTCACTTTGCCCCTTTTTTTCTTGAAGCTGCTGTTCTTCTTGAGAAGGCTGCCCTTCTCCTTGAGGAGGCTGCTGCGCATCTTGAGGAGACTGCTGTGTGTCCTCTTTAGGCTGCTCTTCATCATCAGTCTGCTGCCTTTGCTGCTCTGTCTCATTTTCCTGTTGCCCTTGATCATCATCCTTATGCTGCTGTCCGGTATCACCCTCACTGTGTTGTTGTTCTGTCTCACTGTGATGTTGTTGTTCAAACTGCTGCCCTTTACCATCAGTCTGTTCACCCTCATTACTGTCATGCTGTTGATGTTCAACACTTTCTTCCTCTTTTTCTTGCTGTTGCTCACCCTCATCACTGTCATGTTGCTGCCCTTCATCTTTTTCTTCATGCTCATGTCCTTCCTCCTCTTGCTGGTCACTTCCTTCTCCTTCTTCAGGCTCTTTTGTTTGTTCTGCAGTAAACTTGAGCTTTTTAGGAGTAGGCCTGCTAGAAGAAGGTGAGGGGCGAGGAGTAGGAGATGTAGGGGATGTATGGACTGGAGGGACAGTGGAGAAATTCGGATGAGTGATGAAAACATCCCAAGAGACCTCTCTATTTTCAAGCTGGTGAAGGATGATGACTTTGATGAGAGAGTGATGGAATAGAGAGGCCATTTGCTGTGACGGAGGCTTCTTCTGGACAGTGGAGGCCATTTTCTCTATGCTTTTGCATAAGAAGAAAGGAAGATTTAGCTGCTTGGTCCTTGTGAAATGCATCAACAGTGGAATGTGATAGGCATAGATTCAGGAGAATCTCCCCTCACAAGTGAAGTACTTCATGATAATCTTCATGAGGGGGGCATAGCTGGCTAAAAGATATGAGAAAGGGAAAATAGCAGGACATGATTCTCTGTGCTCAGGCTTGAGGAAGGGTTTGTAGTCATCTAAGTCTAAATAGCTTTGTTTAAACCATTTCTCGCCAATATAGGGGATTTTAGTAGCCTTGGATATGGATCTTGGGGAGAACTTGAAGTCAAGGCCTGCCAATGAAAAATGTTTATCTTGAAATCTCAAGGCGCAAAGGTGTGTCAAAGGAGAAAAAATTTTCACCTCTTGCACCTTCTGGAAAAACTCTAAACATCCCACCTCATGGAAATTGAATAAGATTTATGGGTGGGCATTCACCTCTTCGGTGGAAATAGGTTCATATCTCTTATGCAATCCACTTCTACTATCCTGTCTGGGAGGCATCTTGTTCTAGATGCACTTCTGCAACACCAAACTACCTCACAATTTTTTGAAATGTGTTCTTCAATCATAACTCTGCCTCAGCTGTCAATCATTGTTTGATAAGGCAACAATGGTTTCAAATGCTGTGTAAAATGTTTCCTTTGGTATTAGATCCCTGCTCCTTTAAAACATTGTCCTTTCTTTGTATGCCAATCAACAAGCAATTTCAAGAATAAGCACATAGTCAACACAGTGAAATGATTTTTTGAGTTTATGGTAAGGTCACCCAGCTTTTGGTGTTTTGGAAGACACATGACAACCTTGTTTTTTAGAGAAAGGCAAAACAAACACCTTCTCAATTAAAAACACTGCCCTTTCTTCGTATGCCAGTCAACAGGTAAGTTCAACAACCATCACACAGTAAACCAGAAATCATATACACAATTAAAGGTCACTGTGTTATAGGATAAGGTGACAGAGCTTCTGATGTTTTTGATGTGATCACAAAAAGACCTGTAGCAGTCAAACAAAAATAAACTCCTCTCAACCAAAGCACTGCCCTCCTTATACTTCACTGTTCCTTATACCCCATATTTTGATAATACCTCCAAGTGGTGATTTACAACTTCACACACTAAAGTTGGTTTTATGGAGTAAAGGGGAAAACACTGGTGTTTTGCCCCTTTTTACCACACGGAGGACATCTCTAAAATGAAAAGAATCCTTACACCATGATCACTGTTACTTAGCACACAGACCCACCGTTTCACCTTTCAACACCCTGTGCTTCTTCTTTCCAAAACTGCTCCACCTTTCCACTTGTTTTGAGAGCGGTTATTTGGCTTTTTAATACCAACAAAAACACACCAATTCTACTATGCAAACCTTAGGCTAACAACAACATAGAAATTCTGAGTTTTTAACACAAAACACTTCTCCCTTAACAAACAAAACACTGTGATTTAGACTATGAACTTCATCCCTTTTTCCACCACTTGACAGTTTTTGAAAAGAGCATGGAGGTGCATAAATACCTTGAAGATTGATGGTGTTGTCTTGCTAGAGGAAAGGAGTGGTTTTACCACTTGTTGGAGGCGTTTATATGCTGTAAAATGAGCGCGGCACATTTAGACCGAGAGAGCGCCACGCAAAAGGCTGTCGAGTCACTTGTCGGGCCGACAGGACCAAAGCCTACAGGCGCGCCTCGCAGCTTTGTTGTCCTGTGTAAAATGTGCGCCTAACGCGCTGCGCAGTTGTACAGGCGCGCTGCGCAATCCTTAAGCCCAAAAACTCTGTTTTTTCCGCTCACAAATTCTTCCTCCAGGCTTTTGAATAGCAAGGGGAAGCTTTATTGGTGCTTTGAGAGATTCAAAGCGGGCCTGAAACGGTCCTCATCCTCTTTTGAAAACGAAAAACCCAAAGTTCCTTTGTATTTGATTAGTGAGGGTTTTCGGAAGAAAAGTTTGAGAATGCCCCCCTTTTAAACAAGACTTGAATCCCTTTTTTTTTTTGGATATGTGTCACAGTAGTAAAGACCACTCGTTTTATAAACCCGACCTCCTTTTGACATAAAAACAAACTTTTTTCAAGAAGAAAAACTTTCACTGTTTTTTATTGGAGAACAAACTGTTTTCCATTTTTGAAATGACACAGTCTTTTTTGAGAATCTTTAAAACCTTGACTGTTTTCTCAATAGAGAGAAAATTGTCTTCCCTTTGATATTCTGCACTGTAAGAGGAAAAAATTGCTTTGAGCTATATGAGGATTTATAGATGTGCCTTTAAATGATGTTTTTCTTTGATTTGGAGGTGAAACTCAGTCATAATCACCCGGGCTGCATTATCACTTTTGACACATTTTCATAAAGAATAGGCCTTCCTTCTTGACAGTGGCATGCATATATTGCTTTTACTGGGTTCCAGGACCTGAAACACATGTCATGATCTCTCTTGCACTTTTATGACCCTGTATACCTATTTGCAATGCCTTTTTGCTGAGGAAAAAACTTAACTGCCATTTCAATATCCCTTTTATACCTCTGGTCTTTGTATGGCATACCTGCTGTCACTCTTGATCAGTTGAAAGAGGTTTTTTATACAAAAGGAAAAGAAGCACCTTTGAATATCATCATTACCCACTTGTCTTTGTCATTTGAAAAGAGGACACCTGTAGAAGATACTTTGTGTTGCATGAGGTTTTCTTTGACACTTTTGAAAGAGGTAACTTCTCCTTTTTGCAACCTAAACTGACATTTTTGCTCTGGGTGTAAACTGAATTAGATGGAAGGTGCTGCTTGAGCTTCCTTTTTGACTGTGGGTGGAAACAAAACAGAGGATGAGGTACATAGATTTTGAAAAGTGCACAAGGGAGGCCTATCCTTTGTTTTTCTGTGAAGGGGGCCTACAAGAAGCCTGGGTTTTCATCTATTTCACCTCTTTTTAGAAAGCAGCTTCTTCAGAGTCTTTGCCATATGCCATGATTCCTTTTTACCTTCAAACCATGATGAGCTCCTTTACTTTGCTTATGAAGAAGACCTTCTTGACAGATGCCTGTTTCCTTTTGAACATGATGGCAGAGGTTACTTTGAGACCAAGACCCCTTTGACTCCTCTGGTCATCAGTTTAATAATATTTCTTCACTGATGATAAACTCATTAGCTTTACATTGTAACTAACTAATAGTGAACTCATGTAAATCATTTCTTTGAAACCCACTGCTTGGTCTCTGCCTTCAATCATCACTTTACTTCAGAAAACCCTAGTTACTATCTCACTGTTTATTAAAAACAAATCTGTCTTACAGTCAGTTGCAACTCTTAAAATCAAACCTTGTCCATTGCCCTCTGCTTATAGATGAAGGAGGCGCTCTTAGTCTTCAACCCTCTACTTATGAAATGAAGGAGGTTCTTCGGTCTTCAAACCCTCTGCTTATAGATGAAGGAGGTTTTTTCAGTCATGTTGTATCATCAGCCTTGTGACAGTGCTATTTTTCCTTTTACTATCCTTTCAGGCTTTGAATGTGGTCGCAAGAGCTTGATGAAAAAATCTTTGCTCTGTAGCTGCATCCCAGGCTCAAGATCACATTGAGAAGTAGCTGTCTTCTCATGTGGAGCCCAAAATTGTCTTCTAAGATGCTGGTATGTCTCTGTCTTTGAAAGATCCATCAAAACACTGTAAAAACACCTAAAATCAGCTTGACTTATGGTCTATGTATTGCTGAGACTTGAGGGTGTATTAGTAGCGCGACCTAGGGTTGTAACCAACTTTGTTTGTAGAATGGGAAGGTCTGTTATGACTGGTCTATAGAAGATGGAGGTTCTTTGGCTTTTGGATAGTTCGCCAAGGGAGAAAAACCTAAAGCGCCACTTCTTAACTTAGGGGAGACTTGTTTGGACAGATTTGGATTTTTTCTTTAGGGCTGATGGGCAGACTAGTATGGCTGAGGCTAGGTAGGATTTGATAATGAGGTTTCATCTCGTCATGGGCGGACTGAAAAGTAGGAAAAGTAGGAGGGCAAAAAAGTTTTATGGATGTTTTCCCAGCTGGCAAATATGACAAATTTTTGGACCAGCTGCTAGAAAACTTGGCTATCAGAACTAGTCATCACCAACAAGTGAAAAATACTGATGACTAACAAGAAGATACATTTATCTCTTACAAATCCACATTCTAATGTTTTTGGTTTCTTTACCACTTTGGCTGACATCCTTTTTGACCTTTTACAATATATGACTTAAAAACTTTCAAATGGGTTTTTTCTTTTCTAATCATCCTTCTTTGTTTCTTTTCAAGTTGTTGACATGGTGAAACTTGATTCCCTTTGGCTCGTTGATGCTTTTAACACTTTTTTCTTACCAATTTTGTCATATAAGAACCCTAAAATTGCTTTCTCTGTTATTTGAAATCTAACACATCCTTTTATCTCTTTTAGTAAGGGTAAGCTTTTAAAAAAAATTTGAGGGACCTATCCTTACCCTAACACTATCAAAACCTTTCTTATCTGCATTTTGAAGTTTGGAACTCATGTTTTTACCCTCTTTAAGATCTCTGAGTGTGGGTGATCTGAGTGACATGGTTTCTTCCCCTCTCACTGATTTTCTAGAGGTATAATAAATCTATCTTGTATAGTCACCACAGTCTTTACAATCATGTTTGTCATTATCTCCTTTTGGCCACTTCTGATTTGCAGGTGCCATGTCATACTGATTTTTCCCTCCTATCACTCTTGGATTTTAACACTTTGATAACGCAACCTTTATGATCACTTTGGCATTCTATCTTTGAAATTCAGCCCTATGCTTTTATCCTTTGACCATTTGAGGGCAATTGATCAGCTCTTGAAAAATTGACCTCCCTCACCGATACTCTTGATTCTTTTCCTTTGAGGCAACCTGAGATACTTTACCTTGACAAACCCTAGGAGTCACCTTCAATAATCCCTGCAAACCTTCTGTGTGCTGCATTGGATCCTTGTTAGGCATACTGCTGACCCAATTAGGCTTAAAAAACCTTAATTCTCTTCTAGAACTAGTGCTCCCTGCTTTCCTTTAGAGACTCATAAGTTACCCTGTCAATTTCCTTTGTTGATTTACTTCATGACATTCCTGCAGAAATATCAATCACAGTTACCTTTTGCACAACTCTGAAATTGACCAAACAACCTTCTTTGGAGATCTCCTGCTCTTTCTTCGGCAATCATGTGTTGCTCTTCTTTTTCATTAGAACCATAACTAGTATGAGAAGAACAGAGGTTAAAATACTAATGAAGAACCTATAACCTAGGGGGAACCTAATAATCTAGAGGTAGGGTTTTAAATTGGTCCTTGAATGAGATTAGTCTTGGGATCTTGATAGTGTAAAAACAGAGCTTTTTGACCAATGGGTGTATTTGATCATATATAAATGGAGGTGCTTGATCTATCTAAGGATCTCATAGAGGTATTTCTGAGACCATCAAGGTTTGAGGACCCTAATGAACATGGGAAAGAGTAGGTTGGTTGGTGATCCTAGATGGCAAGTGGCGGAGTGAGACAAGGTAAAACAAAGGACTGAGGTCATGGGTGGAAAAATAGGATAAAAATGAGTGTCATGAGCCCATGAGGGGTCTTATAGGAGTGGTAAGCTGACCATGACATGACAAGAGTGAAATAAGCAAAAATTATCCTAAGGATAATGAAGGCAGTGAGATTTCTAAAGCTCACAATATTCCTGAATCTTGTTTTTAGAAATCTAGGACTGATATTTAGTCATCTTCAGATAGTAAAAATTATTGATGACTAACAGTGGCTCCACTTGGGGAGGGCAGCTCCTTTTCAGGAGGTGTCTAGAACTTCAGATATCAAATATTTGAGTTTATGAAGACCAGTGCCTCATCCATTGGGTAGATTTTTCTTCTTCATTTGCTGATGTTTCTCTTTGAATTTATGATCTCAAGAATCTGAAAAACATGTTTACTTCAACCTCATCTCTACTTACCCAGCCTACTTTGTCTAGCATTTTTTCTTTCTTGGGTGCACTTTGACTGGAAAACCCTTGACATTCCTTTTCTTTTAAAAGCAAAACAAACTAACTACTTGTACCCTTATCACTTCCAAAAGTTTAGATTATACTAGTGAACTCTTTTTATTCTCTACCTAGGCTATTTGAATGTCAAGATTAAGCTGTATGACAAACTTCATTCTCTAAGCTATTGACACAAAATTGAAAACATGATTTGAACCAAGATTAAACAATATGATTCAACATGAGTTGTGGCATTGGGACAAGCTGCACATAGATATTATTTTTTTACAAACAAAGCTAGAAATTATGAGGGTTGTGTGTCATCATTTGTTAATCATCCCTATCTTTCTCCTTGGTTCAGATTTGATCATGGAGAACCAGTATCTTTTCTTCCTAATCTATCTCTACTGACAAATCAAGTTTTTAGGTGTTTTGAAAAATTTCTCTTTCACTAACCTATCAACAATAAATTGAAAACATGTTCAGCCATGATTAGGCTAGATGACTGAACACAACTCTTTTTGAACAAGTAGTGACATTTAGGCTTGTTCACTTTTAGCAATACTCTTGTTTTGGGTATGGGGTTGTACCTCTTCTTTAAATCTGCCCTCTTTTTCCATTTTCTATTTTTGTGTTTTTTGTTTCTTATGATCTCTCATCATGCAATGTTATGTACAATGGATGAAAGCTTCAAACTAGGAATTTTGACAATGATGGTGCTTGACCATCTTGTCATTGACAGGATCTCCAAATAACTCTTCTCCATTCAACTCTTGTAAACATAAAACTTTGTTACCTTCATTTGAGTGCATGGTGTAAGGATCTTTCCAAATTTCTAACAGGCCATGTTCTCCTTTGTGTTTCCTCTGAGTCTTGTTTCCAAACCTTGCTTCTGTCAAAGATCCTTTTTAGGTGAAAATTTATTCTTCATTTGTTTCAAAACAAACAATGATGTCATCAATGTATAACATAGTGAAGTAACTTAAAACAGGATCCATGGCTCTTTGGAAAGTAACTTCCACATTCTTTAACTCAAAAGGAATTTGATCAAACATGTAGATGACCCAGGGTGATTTGAAAGTGGCTTTATGCTGATCAATTGGAAGTATTATCACCTGATTGTAATCTGAAACACTACCAAGCAATGACATCTTGTTAGAAGCTCCTACCCTTTGTAAAGTATGATTTATCTTGGGAAAATGGTATTTTTTCTTTAGGGAGGGTTTGTCTAGGTACCTAAAGTCTACACATAGCCTATATCCCTTTGCTTTCTTTGTTAGTGACACAATTTGCTCAAAAGGTCTTTGGTCTTTCTTGAAAGGAAACCTTCTTTGAATAATATTTGTGTCACAAGGCTCTAGGCTTTTATTACTATACACAAAATAATCCTGAAACTCTTTGCACAATCTTATGTATTTCTGTTTTGTATAAGGTGACAGAGTTTTGGATAACTTAATCATTTTGGGGTTTTCTAGGCTGCCTACATTATACTCCTCTATATCAGTCTCGATAGATACTTATTTAGGCCCCTTAACAACATTTTTGGATTTCAACAACTTTTATGAAGTGACAAAACCTATTGGTGATGAGTTGCCTTTGTATGGCAAGACCTTAAGATTCTTTTGATCTAGGTTCCTAGAAAACTTTGCCATATGAAAGTATTCCAACATTTTTACATTTCTAGAAGGGAATGGTTCTATTTTTTATTCTTGTTCTTCATTGGAGTGGTCTTGTTCAGACTCTAAACGGGTTTTTGGTTTTGCAATTTCATTTTCAGTTTGCAGAAAATTAAGTTTAGTCTTGCCATCATATTGTTGTTTCGGGCTGCTAGAGCTTTGGTTGTTGAGTTCTTCATGCATTTTCTGGTTTGACTGTTTTGTTATGTCTAGATTTGTCTCAATTTCACTTACCTGCTTATCAATTTCCTCTTCCTTACATAAAATGAATGAATCTAGATCTGAATGGATGGAATAAAGAGGTGTGTTGTTTGGTCTTTCTTGACTGCTAACCATATACTTCATGTGTGATTCTCGGTATAATCTTCTTGTTTGGTTAAAAATAGGGATGGTAGCATATGGCATGTCTAGTTGAAGGTTCCCCTGAAGTTTAGCTCCCCAGTATCTAGATAAAAGAATGCCATACTTGGGGGGAATGTCGGCTACTACTATGTCCATGACCAAACCCTTAGCAGGAATTTGTGCTAGAATGACACATAGATCCTTGATTAGACCCAAAAACTTGAATCTGCTTGAATCAAAGGAATATAGGTCCTTGTAAGTTTTGGTTATCTCTAGGCCTAATCTCTCCATCACCACCTTTGGCATAAGGTTGTGAGAGGCGCTAGAGTCCAGCATGGAATTATGTAATATTTTTTCATGTATGTTTAGGCTAACATAGAAAGGGGGAATAGCTCCTTCTTGGTATTTTCCTTCTACTTCAAGTCCAAACAATAGCTCTGGTTTGTCATCAGTCAAGTGTATAGTGTCGGTATCATTTCCTATGTTCAAAACTTTCAAAACTTGGGACCTGTACAAGTCTTGGGTAATCAATTCAGTGAGAGGTAAGGTTATCTTGATTTTAGCAATCTCTCCTTCAAAACTGAAAGGTACTTGTGCTTTAGGCATATTTATATCAGTTTTATCAGCCAAATTTTTTTCTACAAGCCTAGTTTTCTGATTCTGATTTGGGACTTTTGACAAGAGAGTTTTCTCAGGGCCACTAATAGGTGCACTAGGGCAGCTTGGGTCACCACTTTGCTGGCTAGTTTGGTCTTTGTTTGGATCAGATTTCTTAGCCATGGTGTTGGTACTATTTGATGTCCTCTTAGGAGTATTTTCAGGGGTTTTCCTAACATCAGTGTCTGATTTGTTATTTTTGGAGATTTATTGGTTCCTTTTGCTCCTAAGGTCATATTGCCTATGGAATTCCATTATGGCATTTTCAAATCCCAAATTGTAATCTTCAGAATCTTCAAGTTAGTTTCATCTTGATCTGAGGAGAAGAAACCTTTTTCTTCATCAGTGAGAAAAACATCACCCTCATTATCAGAGCCTATCAGGTTTACATGGCTTTCTTCTGGCTGTTCAGTATCTCTTTCCCCTTCATCTACATTGTTATCTTGGAAAGGGGACCTAATCTATTGGTCATTTTCCCTTTGTCTGATTTGGGGTGGGTCTTTTCTGAAGTTCTAATTCCTATTTTTGTTTTGGGGATTTGGTTGATTTTCCTTATGAGTTGCTCTTTCAATTAGGCTTATCATCTCCATCATTCTTCCATTGTTCTAACTAAGCTATCAATCTTAGCATCAGATGAGGAGGTTGAGGGCATAGTTTCATCTTTGTAGGTAACTCTCTTTTCTGATCTCATCCTAGCCCTCTTTTCAATGAGGTTGGCCTCCACACTCATAGTTCCCCTTTGAATTTCTTCTAAATTTTGGGGATCCCTCTCTCTTAGTTGGTAGGTCATGTCTGGATCAAAGCCCTCTGGAAATTTCACTAGTGCTAGGCCTTGCGGGGGTTTCATGTGAGGTGGGAGGGCATTGTAGACACTATTGAACCTAGTGAAATAGTCTTGGATACTTTCTCTGACATTTCTCTTAAGGTTGTTATATTCTGAGAGGACTTGGAGAGGGTTTTTCTTAATTTCCCACTTTTTTATGAATTTTTGGTAAAGGGAAGGGAGATCATGTATGTTGTTAGGAGTCAAGATTTTGAACCATTTTTTGGCTTCTCCTCCTAAGATTTGGGCAAATATTCTCATTTTTATGGTCTCCTCTTCTAATTCCAGGTAGTCAAAGGCATCATTCATTTTATCTACATGTTGTTGGACAGTGGTAGATTCAGCTCCGGTGAAGTGAGGAATTCTGGATTGGTAGTCATTTGGTAAAGGTACCAGAGGTTGTGGTAACACTAGGGGGGCATACCATGCTACCATGATGGGAGCTAATGGAATCCAAGGGGGATTTACAAGAGGAGGGTTTGTGAGATGGGATGGAGTGGTTTGCATAGTGGTGGTATGAATGGGTGTGGTGGAATTACTTGGACCAACAAACTGATTCTGAGCAGACTTGGGATGAAAAGAGCCAAAGTGATGGAGAAGTTGAAAATCAGGTGGAGTGGAAGGAGAACCTTCTCTGCTAGGACTTTTCTGCAAATCTATGGGCTCAAGGTCAGTATGGTCAATCCTACTTTGTGACTTGGTTCTGAAAAGGTTTCTTGTATGGTGCAAGTCAAACTAGGGATCTTGCAAGGTTGTAAGATGTTCAGGGACAGAACTTGCTCTATGAACGGTCCTAATAGTATTTGAATCTTTAGTTTTGGAATTTTTCCACAAAATTGTTTCTGGGTAATAAACTATAGTAGGAGGGTTTGGGTCTGGATGAGATCTGGTATTGATCCTTTGTGAAGCCAGATTTCAAACTCAAAATGTAGAAAGGCTGATAGTTTAAGGTTGTTTTCGGAAGTTTGACCTCTCTTAGTGTTTGCTAAACTCACACAGTGTGTGACTAGGTTCCTAAACTGCTCAGGGCTGATTTGACACAATCCTAGGGAAGTCTACGAGAGCTAGTAACGTTAGTAGGCCTATTGGAGGCTAGTGGAGTCACCAGGTGGATGTTTTTAGTTTTTTTTTAGGATATGTGTTTATGGTCCACCACCAATAACTGACAAAAAAAACCAATCTAGGGATTTTTTTGGGGTTTTCTGAGTTCCTTTGTGTATCCCTAAGGTTTCTATGAGTGTCCTATAGTTGAGTCAACATTTTGCTAGAATGGTGAAACAATCAGATTCTACTCTTGGCTAACACTTAAGATTTCTAAGTTTGACTGAGATTTGAGAGTTCCTAAGGGATACCTAGGATGTTTTTGACTCAAGGTCCCATTGTGATTGCCATTATGTTAGGCGGTGAGGTGGCGATAAATTAATAGATACTGTTTGACAAGGGTTTTTGAATTTTCTAAGGATGTATAAGCTTGTTACTTACTCAGAAAGTCCCACTGTGATCGCCATTATGTTAGTGTCCTGTGATTTAGAAAATTGGCGGACCAAATGCACAGGGTAACATCAGACCAGAATTTGGAGTCCTAGGACCTAGCCTCCTGGACTCAGAGAGGGCTCTCTCTATTTTGTGCAAAGGATGTGAACTTGTTTTCTTTTAGGGTTTGATTTTAGGCTAGTTGTTAAGTTTAGGGTTTGTTTGTTTGTTTGGGTTGGGTAAATGATCAAGTAGAATATATGGAATGAGAGATTTTCATGTCATTGGGATATGGAGTCTAAAAAAAGCCATGGAAGGTTCAACAATGGATCGGGGAGCATCACAGGGAAAATCTAGCATGGTCATACGGATTCTCAAGGTTTGGTGAAATGAAATGAACATAAAGTTTGTGAACAAAGTAGGGCAAAGGGAAATCAAGGATCCTTTGTCAAATACTTAAAACAAGAAGGGAATTCAACACTATTTGGCATAAAGAAGTAATCAATAGATAGGGCACACCAATAACTCTTTGATTCAACTCAAGAAAGTAAGCATTTCAGACAAACAATCCAATGAAATATAGAAGGCAAGAAACTCATTTAACTTCTAGTGATTTCACATTCAAGGCTAGAAAACATTTAAGATTAACACATAACTTTAATCAAGGAAGAGGGAACTCCTAGACATCATTGATCAGAGCTATAAATATCTTTGAAACAATTTTTCAAGCATGGGCAAAGGGTATGATCGAAAAATATCCTCTTTGGAAAACCTAAACAATGGTACTTCAAAGAGAGACCTCAAAACAATGTTTTAGTGATATCAAACAAGCAGGGCTTACCATAAAACATCTATGATATATACTGTATTAAACCATTCATAAGATAAACAAGCTTGGGTGGGTTTAGAGAGAAATTAAGAATTCTCTAAACTGACCTAGCAGAGGAAAACATAGAAGCAGTGAAGGATAAATAGAGCTAAGGTGTTTCTAAACAACATTTCTTAGTCTAAATCTTTTATCCTACTGCAATATAGAAGGATGAAACACAATGATACACAAGAAAAAAATAACTGAATAGAAGCACATCACCATTAACCAAGCTCATGGATCCTACCAGAAATTATTCTCCATCAATAAGCAAAACAAGCCATTCACAAGCTCCACAACACCAATTTCTCTTCAAGCTCCAAAGACTATGTATTACTCACAAGATTCATAACAACAACAATAAAACATGAATCCTCAATGCTCTATTTAACAAGAAAGGAGGAAAAAACCTAATAGAGTCTCTAGAAGCCCATTGGCTAATCAGAAATGTCACTTATGTCCTTGAGACCTTGCAAGGCCCAAGCCACAAAATATCTTTTCGGGCATTTTTAGAAAATAAATTGACATTTGAGCTATTCCAAGCCTCCAAAAACTTTCCAAGCTTACATTGTTGACTTTTCCTCTGTAAGGGCACAACACTGAGTTTTAAGATGAATTTCCATGCCAAGGGCATAGCACAGGAGCAAGAAAACTGGGTCAAATTGCAACAAGGTTTTGAAGGCCTTCTCGATGTCGAAATGGGCTCCGTGAGGGCTCGTTGGAAATCCTGTTGAGTCTAATTTCCAGAACTACCCTTATGTTTCTGATTGGACCTTTGTAACCTATTAAAAAAGAAAAAATTCCAAGGCTGGTAAAGGCGCAACACATGTCCTGAAAACTAGGCAGAAAGGTGAAAATTAGGGTGTTTTTGACCTTTTTGGAGGACCAAAACAACTCCAATTGACTTGAAACTTTGTGAGCATGCTATAATTGAGCTGAGGATCCAAAAAATGTAAGCCTTTCCTCCTGAATATGCTCTGATAAAAAGCGTAGCACCATGGGTGCTACCCCCTTGGCCCTCCAAATCAGCAAAAACCCAAAATTTGTCAAAATTCTCCCAAATTTGGTGGATGTGTGCCTCATGGGTTTTGAGAGACCTGTAGAGAAGCTTGTACCAATATTCCAAGGTTAGCTTGGCCTTTTTCTTCTTTTAGTGCTTGGATCTTTGTTTGGGCCTTCTTGAGTTTAGCCCTTGCAACTTGGTTTCTCCAGGCATAATGCTTATTCATATTCCTTTGGAGATCAAGATCTTGATTTTCTTTCTTCAATTTAGCCTCCAAGTGTATGTTGGCTCTTTCCAACCAAGGCTCCTAATCATGTGCTATCTCCATGGCCAACAACTCATCTAGAGGGATTTTTTCTGCTAGGGCTGATTCTTTTTCCCTTTGCTTTGCCAATGCATTTTTCAACCCCATGGTTCTAGGTCTCCTCCTGGATTGTCCTTCCTCATCCTCACTCTCTTCATAAGTGCCCATGAACTCTTATAGTTTTACCTGTGGCCTTTGGGTTTCTTTCTGGGCCTTGATGGCTCTAGCCTCATAAATAGAAATTTGTGCTCCTAGCTACCTATTCTCCATGTCAAGGGCATCATTTACACTCTTGGCCCTATCTAGATTTACTTTGAGGTATTCAATTTGTGCATTTATGTTCTAGAGGAGAAAGTTTGTGATCCTTGCTTCATTCTCCTCATCACTGTCCACCTGAATGATTTCAAACTCCCTCTCAACCTCATGATATTATTCTTCTTCCTTTACCTTTTGTTTGCCTTTGTCAATATTCTGAGCTGAGGTGGATGGCATGGTCCCTTTCCTTTTAGAGGCAGCAAACACAAGCCTTGGCCCTCTTTGATAGGTTAATAAAAGCAATGTCATTGTGGTCTTGTTTGTGTCTTGATCATGGTTGTGATCCTTGTTGTTTTCATCACCCTCTTCATTTTCATCATTATTATCATCAGTCATTATGTTTTCTGCCTCATCATTGTACTCTTTGCTCTCAACATCATCACCACTTTCAACCTCTTCACTGGTTTCTGCATTGTCATTTTGTTCTTCATCAAAGCTTCTTACGTCTTCATTGCTATGATCTTCAATTTGACTATTAGCCCCTTCATTTCCTTCATTATTTTCATGACTGTCATTAGCCTCTTCTTGACTTTCTCCACAATCATCATCTTCATTTTGTTCATTGTCTTCATGACTGTCATGACTCTTTTCCTCTTTGTTTTTTTATCCATCACTGAGGCTTGCTTCATGAGTGTCACTGTTGCCTTTGGTTTCTGCATTGTCCTCACTGTCATCATATTTAAGACTGCTTTCCTATTTATTTTCTGCACTGTCACCATCCTCATTATCACTGGCTTGTTCACTGCCTTCTTCTTGATCATTTTTTGTCTCTGTCTCTTCCTCATCATCCTCCTCTTCATCATCATCAATTTCCTCTTCTTCATCATCCTCTGCCTCTTCATCATTGTCATTTTCTTCTTCGTGATCATCTGCCTCTTCATGACTATCATTTTCCTTTTTGTCATTGTTCTCTTCATCACTTTCCTCTTCCTCCTCTTCATTGTCTGCCTCTTCTTAATCATTCTCTTCTTGATCTGATGCTTTAGGAGAAGGTGACGGAGGGAGGTTTTCTTGAGGAGAGGATTCATGTGCAGATGAGGATTCATGGTCAGTGGGGGGTGATGAAGGAGTGGAGTGAGGTGGATGATATGATGAGGGTAAATTTGCCTGATGATGAGGCTGTGGGTTTGTGAAAACTTCATCAGCGATGAACACTTCCCATGGAATACCCTGATGCTCTAATTGATGCAACACAATCATCTTGATAAGAGAATGGTGAAAAAGACTTTGCATTTGTTGTGAAGGAGGTCTCTTTTGCACAATGTAAGACATCTTATCAATACTTCTATAAAGATAATAAGGAAAATATAACATCTTGGCCCTAGTTAAGTGCATGAGCAGTCTTACATGGTAGGAATAAAGCCTAGAAAACCTACCCTCACATGCAAACTATTTCATGATGACTTTCATCAAGGGCGCATATCTCTCCTGTAGATGTGAAAATGGAAAAATGGATTTGCAGTCAGCTTAGTATCTAGGTTTCAAGAAAGGTTGATAATGGCTCAAGTCCAAATTTTCCTGTTTGAACCACTTTTCTCCCATACTAGGTATCCCGGTGGCCATAGAAATGGTATTGATGGATAGCTCAAATTTCACTCCTACTAGGTTTACATGATGGTCATGGAGGTTAAGGATAAAATGCCTGGTCAACTCAGGGTGACTTTGGACCTATTGTACCCTTTCACAGAATTCAAAACAACCCACCTCTTGGAAATATGCAACTGTCATAGGAGAGGCCATCAATTCCTTGGTATTCAGTGGCTTAAATCTGTTTACCCTTCCACCCTTTTTCTGTTGTCTTCTAGGCCCTTGGCCTCCCTCACCACTGCCACTATTAGTTTTCCTTAACATTTTTCTCTTTTACTCTTGCCTTGAAGGTCAAAACCTTAAATTTTCTTTGTGAAACTGATGGAGAAATCTAGGGTTTATTCCTCTAATTAAATGACAAGAAATTTGGAAATGAAATGGTGTTGTTTGTACTTACCCCTCAAGGGTGCTAGGAAACCCTTAGAAGTGACTTTTGAGGAGTTTTTGAGCAAATTTGGGCTTGAGCTACTGTATAAATGCTCCTAGCTGAACGCGCAGCGCAAGCGTGTAGCATCGGGCTAGTCGGTAAGGTTGTCGAGCCTGTTGGGCCGCTGCTGATCACGCGGTACAAGCGCGTAGCACCGGGCAGAGGCTGCACGGGCTGTCAGGCTTGTCAGGCCGCTGCTAAACGGGCAAAGGCTCCGGGCTTGTCAGGCGATTTCCTTCGTGCAGGGTCAAACACGGGTAGTATGGTGAATGGGCCTTTCGGGCCTGTCTTCGTGCAGCGCCAAACGCATAGCGCCCAAGTGAGGTTGCACGTTGGTTCCGGGTGTGGGCTGTCGGGTCTTAACGAAGGTAAATGTGCAGCACTAGGTCACAAGCACACAACGCTCAGTGTATTTCACAAGGTAGACAAGCTCCAGGAGCGTAGCAGGGGTTTTCAGGCGTGCAACACACCGGAAACTTTGCCCAGTTTCCCACTAAACTCAAAAATTTCTCTTTGAAAGCCTTTCACTCTCTTTTTCAAGTGACAAATGAACTGAGTGATAAACAAAATTGGCTTTTTATAGTCTTAGGAAGATACATTTATCTCTTACAAACCCACATTCTAATGTTTTTGGTCTCTTTACCACTTTGGCTGACATCCTTTTTGACCTTTTACAATATATGACTTAAAAACATTCAAATGGGTTTTTTCTTTTCTAATAATCCTTCTTTGTTTCTTTTCAAGTTTTTGACATGGTGAAACTTGATTCCCTTTGGCCTGTTGATGCTTTTAACACTTTGTTCTTACCCATTTTGTCATATCAGAACCCTAAAATTGCTTTCTCTGTTATTTGAAATCTAACACATCCTTTTAGCTCTTTTAGTAAGGGTAAGATTTTAAAACATTTTTGAGGGACCTGTCCTTACCCTAACACTGTAAAAACCTTTCTTGCCTACATTGTGAAGTTTGGAACTCATTTTTTTACCCCCTTTGAGATCTCTGAGTGTGGGTGATCTGAAAACATGGTTTCTTCCCCTCTCACTGATTTTCCAAAGGTATAATAAATCTATCTTGTACAGTCACCACAGTCTTTACAATCATGTTTGTCATTATCTCCTTTTGGCCACTTCTGATTTGCAGGTGCCATGTCATACTGATTTTTCCCTCCTATCACTCTTGGAGTTTAACACTTTGATAACAGTAACCTTATGATTAGTTTGGCATTCTATCTTGAAATTCATCCCTATGCTTTTATCCTTTGACCATTTGAGGGAAACTGACTGCTCTTGAAAACTTGACCTCCCTCATTGATACTCTTTGCTTTCTTTCCCTTTGAGGTAGTGAGATATTTTACTTTGACAAACCCTAGGGGTCATCTTCAACAGTCCCTGCAAACCTTCTATGTGCTGCATTGGATCCTTGTTGGGCATACTGCTGACCCAATTAGGCTTTAAAAACCTTGATTTTCTTCTAGACTTAGTGCTCCCTACTTTCCCTTAGAGACTAATCAGTTACCCTGCCAATTTCCTTGGCTGATTTACTTCATGACATTCCTGCAGAAACATCAATCACAGTTACTTTTTGCACAACTCTGAAATTTACCAAACAGCCTTCTTTGGAGATCTCCTGCTCTTTCTTGGGAAATCATGTGTTGCTCTTATTTTTCATTAGAACCAAAACTAGTATGAGAAGAACATAGGTTAAAATATCAATGAAGAACCTATAACCTAGGGGGAATCTAATAATCTAGTGGTAGGGTTTTAACTTGGTCCTTGACTGAGATTAGGCTTGGGATCTTGATAGTGTGAAAACAAATATTTTTGACCAATGGGTGTATTTGATCATATAGAAATGGAGGTACTTGATCTATCTAAGGAGCTCATAGAGGTATTTTTGATACCATCAATGCTTAATATATCTGGTGAACATGGGAAAAAGTAGGCTAGTTGGTGATCCTAGATGGCAAGTGGAGGGGTGAGGTAAGGTAAAACAGAGTACTGAGGTCATGGGTGGAAAAATAGAATAAATATGAATGGCATGAGCCCATTATGGGTCCTCTAGGGGTGGTAAGTTGACCATGACATGACAGAAGAGTGAAACCATGAAAAATTTATCCTAAGGATAATGAAGGCAGTGAGATTTCTAAAACTCACAATATTCCTGAATCTTGTTTTTAGAAATTTAGGACTGATATTTTTTCATCTTCAGATAGTAAAAATTACTAATGACTAACACAAAAAACTATGAATTACTTCTAATGCAGACATTGCAGATGGTGCTTGAGCCAAATCCTCAACAATACTGTAATTTTGAGCAGCACGAGCATTTGGATTGTAAGAAGACTTGTGGAGTACACCTTTGGAAGGTGGCCGTACAATGGGCTCTGTACTAGGCCTTTCAATCTGTAAAGGGCCAGAAGCAGGCGGAGGAGGAGGACCATTAGCGATCTCTTTCTCTATTTCCTGATGCGATTCAGTATAATATTTTGACTGAGTAGAAATAGACACTGATGCAGAACCGTTCATCATGAACACCTAAGAGCCAAATGGGGTAGAGGACTGAGGTTGCTCTACCATCTAGGTCTGCTGAGATGGAAAAGGTTCTTTAAGAACAACTGTAGTTCCCTAGGTGCCTTTGAGCAACCTACTTACTTCGGCCCGTCGAGGACAGTCCTTGGTGTAGTGCTCTTCGTCAGAAATCAAACAAGGGTACTTCGGCTTACACTGTGAACCATCGTCAGATCGAGATTTAGATGAATCTGGTTTCGGGGCATTGGCTTTAGCCTTAGATTTACCCTTCTTTTTCCCCTTGGAAGTTTTATCCGCCAGTTTGGCCTGAACAGCATTGACTTCCGCGGTTTTACCAGAATTCGTGGTGGGCTGAGAAGCAACATCATTGGAAAGATTAGACTTTTGCTTCCCAGGATTTGAAGGAGAAGACTTCCAAGAAGTCTGAGACACGAAACCAATAATACCATCAACATATGGGGTCGCTGGTGCTGTATAAGTTCCAGGTCGAGGGGCATCAGGAAAGATATCATACAACGTGCTCGAATGAGGGTACATAAGATCAAGGTACTGGGCATGAGCAATGGCCTGGTCTTCGGTTACACATGCCCCCATAGCTATGTCTTTAGTGATTTGATTGAAAAAGGAGGTAGTGAACCAATCAGTTAGAAGCCGATCAGGAATATCAAACTTAATCAAGCGACAAAGATGCCTCCATTCATGAATATGATCCGAGATGTGAGTAGCTCGGTCTTGTTTCAAGGATGTGAGGAGGTGTGTCCTCGTCTCATAGCAAACCAGTAACTGAAAATGGGTAAGAAACGCCATGGCTAAAGAGTTGAAATCTTGGAAAATGCCATGAGATAATTCGATGTACCACTTTGTAGCGGCACCAGTAAGATTCTGTTGGAAAAGATGAAGTCGGATGGAATCATCAACCCAAGAGTTAGAGGAACACCACAAGTGGTAAGTCATAACATGCACTTGAGGGTCTTCTCCGGACTTGCCCTCAAAATTACGACAATCACTAGGAATCTTAGTCGAAACTGGAGGCCAATATGGGTTATGAAGAATCAG
This sequence comes from Pinus albicaulis, assembly GCA_034641835.2. Taxonomy (NCBI): domain Eukaryota; kingdom Viridiplantae; phylum Streptophyta; class Pinopsida; order Pinales; family Pinaceae; genus Pinus; species Pinus albicaulis. Next base: position 292,961,155 of record CM076581.1, read on the forward strand.
ATCGTTCATTAACTTTGACACATTAGGCAGTTCCAAGAGAAATTGTAATTGAGGATTAAAAGGCATTGGAGATCTTTGACAAGGACCTATGTTAACATTCCACCCAGTCTGAGAGAAATTATGCCCCCATATGTTTTTTCCCAGAGGATTCTGACCATATGGGTTATATGCCTGATAATTTGGCCCATACTGGGGTTGAGGACCAAGATATTGATTTTGAGCATACAACTGAGGTCCTTACTGAGCAACGTATGGATTTTGTTGTGGAATGTAAGAATTTCCTTGAGGTTGGTTATACACCAACTGGGATTGATTTTTAGGGTAATAAGTGAAACCTTGGGGCGCACTATATACCGGCTGATATTGACCTTGAGGAGGGTAATAAGGGCATTGAGGTTGAGAAGGTGGACCCTGCTGAGTAGGTGGACCCTGATGAGCAGGCAGACCTTGCTGAGTAGGATGAACAGGTTTAACCGGCTATTGAGCAGGTGGAGCAGGCTCCTAAACAGATGGAGCAGGCTGAATTGGCTGCTGGGGTTGGGCAGGCGGCCCCTGCGGAGTAGGTTGCCCTCGATATTGAGGGCCACTGAGCTGCCCTTGTGGAAGAGGTTGGCCCAATGGTTGTGATGGACCAGGTTGTCCCTGATGACCAGGTTGACCCAGAGCAAGACCGTAGGGTTGTCCTTGTTGTACAAATTTTTGGCCATACTGAACGTATGGCTGCTTCTGTTGTGCAAGAGGTTGTCCCTGTGACGGATAGATTTTCCCCCCAGGAACGTAAGATGATCCTGGTTGATATTGATACTGAGGTTGACCGGAAGGACCATAGGATTGCTAGACTGAAGATTGACCCTGTAAGGGTTGCCCTTGCAGACCATAAGGTTGTCCCTGCTGGATCAAAGGTTGTCTCGGAAGGGGTTGTCCTTATAGACTAGAGGGTTGTCCTTGTATCACCGGCCCTTGATGAGGGATGGTCCGATAAGGATCAACCAGAGGCAGATAAGCAACCTGATTTGGATCAACAGGAGGTAAATAAACGGGGTTGCCGTAGACATCATAGTGATGTGGAGGATTGATAGGAGCTTGGGGCTACTGAGAACCCTGAGAGTTCTGTTGCTGATCGTCCGGAGAGGGAGTATACCATCGGTGAATATCCAACATGTGTTCATCGAAAGTATAAGTGGAAACCATGGGTGCAGAAGCATATTGGGTTTCCACTGCACGAGTTTGTGATCCACTCATGGTAGGCCTAACCAGGAACGTAGGATTAATGGAGATAGACCTACAAAAACAAAATATCTGGACGACTGATGCGTAACAACCAGTGCAGACGAAGCCACACATACGGTAGGTTGGACTGGGACAGATATAACAACGACCAATGAACTAGGTGTCGACAGCAACAGTCCTAATGAAGGAAGGACCGAACTCCTTGGAGGAGTCCAAGTACTGGAAGATGCTATGGATGTAATGCCGGAAATAATCTGACTCAAAGTCCGCTAACTGGGTGGAAGTGACACCGATGGAGGGGAAGATTGATGAGAGACATATGGGATATCTTCAGGGAAAAGCTGATATTCTCCTATGGACACAGGCATTTCTTCACTGCCATTAGGACTCGAAGAATCCATGTCTGATGAAGCCGTAAGATCTTCGAAAATACTACGAGAGCTAGGAGGTAAAGCAACGGCTAAAAATGGTGATCCCGAAGTGAGAGGAGGGAATTCTCCTTTGTTCCCAAAACCAGACCAAGCACCTGGAGGAGGCCAATTGAACTCAACTGACTCTTCAGGGGGGGATCAGGTAGCAAGAGGAAATATAGTCAGGAGGATAGGTTGCGAAAACTCAGCAGACCTAGTGGACTAAGGGGTTTCAAAAGAAACATCAAGAAAAGACCTACCACTAGGCGACCGTGAATAAGACGAAGAAACTGGTGGTTCTGCCACTGTGATAGTATTTCAACACAGGAAAGAAAATGAGGTAACCAATCGAGGGCTTCAAGATCAAAGTCTAAGAAAAAACAAAAACAACCCAGGTAATAAACTTTTAACGGGCATGTGATCGTGGGTAATTAATTTTATGACATTGAAACCAGACTTTGTTGTTTCATGTTTTAAGAGTCAAGAAACAGACAAAAGATGACTCTAGTCACTTTCAATTTTAAACGAGCATGAAAGGACAAGTGCTCGATGATCTCTTCTCTTTTTAAGGAGTCACAAAAAGATCGAAATGACTACTCAGGTAATCTAAGAAAGAGGGTGTACCAAGTTTCTGTGAACTGCCATATACAGCTTGGTGATCAAATGAAAGAGAAATGACCAAGGACTTAACGTACGTGCAAGTAGTCTCCCCGAATGTTGTGTTCGGTGTATCACAGTTACAGGGAGGTAGACTCAGCTTCCTATGGATAAATTATTTGAACCTAATGGGGTCTCCCTTTATATACTCGACAATATGGGGAGCACAAGTCCGTACTAGCACTGTCTAAAGCCAGATGGCGAACGACAACTACTAGGTTTAAAGATGTTGGAACACGTCTCTAGCTTAGACCACTAAAATTTTTTGCGTTAGGTTCCAATGCTTCCTTAGGTTAATTCAATTGATTTTAAATTTGCTCTTGAATTAGCGTTTCAGTTTCAAGACCCTACCGAATTATGATCTCGAATTTCCTAAGTGCAAGCTATATGCAATAGAATATCATTTTCCATTCGATGAATGCTAACTATGAAAAGGATAGAGACCTTTTAGAAAGCAGAAAACATGGAAAACATATGAAGAAGTCTCCTAATGCATCTAATACAATCAAAAGAGAAATGAAAACTCTTTCCTAGATGCAAGCGCTAGTTATGCGAAAGAATTTTTCATTTCCGATGCAAATGAAAGGATGCAATTTTTTTATTTTTCAATGATATGAAGCACACAATGCACTAATTACATTAAAAAACAAGGCAAACACTAGTTCTGAGTATTGCAAATGTAGAGAGCTAAACTGAATGATTCAACCAAAGCAATACAAACACAAAAAAGCACTCAGACCAATGACGCACTCTTTCAAGCAAAGTGAAAGCCTTCTAAATGACCCAAAACGAGCAATGTAATATATTCTCGAAAATGAAGAGATGGAGAGTCAAACAAACACAAATGTAATCGCTCAACAAACTAAAACTCAAAGGATCGAGAAAGACACAGGAAACTGATCAAGGAATTGAATTGACACGAACAAAAAGACTCGACCTTCAACCAGAAGGCTCAGTGAGCGAAAGACACCTAGAACCCTAGGGCTATGAACTGCACTGATAGGAAAATAGACAAACAACTGAGATGATCAAGCCTAAAGCATTCAAAACAACTCGAAAAATACCAATTTCAAACCAAAAACCAACCAAAGTCAAGCACAATTGACCAAAAACTCAATAGGGAGGTCAAACCAAACCCTACAGGGTTCGGTGCAACTGTAAAGTGGTAATCTGCACCAAACAAGAGTTGGCGCTACTGCAACAAAAGCAACATGCGCCAATTGGCACGATTGTTCAAACAAAAATCGTGCCAAGCCGAATATCTATGGGATAATGGGAAAACCAGTGAGCATAGGTCAATCTTAACACTCTGGAGCTGACTAGGATGATTCTAAACACTCAAACAAATCAGAAAAGACATATAAGCAAGCAAACGACTGAAGTCGACTTGAAAAGGGAGAAACGACAAACTCACACTCATCCCTAATGGATTCACTAATTTTTTATGCAGATAAATCCACTCTACGGACAAAGACGATCCCTCTATCCCTAGAGTGGGTCTAGTAACAAAGGGACAAGCTAGAGTGAAGGTTCCTAATTAATGAATGAAAAAGACGAGGTAGATCAACCTACCTGGAGTCCAACGCTGTTGTCGTGGCTGTCGTGGTGGTGGCCTCTTGATTCCTGTCTCGGTGGGTCACGATCCTTCCGCAACGATGCTTGGATACCTGCTCGAAGATCGACAAACAAGAGCAACATACGAAAAAATGATCTCATTCATAATTACTAACCAGTCAAGGATGGTTAAGCATATTACATCAAATAAAACAAATTAACGCAAGATGGGAACTAGACAATAGTCATGTATATGTATTAATAGAAGAAAGAGTTACAACCGGAGCCTTGACGTCGCAGCCTCCTTCAGTGGGGTTTAGTCGAAGCACGTCTCGATGAATTGTCGAGGAATTCGGATGGGATGAAGACACAAGTCTAACCTCTCTCAATGACGATCTCTTCCGTTCTGTCTTTTCTAACAAAATGTACAAAAATCTCTTAGCATTTCAGCTATAATATGTTCAGTTCAGCTATAATATGTTCAATTCAGCTAGCACATCAATGGAATATGGCTATATTTATAGAGGGAGAGGAGGAGGTTGGGATCCCTACAATAGTGGAAGGGAGGCCTTATCCCTTGGGAGGTTTCCCCAAAAGGCGGAAACAAGAGGCCAAAGGAGGAAGGCCATGGTTATTCAGTCGAACCACTCCAGATGACTCGCCCACGAAGTTTGTTATGATGGAAAATTCGCCTCTATTTTTAAAAAACATTCCATAAATAGGTTGGCATGGGTAGCTCACTAGTACAGAGCACCAATGGCTATGGGGCCCAGTGTTAATTTCCTGATCGGTGCGAGGGCATAACGGTCTACTAGCGCCAAGGAAAAAACAGGTGTTTCTGATGGTCTGTTAAGGAAATTTTCAACAGAAGGAATGTTGTGCTCATGGAAAGGGATGCAATGATGGTCTTTGCAAGGCATGACACTTTATTTTGGTCACAGAAATGAGCCTCGAATGCTCGGTATGGGGATTGCAAGGACAGTGAAAAAATGATGTGTAATAGTGGTGGACAAGCTTAACAAGGTAGCTCATTTCGTGGCAGTCAAATCCACCCATTACGCTAGTGAAATAGAAAAAAATTTCATAAGAGAGATTGTGAATTTTCATGGCATCCCCAAGAAGACTGTGTCTGATATAGATGCTAATTTTACTTCTAGTTCTTGGAAGGAACTATTTGTGAGCTTGGAAACATAATTAGCATTCAGTACCTCCTATCATCTATAGAAAGACGGGAAAAATAAGAGGACCAACCAAATCCTTGAGGACATGTTGAGGATGTATGTGATGCATCAACCCTATAATGGGAAGAGTATCTTCCACTTGTGGAATTTTCATACAACAATGGGCACCAAGAATCCATAAGGATGAGCCCCTTTGAAGCATTATGTGGCAGGAGAAGAAATACTCCTATTAGCTGGAGTAATTTGGTTAATAGGGTTCATGTAGAACCTGATATGCTTAAATATATGGAACAACAAGTTTAGATCTTAAGGAAAAATCTGAAAGTGCCACATGATAGATAGAAAATCTATGTATATAAGCATATGATCCACAAGGAGTTCCAACTTAGATAACATGTTAATCTGAGGGTTAATCCCAAAAGGAGTTCCCTAAGGATGGGGACATGTGCCAAGATGGAACCACGATACTATGAGCAATTTTAAATACTTGAAAGGATAGGAATACTAGTGTATAGATTGGCCCTACCACCATCAATTAGAATTCATGATGTTTTTCATGTTTCTTTACTTTAAAAATATGTACATGATTTTAAGCATGTGATTGATTGGTCTATGCTACAAGTGAAACCAGACAGAGAGTTCCAACCAAAGGCAATGTGCCTTATGGACCAGAGAAGTCTCGGTGCTCTAGAACCGAGCAACAGATTAACTCAAGGTACAATGGAAGCACTTTGGGACAGAGGAGGCCATGTGGGAAATGGTTGATTCCATGAAAGTTAATTATCCTTTCTCATTTGAGGGTTAAATAAAGTATGTTTGATTATATTGTATAGAACTATGTGTATAAAGCTCCATAAAAAACAATATGTGTTGCATTTTGATCCTATGTTGTACATGGAAAATTGAACACCGAGAGCGACATTCCCTCAAGGGGGAGGGGATTGTGACAACCCCACCCAAATTTATTTTACAAGTGGCATTTGTAAATATATTGTAAATATTTTGCTTCATTTAAAATCAAGAAAAAATGGGCATAGTCAAGGGACACAGATTCCAGAGCTGGAGGAGGTAGTTGCTTGCTTGGGACATCATGGTTTCTTATGCAAAGGAGAAACCTAAAATGCATGATAGCCATTAAAGGTTAAATGATGCAGGAATTGAAAAAAAAAACTCTTGAAATTAAATAAGATGCAAGAGGAGGTATGCACTCCCATGTTGCTTGAGAAGAAACCATAATAAATAAATGAAAAAAATTTATGAAGGGACTGTGCACTACAGGCTAGGAAGGACGCAATAGCAATGGTGGCTGATGAAAAAGATTCAGAAGAAAAAAGGGGGAGAAAACATAGATATGGAAAAAGTGTGGACTGGGGGAGGCTAGATTCAATAAGAGCTTCCTATAGGTAGCGCTTAAGAGAATATAAGATAAGAGGAGGATATTAGCTCTCGATCCCTATAGGTTGTGGGTTGAGTTGCTAGTCTCTAGAGCCTTGTAACAGCTTGGGGTCCCTAGAGGCTGTGGGTTGAGATAGAATCCTTGGAAACCTATAACAACTTGGGTCCCTGGAGGCTGTGGGTTGAGATAGAGGTTTCTGGAGCCTTGTAATAGCTTGGGCCCCTATAGGCTGTGGGTTGGGATGGAATATCTGGAACCCTGTAACAACTTGGGTCCCCTGGAGGCTATGGGTTGAGATAACAGACTCTGGAGCCCTGTAACAACTTTGGTAGAGTTCACACTGAAGCAAAAGCCGAGGAAGAACATAATGAATACCAGTAGTTACCACAATGATGGTACATTGGATTCTGGACTCCCTATAAGGGGGTGAATCACTGTGTGAGAACTTGGGGGTGAGGTTGGGCACCTATGGAATCCCAGTTTCAACCAAGTAAGAAGCTGTAAATTGGTGGGATTGAGGAAGGAAGTACTCTAGAATCCTAAAATTAGTGGAAAATTGGTGTGCTAGTCCCAATAGCAAGCAACCCCCCAGACTTTGGAATCTAGCTTGGTGGTGACAACTGCAAGTAAGTTTGATAGCAACTGTCTATAGTTGGGTGGAGAGTCCTTGTCCTAGACCCAGTTTCCCTGCATGCTCCAAGATAAGTAATCATGTATAATTTTTAACTTCTAATGAATCATGTTACTATGTTGTGGGTAATGGTTTTTAAATTAGGGCTGCATTGTGTTGATGAAATTTTCATATGTGATACATTCCTCATGGTAATACATTAATGTGATTTATATATATGTATGTGTATGTGTTGAATACATGAATGTATGTGTGAGAAAAATGAAAGTGAAATATGAATAACAATTGCTAATGGTAGGCATGGAATATATCACACATAAAAGGCATAATAGACCACATGGTAATGAAAACTAGGCCATAATGCATCATCGAGTCTAGATTCACACATGTGCCTAGTTGTGTGAGAAACAACATATAGATAACTCATTAAGAAAAAGATAGAACTCGTTACAAATCACAGTCAAGGAATGAGAGCTTGGATTAACACTTGAATAATAATTGGTTCTGAGACCCTTTTTATTAATACAAGATTACTTGGAAGGCCCTCTGTATAGCAAGGTTTGTACTCGCTTGTAAGTTATATGTTTTCATGTTACAAGTTGTTTTGTTGCACGATGAACATCGCCTTAATGTCAAAGGAATTTTTACCCTGGTATCAGTTGAGCCACAAACTTTACCTTAATGTCCTTTAGCCTTTAATTTTTGATAGGTTGGATAACCTTCGTTGGCATATGAAGACAGCTTCCGAGGCACATGATGGCTATGTGTATCAACATGGAGTTGTTTGCAGACTCGACACAGGGTATGGTACCATAGGAGTGTGGCAAACGAAGTAGGAACCTCTCCAGTGTCTCTGCCAATTCCATGGTAGGTAATCCACATAAGAGTTCCTATGCCTCCTAGGGTGGAATTCCCTCCCCATGGGATGGGAAGACTCATAGGCCAAGAACTTGCTAAAGAATCAATCACACAAGTTTGAGAGGGATAACATCATAATTCACCCTAGGAAACTAAGCGCACCATTGTGAAACGGTGAAGCACATTTGGGGGTCTATAAGATTCCTAAGAAAGATCCATAGTCAACAAGGCTAGATCAAAGAATCCTGTCCAGAGTTTGTAGCCAAGAAGGCTACCAAGCTCTCCATCTAAGATACTATGTGATGCAAAGTCGAGAGCCTTCAACCGAGTCATGGTGCAAATACAAAGGAAAACCTTGTTGTGACACAGAGGAAGGAGGCCATGAACTTAGACAAGGATTTGGGCTAAACTTATCCCGTAACGGTCAAAACCCTAATTTAAGGAGGCTTCTGATTGGTGGAACTAGATTCCCTTCATGCGATTAGTCAAAATGATAGGGCAGAATGCCATAAAAGCTAAATCCCAAAATATAATTTAAATTAGAGTTGGGGACTTAGTGGGAAAAAGGGGATCAGGGTTCTATGGAGAGATGGTGAAGGATATTTATCCATTACTCGGACCTGTTAGGTGATGGAAGACTGTCAGAAGGGGCCACCCCAGAAACCTAGAAGGTTAGAACCTTGGGGAGTTGTGCGGATGGTGCCTTAAATGGTTTCGAGTTTGAGGGTTCTCATTCACTACGCAAGGCCTAGCGTGGGCCCAGTCACTGAGTGATCCTTTACTCTTCGTAACTCAGACACATGGCATCCCATTGTCAGAGTGGATATGATGTCAGTCTAAGGCCTTAAGAGGCACGTGGTAGGCAGTTTGGGAATATTAGGTGACCTCAAGATCTACCAATGGGTGACACATGGACCTATCACAGGTCAACACGTGGTTTGGGAGTGTCAACATGATGTCAGTTGGGTAATGGTTGGACCCTAGAGGTCAGAAACCCCATGAACGTGGATGGCAGAATGTTCCGGGGAATCCTAAACACTAAAGATCGCCAATTAACAACACATAGGTTAACATATATTTCTTTGTCCCTTGGGGTCGTTACCTATAAGTAATCATATGGAGGTCCTGGAGCTATGGGGCCATAAGGACATTGACAGATAACATGTGGAGGATTACGTGGTACCTCGGAACATCGAAAGCATGTAACCACTATGAAAGAAACATCGAGATATCTGGGTTTTGGGATGGATGGAAGTTGGATAGTTGGACCCACATTAATACGATAGACCGTTAGTGAGATATATGGATGCTTTCGTGAAGTCACAACACATCAAACGATAGGTTAGGTTGTTGGGGGGAAATCGACTTGGAAATTAAATGCATACCTAGGGTCCTAGAGATGTGACATGTCAGGTGGGAAGATTGATTCCTGGGGGGAGTCTCATTTTAGGATTCAAGACAATGAGAGGGTCCTAGAGCCGCACCTAATAGAAAAAGAAATGGAATTACGTGTAGTAATATTTTAACTCATTCCTCCAATTTCAAATGAAGGGGTTGGGTATGTTACACACTTATTATAATCAACCTCCTGATATGGAAAAATGGTGAGGGCTCTTAATCCCTCAGGAACTATAACTGAACGCTTCCATGAGGAAGTGCTAAAATTAATTCCTTATTGAATATCATGAAACTTAAGAAATATAACACTACACAATTTCTAAAACATTGATATGTGATATTCTAAGTGCCTTTATCTCTTGGTGCTACAATCTAATTTCCCTATGACTAAGGGCTATGATTAGGGACTTCCGAGTATTGTGATACTAGAATATTTAAAGATGTGTGCTTTAATAAAATGTTTGGTAGTTTTAGTGGACTTTAACCCTTAGTTATTGCAATTTAAGCACCCTACAACCAAGGGTTTTGACCAAGAGAAACAATTTACTGGGATATTGAATAAAAGCCTAGAACATACCTTATACAAAATTTCGACATACCAAGGGTTTGGTAGATGGACTGTCATTTGTTGCCAAACGTTTTATCATGTTATTTGATAGAAATGACACAAAACTTAAGGAATTTGTAGGAATTACATGTTATAATAAAATTTGGTATTTTTCAATATTTTCAAATAATTTTTCTCTTTGTGCCTTGGTTCTTCTTACATGCCATAGACCCTCCTTCAACTTCCTTGGTATTTTGTTCCTTGCCCTTATCCTTCTCGAGCCTCATAATTCCATGTACATTGCTCCTCACTAATTTACACCTCACATCACATATTTTCGATTCATAACTCTCCTCTAATGCACTCACCAATCGCATTATTTACACCTGTTTGGTTCAAACTTTGCTACATTGTCTTGATACATTTAACTCAAATCATGTTATTTGCTCAGCCGAATTGGCACATGCTCCCTTTGACTTCACTAGGCCATCATGTAAAAGGGTCTCTCCCTAAACTTTGAAGTCAATGAAAACATCACAACAAGCATTCCTTATGGTCAAATTCTCTAGGATGTGACATTCTTCTAGATATATGATGATACCAAGGTAAGTGATGGAGGTGATATTGTTTATGAAGAGGAGTAAGGGGAATAAATGGGAGAAACAATTATTATAACATGGTATGCACATATAGTGAAACAAGTATAAGGGTTGTGGCTAAAGAAATTGCTATAGTTACCCTAGTATAATCCTCAAATATAAATATTCCATGCGAATCCTATAATATATGGAATTCAAAGGCACTACAAGGTTGCAAAAATATGAGAAAAGTATTATCAAGCCTATTGTTTTGGAGGAAAGACTTAAAGTTTTGGGGATAGGAGCTAATACTAATTCTCTCTTTACTAGTAAAGATGGCCCACTCCACCTTTGATGCTCCTACATATCATATAGATGAATATGAGAATATGAAAAAGGTCTTAGCCCAAGGAGTTCCTCCCAATAACCCTAATTGTATCACTTCTCATTAGCATCAATGAAAAATACAACAAAATTCAGAAAAGTATGGGATTAAAAATGGGAAGCGTAAAAGAAGAAAGTTAAAGGATAGGGATAGGAAGAAGAAGATATAATGGCATCAGAAAAATGGAAGGTGGAGATAGAGGGAAAAAGTGTAGTAGAGGAGAAAAGAGTTGTAGAAGAAGCTACTTAGAAATCAACGGAAGAGAAGAGGGTGGAAAAGAAGAAAACAATTGTAAAGGAAGTTTCTTAAAAAGTAGAGGAAGAGAATAAAATAGCAGAAGGTAAAGCTGCAAATGAAGCTACCAAGGGAAAGAAAACAAATAAGGAAAAATGACAAGGGAAAGAGGACATTGAGAAGAACAAAGCAAGAATATATAAATTAAGATGAAAAACTAAAGGGGGAGGAAATGGTTTGGACATTTATTATTTTGTCTTAGTTTCCCCTTTCCCCCTCAAGATTATCTATCACTCTCTCCCAATATATAATAAGGATAGTTCCTAACACACTTAGTGTTATCACCTCACATAGTTAACACCTACCAAAAAGCTTCATTTTTGTACATGGTTCAACCATTGTATTTTTGTGACCTTATTGAGTTATTTAGGTTAGAATAAAGGAGAAAAGAAAGAAATGATGCATTATTTTTCTTAGGTTATCTATATTCCATTGACCAATCTATACTCCTCCCCATGTAGGATGATAATTTAGGTTGGTGTACCATAATAAGCTTAGAGCCCCTAATGAAAAATTCATATTAAAATATGACACACTAGGGTTGGAGAGTTGATTGAGTCATATTTGAAACAAATGATTTTCCTCTAGAGGATAATACTATAACAGGAAGGATCTCTAGTAGTGTTATATAGAACAAATATGTGAATGTTACGTATTCCAACAAATCCTTTAAGAAACAATTTGACACTGCAATTACCCAAAATCACTTTATCAATGTTAAAGGGAAGGCCCTTTAGGTAGAGAAAGAACAATTTCAAAATAGATTGGATTCCTTACAAGGGTATTCACAATAAACTTTTGAAACTATATCCCCATTAAGGAGAAAGATGTAAGGAAGTCCCTAGAGGACAATCAATAAGACCTTATATTCCCCTAGCTCAATAGATAGTCGAGGAAAGGAAAACAAATCCTAAGGAATTAAAATGCTATCCTCAATGATAAGAACTAGAAAATAAAGGAGAGGATAGTATATTTGGAAGATAATAAGGACAAGTAGTTGGGGCTAATGAAATGATAAAAAAAATTAAATTTGAATTCAAAAAAGAGAAATTACACCAAACCATCACTTCTCGGTAGGGTAACTCAAGGAAACATGGAATAAAATGCAATAGAATTGCAACAAAATGTGAAACAAGTCCTGAAAGAAGTGTAAGGTTGGAACGAAAAGCATTAAGACCCCATACTACAAGCCACTAGTGCCCAATACATGGCTTATAAAATGAAAGTAGATATATAAATGTAAGGGTCCAAGTTGGAAGAAACTCAATAGAAATGAATCAATTGGTAACATTGAAAAAGACGATAAATTTTTTGAGGAAAAGGTACAAAGAAACTTTAGAAAACTATATATTGATGGTGGTACTGAAATATATCAAAAGCACCATTAGGTTCTATCTGGTTGATGGTATTCCCATACCTAGAGACTGCCTAAAGTATTTCCTAGGATTTGGTGGTCTCCACATGCAGATAGGAACATATTTCAATGAGACAAGAAAGAAAGTGGGGTTAAGGGCTACCATGGAAGATATAATTAAGTAAGTCCTAAAAAAATCCCAATACAAGCATTAGAGTTATTAGGTGTACATTACTAAATGTTTATCTCTATGGATGTTGTTGTTTATACCAACAAATTTAAGTGTTGGAAGCTTAATAATAGAAATACTGCTATAATAGAATAACACATTAGAGTGGAGCTTCATGAATAATATGGGAACTAATTAACCATGGTATCCCATGCACATGGGATGAACAATTGAGGCTCCACTCTTTATACAATTGCATAGGATTATTATAAGAAATTGTGGGTGGAATAACACATATGTTAAACAAAGAGAATACATCCATCAATCACCACCTATATCTTCATTATACAACTTATCCATTATATTGGCCTCATTGATTACATGGAGAAAATAAAATCAGACAAAACCTTTACAATTTTAATGGTTTGCAAGAAAATTAGTGAATGAGGATAAATTGAGTATGACGATAAATTGAGTATGACTATGCCACCAAGGTGATGGGTCCCATCAATAGGTATATTTTGAGGTTAATTGTGATATCCTCAATCCCTTGAAACTTTCCTTTTCTCACATTAATTTTCAATTTTAACCATAATATTATTAGTAGGAAGACTAAAGGGTGCTTGTCGTATCTCATGGCCTCATGTGATTAATATGCAGGAAAAAGAAGCATTTTTCGATATATTTAATATGCAGGGGCTGATTGGAGACATCTAGAGAGAATATAAGGGGACTTGTCCATTGTATTAACTCCCCAACTCGGATTTATATCAAAGATTACTCACCAACAACTCGAATTCACTAGCAGCCAAAGAACTCAAGTGCATGTGCAGATCCAAGGGAACCAAATCCCCTAATATTGAGATTTTGGAGGGAACCAATCTTCTTTTCAAGGGAGATACCCTCAGCTACTTTTTGTATAAATAAACCATTCAATAGGATCATTAGGATTCAATATTATTTTGTAGCTAGGAGTAGCTACTGAGATCTTAGTGCTTGACATCGTGATTCTCATATTTCCTATGATGTATGTGACTCTTATTTTCTTCTAATGAGAAGTTCACTATTGGTCTACATCAGAGTTAGTTTAGGCCCAACCCAGAGGATTTAGTCCCTCTCTTGTATTTCTTCCTTGTTCTTGTTCAAGTCATTACAATTATTTTCTTGTTTCAGTAGGTATTATATCATAAAACTTGTAGTTGCGGCTTTTCCTATCACCTCTCTTGTGGGAAGAGTGATTGGGAGACCTACAATAACAACCCAAAAATATGTGTTTATGATTTCATGGAAATTGTTAAGTATTGGACTGTAATCCTTCTGCATTTTTAGTTTCGACAACTTAGAAGTTAGTAGAATTGGTTTGGAAATTAGAGTTGTGTTGTAGGGTAGAGTATATTTTAATAAAATTCAACTCATCTTTTGCATGTTAATTTACTTTGTTGTAATAGTGATCGTTTGATGCATGTGTTTGACTAGTTTGTAGGGATTGTGTTGACCTGTAGGGGTGGGAACACCTTTCTACATCCACTTATACTAATCCATCTCCCTCCTAGACACCTTAAATTTCCTCAAAACTACACCACCAAGATCACTCTACTAAGGTAAATGGAGGACACCGTGGGCACAAAATTTGGTGCAAGATAGACCTTCGAGTGGTACTAGGCTTCGCTAAGGGGCTCCCACACCCTTATTCTACCTTCATCCACCTTCTTCTACCTTCAATACACCATTCCTATCCTCAAAAATCTCTCGGACCCCCCTCTTGTAGCAAAACATGGCCTCCTGCAACACTTCCTGTAGAGACCCTATAACATTGTCTTATTCAACCATATTTGCTCTAGATTCTAACCCTTAGATATTGAAGTTGAATAATGGACCACAAGCCTTGATTTAATGATCAGAGAAGAATCCAAGGACCAAGACCACTCCAACCCCATCCTCTCCTCACTGCAAACATTAGACAACAAATAGAATTAGAATTAACATTTTTTTCATAATTGTGTTGAAGATTGAATTTCTCACTTTCAAGCAAGTTGAAAATAGATAAATAGTTCATGCACATAGGTTGTTAATTTGATTAAGTATGAAAATAGAGTAGCATGGTTTACTTCTGAAACTAAACTATCATTTTCCTTTCATGCTATTTCAATCAACATTTACATTAAATGAATGGCATTTTCACTTCTGTAGTTAGAATGATGTCCATCTCCTTGCAATCATGACATGATTTTCTCTTTGTAGTTAGTTGAAGGAGTGGTATCTAAACACCTTGATTTGATTTCATGACTGAGGGTGACATGAGTAGAACCTAACCCTCTGTGCATATAACATTGTCACCTCTAAGTTTGTATGAACCCCAGGTTGATAATTTAAGTTGAGAAGCCCTTGGGAGTTGCAACATCCTTGGTGAAATACTAGCGCTCATCACAAGGATCCAAAATGAAGCCCACCTTAGGAAATTCCACCTCATTCTTAGATGCCACCTAGATAATAGTTACCTTTTTAGTTGTTTATAGTAGTAGTTTATCACAAGTGAGATCACCTGCCCAAACTAAAAAAAGGAAGTGTTTTGAGAAAGAGGAATAACCCACAATAGTAAACAACAATTTTCCATTATGCTCTCACATTTTCCTCTAATTTTGTGGCATTAAGAGAGTGTAAAATTCCAAACAAGGAATAAACCTTAAGAAAGAAATGGTTAATCAATAATGGCAACATGCATATCATATATATATATATATATATATAAGTAACCATGGAGGGAAGAACAAAGGATTGGGATTTCTATATCACCAAGTACTGGAATTTTTAAAGAGTAATCTATGTCATTCTGTATTTTTACCTTGATCCCATGTGGTGAGGATCAATCACATTATTTATATTCTTTCAATTATGATTCCGATCTCTTATGTAGGAACCATTCTCAACTCTATATTTATGGAAACAAGAAATAAAGTGCCTAAGATGAGTTTTTATAGTCCCCATCTAGTGCCATCATTATAATTCAAAGAAATGTTGAATTTTTTTGTGTAATAAATAGGTATTTTTAAAGGCAAAATATAGCCAAAAAGGCATGTTTTTAGGATAATATTTTAATGTTGGTGAATATTTCATATTATTTAAATATCTCATATTTTACCTTATTTCAAAACCTTATTATTATTTTTGGGTATAAATAGCCAAGCCATATATCTCATATGGAATCATAATTGCATATTTTTAAGGGGGAAAAATAAATTTGGAATCATATTTCCGCATGGTAGTGGGTGTTCTATGGTATTCATCCATTGTATTTTATGTGATGAATCTTATTTAAAGGTTAATCCTTACATATTTTTTGAGCCCATGGTATTCATCCATTGTATTTGATGTTATGAAAAATTTAAATATTTTGTATACTCCATGAAGCATTTCTGAATATTTGGTATACTCCGCTATAATGCCTAAGTGCTGAGATTGACAATGGAGAATGAAGTTATCTTATATGTTTTGCTACCATCAGACTTTGTCTTAAAATCCATGATGTAAAAGGTATGTACACAATCTTTTTCTTTTAAAAGCAATTGATTAACATTATATATTATGTTCCATGTGAATCATTTAAATCAAAATTTTCTAAATTTCATACTTGTATCATAAAGGTTATGAAAATTTATTGAGATATCTTTTAAGCTTTCTATGTGTGTGTTGAAAATACCTTCATTTTACATATGAGGAATGTACATGTGCTAGTCCTTGAAGGACTATTCATTCTAAAAAAACAAGACTCAATACCACTACATCTATCAAGACTCTAATAACTAACCATTTTTTTTAACATATTTTCACTATCTGTTAATAAGAGTTTTACAATTTTCGTCTTCAGAAGTGTCAGCTTAAAATATTGAGGTTTTAGAAACTCATCATTACACTTATATAAGGAATAGATTAGCAACCCCTTTTTCGAAATTTCGAAGAGGCTTAAATATTTCTACAACATTATTTTTCTTATCAATCTACTTACATTTTTCCTCCTTATACATTACATAAAATATAAGAGATCAACCTCTGTTCCTTTTTCTAGCGATGGAATCATTCTTTTTTAGTGAAGGTTACCCTTACATCAAAATTACACTTCTGATTAGATGTTTAGGGTATTTCCTACTTGGTTTTCATGTGTTCATATGATTTTCCAGAAAATTTCTGATTAAAATCATTATATACATTCATTATATTGGTTCGGGTTTTCTAATTCCCTTTTCTATTTCAATTCTATATCAACAACGGTCAGAATTGTGAGTATATATATATATATGATACTTTGTTTACTCACATGTTTACATAGAATATATACGAATGACACAAATAAGTGAATATAATTAAACAAAGCATATTTGTTTGGAAGAAGGCCGTCATTTTGTTCATTCAATTCTCTCTATATTCTACTATATATACAATGAGGGTTTTCTATTTTTCCTAGAAAAATTCTCCTTATTTAACAATACACATTTATGCCTATTTAAGGCTAACTCTTGTGGTTGTTTATGTTGTAAATATAAATAGTTTATTAAGTCCTTTTTCGATTGGACTTGTCAGGTTATATATTTTTGTTTATAAAATTATATAAATAATGTTTCCTTTCACAAAATAAATTCTCAAGGGAACACATTTTGTATATAATCTTTGTTGCTCATAGATATTTATAAATTTGTTATGTAATTATTGTATAGTCCAAATTTATACTTATATAGTTATTCCTAAAAGAGGTTTTTCCGATTTGATTAGTCATTGTATATTTATTTCGATTATACAATTTTATTTTTATGAGCTCTTGTTTCCCACTTTTGAAGACAATTCCCTATCTTCTAGGAAGCATTAAATTGGCCAATATAATAGATTTAGAATTAAATATAATCACCCAGATTATATGTCGAGGACTTGTTGATGGATACAATAATTTCTAAAATAAATCAAAGCCTTTTTCCTCTTTCATCCATCTATACTTCAACCATTAGTTTCCCATTTTTTGTTTTTTTTTGTGACCCAGAGGAACCCAACAACCGCTTGACACATAACTACCAGTAAACCTCTAGGTGGCTATGATCTGTCCTCCTCCCCATAGCTCGGGTCGCAATAGGGGGGATTTGAACCTGGGTCTCTCGAGTTTCAACGATTTCACATATCTCGGATTACTAATTGAGCTACCTGCCGGGACAGTTTCCCAATTTTTTTATTCATAAAATAAAACATAAATACAACTTTAAAAACAACAACCGTACATCAGTGATTACCAATAAAATTACTAATAATTAACCATCTATCTATTTCTTAATGTAACACACTAAATCAGAACTAAACTTATGCACATTTAATTACATTGACATTCTTAAGCTTAGGGACATCACAACATCAACACTCATCATGTCAATTATGGGAATTGAACCTGGTTGGGGAGGATTCCAATCATTCCTTCCAACCACCCAAGATAAACCTAATTGACACTTTGAAAATATATTTATATATTTTTTATAATTTTAATTAAGTGAAATGATTTATACTTGTAGATATAACTTAAATAGTACAATGAATAGTGAGAAATGCATTTTAAATTTGTTTTATTTTTATTTTTATTATAATGTTTCTTTTAGGTGATTCTATTTAAACAAGAAATGTTATTTCTAAAAAAAATTATACGTAAACAAACCCATGGGTTGTAGAATAGATGATAACATGGTGTTCTGTTAAGGCACTCTGTGGTGAAAAGGTCACCGGTTCGAAACTCCGTGGGAAAAAAATTAGCCATGCCAAGGGATAATGTAGGCTGCGTGTGATCCTTGGGTTATTTTGATAGCTTAGATACCCCCAGGTCATAGATACTCAAGCTACAAGTTAGGTGTGCCAGTCATCTCGAGACTCACATCAAGGTGTCAAGACCCCGAGGGAGAGCGATTGCAATAGGTTAGAGAAAGGTGGGTGTTTGGAAGGTTGAGATCTGTTATTGGGATCCATTTAATGAAGGAACAAAAATAAATTCCATCAAGTGTCATTACAAATCGTCGGATATGGGGACTTGTGGGTTTAGAGGTCGAGACCCAGTTGTGAAGCGAGGCTTGAAGTCCCCTTATCGAGAGTTGGGACTATGGAGAAATTTTAGCGCAAAGAGTGGCTGAGACTAGCGAGGCCGAGACTAAGATAACATCGGGTTGACATGGTTTGTAAATATGGGAGAAAGAGGAATCATGTTAGAGTTTGAGGTGCTATAGTTATGAATATCAGTTGGTAAGGGGTCAAAAAGAGGGGAGACATGAGGATGTAGCACATCTAAATGGAACCAGTTGATTTTGGATGCAAGGATGTATGCCCAAACATGAGGGAGCCCAAGTGCTAACGGTTTCTAATTTTTGAGGGCAAGTGCGTGAGAGATTGGGGGACTACCATAAGTGTTTGAGAGATTGGACAATGAAATAGTGGGTCCTAGGTTCGATCCCCATCAAGAAATATTATGCTAATTCGTGGCATTGTATAAGCTTCTAGAAGTGAACGAAGGTGCCAATAATAATTGCATCACAGGGTGAGGGATTTGTGACCCTCAATGTGTTGTGTTAAGGAAAAGTGCCAACATGTTCTGCACTGTGGGAAGATAAGGCACTACCAATCGAGATGCAAAAACACAACAATACTCATGTGTTTGGGAAAATTTGGCCCTATACATTGTCGATATAAAGCATCAACAATGCTATGTCATTGAACGATTTGGACAAAAGAATAGCTTGGGCTAGTGGCTGCAAACGTGGGTAAAGAACTGGGCCTAAAGTGACGTGAGTACAGATAGTGAGGAAAGGGGTAAGGGTTGAGCGAAATCCCTCCATCTCCCATCAAGTGGTACCAAAGCTACCAAATTCTTGGAGGATTAGAAAAAAAAGAGGACATCAAACTGATATATCATAGAACCAAAGAATAGATTTTTAGTGGCATAAAGAGTATAGATTCAGAGTGAGATATCCGAGTAGATGATTTTGTGTGGAACAATAGAGATCATGGAGGATTGGAGAAGGAACTAGAAGCATAGAAAGTTTTGTTCAAAGGAGCATAAAATTTCAGCCAAGGAGAAGAGATAGGGAGAATTGTTAAGGACAGTTAAGGAAGGATGAAGTAAGGAGTGCAAGAGATTTTTAATCTCAAAGTTTATGAGATATGTCAGGTAACCTTGTCTTTATTTTCACCTTAATTTTGACAGGAAAACATTCTTGATTGAAGGTAGCAACAGGAGGAAGGAGAAGAGTGGAAGACAACCCTTGCAGTAGAGAGGAGAAAAAATTCCAACTAAGGTTGGGTAGAATTTTTGAGACAAATCCATGGTTGCAAACATGGGTATATTTTTCCAAGAGAGCAGGTGAAGCTCTTGAGAAGAAGTGAGGAGTGTATAAGGCTAGAGCTAGGAGTGCTTGAGAGCTTCTACCAGAAGGAACTTGGAACACCAAAAGGTCAAGTTTGGGAGAAAGCTTGGTGAGGTATTAGGTAGCATGTGCATAGGATTGCTATAAATTAAGGCTATTTTTAGCTCATAATAAGCATGGATAGGCTCATAAAAGGAGAGATAGAGGTGATAATGAGTAGGCACACTAAGGGTTCATGAAGAAGGCACAAACGGATGAGTCACTGAAGATTTTTAGAGATACATATCTAAGTTGAAGGCACAAATTAGTGCGCTAATGAGTTGCTAAAAGAGAGAAATGAGGAATAGAGATATGGTTATATGTTGGGGAAAGAAAAGGTGAAATGACTTATGTTCAAAGGAGAAGCTGAAGCACAACTTGAGTTCTTCATTGGGGGAGGAAGTACTCAGAAAAATTGAGTATTAAGAAGAGGAGGTTTACCTCTATGAACCAAAGTGAGGGCCACTCCTTGTATAAGAGGATGATGCAAGACTTCAGGAAAGTCTCATGAAATGGTTGGAAAATTCATACCAATAACATGAGATGGTGCTAGAAGCATCACCATAGACTCGAGAGTCTCATGTTTTTTAGACTAATCAATTGTGTAAATGTGCATATCATGTAGATTGTGGAGGAGGACAATCATTACAAATTGTCATAAAGGAAGAGGGAAATGAAGAACTGTCTCAAATTGTAAGAGACAAAAACATAATTCCATGAAATTCATCTCTATAAGGGAATGGGGTGGATGAATAGAAACATTCAAATGCAATGCTCATGAAGTACAATAAAGAAATCGAATTGAAGGAAAAATTACATAGATAACTTGAGATAAATGGATAAATTACAACTAGTTATGAGGATTTTTAGTGATTACCTAGTGAAGAACTAGTTCCCATAACATCTATGGGCACATACATGATTTTTTACTATCAAAATAATTATGTGTTTGTAGGTGCAGAAGGAGATGGTGAACATGAATTCATGATTAGGGAGATAAAATATATGCTAATTACTAGAGGTGATAGTAAACCTCAAGGAAAACATTAAGAGGGAATGATTAGATATCTTGAGGAATATATGAGGTTCTTATAGGAATGTATTTCAAGGGATGAACCTTGCACGAAGTTTGTAAATCTAGTTCAAGTTAAATTACTTGGAGGAGAGATTAATGAATTCAAAGGTGCATATTCAATCTACAAATATGAAACTCAAAGAAGAGAGGTTTGTTTTGAAAGACACCAAGGAACATGAAACTTTGAAGTGTGACCAATAGGTTAAAACGGAGGCATTAGGACCAACATTGAATAAGATTCTTATAAATCTTATGTAAGAGGAATAAATGAAACAAAAAATGAAAGTTGAAAATAATGAATTTCAACCGAGGACAAAGCTAGACGATGAAGTTGGAAAGATGTGGACGTTGATGGAGAGGATTCCCAAGAGAATATATCACAAGAAGAGAAGGAAATGCAACAACGTAATACAAATGACTATACGAGTTTACATTAGCAAGGCACATGGGGTACTACAAAATAAAGT
Source organism: Pinus albicaulis (assembly GCA_034641835.2). NCBI lineage: Eukaryota > Viridiplantae > Streptophyta > Pinopsida > Pinales > Pinaceae > Pinus > Pinus albicaulis. The sequence continues at coordinate 292,982,754 of CM076581.1, forward strand.
TTGGGATCTTGGAAGACTAAGGTTAATCATGAAGCAACAATATAATCAAACATGTGGAAAGAAACAACATTACATATGGGATCCTCGAGGATTGAAAATCAATACATGATCAAAAGATCATGAATATTTTCTACCCTGAGAGTCAGAAGTTGGAACATCTTCTCTCAAAATTTACCTTGTAACTCGGCCCAAGGGGTCTTTGAAATTTACCAAGGGAGTTGGTTCCCTTTAGTAGTTTTCTTTAATTTGTAAAATCTTAATATAAGAGAATTTGGATTTATGCTAAGGTGTCCCATAAGGATAGATGCAGGAAGTATGTTAGGATAGAGTGGCACCTAGCTTCTAGAAATAACACATGTAATTAGAACATAAGACTTCATCCATTTTGTTGTGGGATATTTTTCCCTTTTCTTGGATGAGGAGAATAGCTCGAGACAAATCAGGTAGTGCAACTAGAAGTAGTTGTAGAGATAGTAAGAAGGAGAGGTATGGATGAAAGAGGTCTAGAAAAGAGAGGATAAATTGGAAAGTAGCTCAAGGAAGGATGTTCGAGAAAGAGCCAATTATTGTAAATCAATAAAATCTATAAAATGTGTTTGTGAATATATATATTGAGAATATCTCCCATAATTGTGTGTGTTTGAGCTTTGTGTCTAAATTGACGTGTTTACACTTTTTGTATGTTAAGTTTTTGAATCGTGGCTATGAATGGTGGTAGTTTGACCCTCACAGGTGTCTAGATGTATGTAGTAAGAATTGACGTGGGTGACTAAATCAACAAAGGACCCACCATTATCGAATTACCAACGATTGGGGTTGATAGGATAAATATTTTCTATCTATGATAAAATATTTGGGCTTGACCTATACTAGAGAAACATTATAATGCATAGAATTAATCAAAATTGAGTTAATTGAATTCCAATCAATCAACAGATAAAGCATCATCCAAGAAAAATATTTCCATCTCTCATCCATTCAGAGGTCAAGGAATTTATTTCACGATGAGAAGTAAAACCATCGACCAATATGTTTTTGGATGGGCCTAAGAATGGGGAAAAACATCCATTAGTTGATGTCTCTTCTCTTGGGACATTAGGCTATTAGGACCTCGAGGGGGAATGATTATGGGAGATCCAAGAAAGGTGGGTGTCCAGAAGGCCAAGATCTGTCGTTAGGATCTTTCTAATGTAGGAAGTAGAAGGACTTATCTCAAGTGTCATTGCAACTCGTCAGATTGAGGGAATTGTAGGTTCAGAGGTCAGGACCTAGTTGTGAAATGAGGCCCAATGTCCTGCTATTTGGAGTCAGGATGGTGAATAAATTTAAGAGAAAAGGGTGGCCAAGACCAGTGGGGCTGAAAATGAGATGATTTCATTTGGGACTGTGGGAGAAAGAGGCATCAAGTCAGAGTGTGAGGTGCTATATTAAGGAATATTGAATGTCGAGGGGCTAATAAGAGGGGAGATGTGAGGTTGTAGAGCCTACGAAGGGAATAGGTTGGTTTTGGACTCAAACACATGTGCCTATATGTGAGGGAGGCTAGGTTCTAAGGGATGTTGAGTTTTGAGGACAAGAACATGAGAGATTGGGGGTATCCCATAAGTTTTTGAGAGACCAACCAAGGAAATAGTGCGTTGTAGGTTCGATCCCCATCATAAAATATTATGTTGATTCGTGGCATCACAAAAGCTACGAGGAGTGAACGAAGGTGACAGAAGGAATTGCATCATTGGGCGAGGGGTTTGTTAACATGTGCATTGTTTCAAGGAAAAGCACCAACATGTGTTGCATTGTGGGAAGATAAGGCACTACAAGGCGAGCAGTGAAAACACAACAGTGTCGCATTGAGAAAATTTAGGTGATGTGTGTTGTCGATATAAAGTTCCAATAATTCTATGTCATTGAACAAGTTGGAGGAAATAATAACATGGGCCAATGGCTGAAAACATGGGTAAAGATTTGGGCCTGAAGTGTAGTGGGCAGATGTAGTGATGAAAGGGGGAAGGGATGATCCAATTCCCTCCATCTTCCATAAAAATAAGAAATAAGTGGTACATGTGGCTTATGGACTTCTACAATGCATAAACCTTCTCTGTTTTCTCTCTTCATATCCACTCTTAGCTACTATACTCATATGTGGAACAAACTGTACTTGGATAGAATGAAACCCCTTTCCTCCTAGTGGTCCGGTTATAACAGAACCTTATAGCCTACTAGTAGTTAGGTTTGACTCCTTTAACTCTTATTTTTTTTTCATGAATAAATGAATTGGAACTAGTTTGGTTTCATACTCGCTTGACACATGGTCAATTTCGACCGCTACCACTATAACCCCTACTTTCCTATGTATTCCCCTTTCGTAGACAAGGGTAAGTCAAGGGTATTTGAACCTTGATTCTCTTGGTATATAACACTTCATTTTCATGGTGTTTTCCAATTGAGTTTCAAATTGGAAGTTGACTCCTTTAACTATTAACTAGAGTTACAATATTGATTCTTCTAGTGTCTTCTTCATCATGATCACGTGACTAGTACCTTTTGCATGAATAATAGGGGCTAACATGGGTTTTTCACTAATTATGGTGGTGAATTTCAATAGGTCAAGTTCCAAGAGGCATAAATTTCTCATATGAGATCTAATTGAGGTGATTATTTCACTGATGGAAATGTATTAGCATGTATATTATGGAATATAGGTCCATGGTAAGTTTGGGACCACAAAAAGTGTTAATTTATGGCCTCAAAATGGCTCTTGAAGTTTTTGATCTAAAACTTTCCAAACTGGGACTGCCGATGAAAATAGTCTTGTGTGTTGATTTCTCCACTTTTTCCACTTTGAAAGCATCAAGATATATGAAATAATATAATGATCCAATCGAGATCACACTTCCCCATTTTGGGAGGCTTTTGGTCCCCAAAATATTCTATTTATTAGCTTTTCCTGAAAGCTATCCTTTCAACCTAATCTACCTAAGGTCATGTTTCCCTGTCTTATAGTTCTGGATCTCCTCTGCAAAACTATATCCTTTGTCAACTTAGTTCCAAATCCTCTACAAAAGGTAGAACATGTTACTCTTCCTGATTTAGCATGGAAGGCTCATAGAGTTTCATATTTTCTACATTCACCACTGAGTAAATTCTCATGTATGGGGTTAGATTGAGTCTATAGGAATTATCTCCCAAATTTTCCAATATATTGAAGGGGCCATATTGCAAAGCCTTATTTTCTTACCATATCCCTATAGCCTCTCCTTTTTCAACTGTAACCATACTCTATCACCCACCTTGAACAACCTTTCTGTTCTATGTTGATTAAGCATGACCTTGTATTTTTATTGATACTTTTGCAGCATTTCCTGTACCTGTAAATGGATCTACCTAATCTTCTAAAAAAACATTTATACCCTTAAGGTAGCCCTTGTAAGATCCTCCATTATTCTTCCTTACTACTCATATGCAATATCCAAAGTTGAAGGTGGAAATATCCAAAACAAGTTTCAAGTGGGAGATGCCAGTAGAAGTGTGGATTGCTCTATTATAAGAGTGCTATATATATACACGACATTTTCTTCCCAAGTCTTCAAATTATTTTGATTGTTACCCCTTAAAAGTTGCACCAAGGTCATGTTGACTACTATTTTTCCATCTATATATGGATGAAATGTTGTATAGCTCTTCAATTTCTTGTCCATATTAACCCATAATGTAGTCCAAAATGGATTGATAAATCTTATGTCCCTATCTCAAACAATTCTCCTTGGCATCCCAAAATGCACCCAAACCTATCCAAAGAACAATTTTGATTCTTATTTCCTACTAATGGTATTTTTAAAAGGAATTAGAACATACATATAGCTAAACCCGCCAACTACCATGAACAGATAGTCATGTGCCTTTCTCATTGTTATCAAACTTGCCACAAAATCCATGGAATTTTTTTTCCAAGGATGAGTGGGTGTTGGGTTTGTGTTATATTCTTTCCATGACTAGTCACGCACAGGGGGGGTAACAGGGGGTGCGGTAGCCCCCCCTTTCGGGGTCCAGGGTAGCACCCCAGGAAAAAAAATTTGGTCCTTATTTTCTGGTGCGCGGACTCGCCCATGGTTTTGTGCATGGGTTTGCACATGGTTTTGGGGCATGATGGTTTTCAGCCCCTGGTATTTTGTAGATCTGGTCAAGGGAAATACGATTATGTTATAATCCAGGGTTAATGGACTGGGGTTTATGTATTCTTTGGCATGTATATATATATGTGTTGTAACACTAAAAGGAATATAATTAAAAATCAAGTTGTTCGTCCCGATTTGGGGTCTAGGGGAAAATATCTGTGTTTATATGTTTTATGTTTTATGCTCTCCCTATTTTTCATTTTATGTTTTAAAGATTCGTTCGTAGATAATTTCTGTATAGGGTTAAAACCTACATTTGGTATCAGAGTAGTTTCGGCTTCAAGGGGACGCATTTGCTACTGAGGGGTTTTTTTCTCGGGCATGAGGTAGACCCTGTTCAGTGGGAGATCTACGAGATTGATTCTTGCGGTGAAAGATGATGGCGAGCGGCGGGAAGATAGAGATCGAGAAATTCAATGGTCAAAGTTTTGAGTTGTGGAAGCTCAAGATGGAGGATCTGCTGGTGGATAAAGATCAATGGATCACAGTAGATTCGGGTACTAAACCAACGGCAATGTCAGATGAAGACTGGAAGAAGCTGGATCGGAAGGCAAAGAGCACAATACAGTTGTGTGTCTTAGATTCAGTATTTTTGAATGTATCTGGGGAAGCTAAGATGAAGACCTTGTGGGACAAGCTAGGGACTTTGTACCAATCTAAGTCTCTGGTGAATAAATTGTTCCTGTGGAAAAATTTGTATAACCTGAGGATGAAGGATGGAGACTCGGTGACAGAGCATCTAAACGCCTTCAATACTGTGGTAAGTCAATTGTCATCTATTGATATTAAAATCTCAGATGAAGATAAGTGCATCAGTTTGTTGTGTTATCTACCAGATTTGTGGGACAGTTTGGTTATTGCAATAGGTAGCAATACAACTACCTTGAATTTTGATGACATTGTCTCAGCCTTGCTATTGGAGGAAATGAGATGGAGAAATATGGAGGGTTAGAATGGAGATGCCTTATCTGTAAAAGGAAGGTCCTAGAATAGAAACAAGAATAAGGTTTCGAGTGGGAGATCTAAATCTAGAGGGAGATCTAAATCTCTTGGAAATTTTGTAAAGGTGTGCTGGAAATGCGGAAAGGAAGGGCACTACAAAAAGGACTGCATATCTAAAGCTCCTGAGAAAGGAAAGGGATTTGATGATGCTCCTTCTGCAGAGGCAAAAACCACCTCGGATGAAGGTGGGGATGTGTATTTGGCTTCCTCTTCAAATACACATGTAGATCATGAGTCATGGTTGATTGACTCGGGTGCATCCTTTCACTTCACTCCCCATAGGGAGTGGTTCTGAAAGTATGAGAAATATGATGGCGGTGATGTCTTCTTAGGTGATGATAGAAAGGCCAGAATCGTCAGACGTGGAAAATTCAAGCTGAAGCTGCAAGTTGGAAGGATTATAACACTTCCTGGTGTTCTACACAATCCTGCATTGGCCAGAAATATGATTTCTGTAAGCAATATTGATGATGTAGGTGTAAAAACAGTGTTCGAGAAAGATGCATGTAAGATGGTTCAAGGAGCACTGGTATTAATTAGGGGAGTTTGGATTGGAACTCTGTACAAGCTTCAGGGCATCACTATTATTGATGGGTGCAATAGTTCTGTGGTCCCTGAAAGCCTAGCAGTCTATGGAGAAAAGACCATGCTATGGCATCAAAGGCTTGGACATATTAGAGAGAAGGGCCTTCGGCTACTGCATGGAAATGGTATGGTAGAAGGTATGTGCAATAGCTCTCTAGATTTCGATTTCTGTGAACATTGTGTGTATGGGAAGCAGAATCGGGTCAGTTTTCCTTCTGGTGCTAAGAGGGTGAACAAGATATTAGAGCTTGTGCATAGTGATGTGTTTGGACCTATGTCGGTTCCATCACTGGGTAAGTTTGTGTACTATGTTTCATTCATAGATGGCTTCTCAAGGAATACATGGATATATTTCTTGAGGAATAAATCTGAAGTCTTTGACATATTTAAAGAATTTAAGGCTCTGGTGGAAAACCAGACAGAGAAGAAGATAAAGGTGCTGAGGACAGATAATGGTGGGGAGTTTTGCAAGAAGGAATTTGAATAGTTCTGTAATAAGTGTGGTATATCACGACAAAAGACTACTCCACATACACCTCAGCAAAACAGAGTTGTAGAAAGAATGAACATAATGCTAATGGAAAAGGAAAGAAGCATGCTCAGTGGTACCAGGTTAGGACAAGAATTCTGGGCAGAGGCAGTGGAGATTGCATGTTACTTTGTTAATAGATCACCTTCATTAGCGTTGGAGGATAAGACTCCGCATGAGGTATGGACTGGTAAGAAACCATCTCTTTCACATATGAGGGTATTTGGATGTGATGCATATGTACATGTTCCAAAGGAGAAAACGAGCAAGTTGGATAATAAATCTGAACGGTGCATATTTATTGGGTATAAGGATGGTTTAAAGGGTTACAAGCTTTGGAACCTAGAAACAAGGAAGGTTGTGTACAACCGAGTGTAGTGTTTAGAGAGGTGAAAGATGTTTTTAAACATGAATTCCTACCAAAGGAACCTGAGAAGATAGAGTTTGAGCTAAAGGAGGATGAATTAGACTCTACAACAGAAGAAGACTCAGAAGAGGAAGAGCCACAAACTCCAGCTATGAGAAGATCAGTTCGGGAAAGAAGACAACCAGAAAGGTATAGTCCATCTGATTTCTGTTCAAATTTTTCTTTAACTATATTTGATGATGATCCCAGAACCGTCAAGGAGGCAGTAGATTCAGCAGATGGAAAACTTTGGAAGGAGGCCATGGTTGATGAAATGGCATCCTTTCATAAAAATGAGGCTTGGGATCTGGTGGAGTTGTTGGCTGGAAGGAAGCCCATCGGGAGAAAATGGGTATTTAAGAAGAAGATGAATGTAGAAGGCAAGGTGGAGAAATGCAAAGCTCGGTTGGTAGCAAAAGGTTATTCCCAGGTGCCAGGAATTTATTTTGGTGATATTTATGCTCCTGTTTCCAAAGTTACTTCTATTAGATAACTTTTATATGTTGTTGTTGCATTTGATTTTGAGGTAGAATAGATGGATGTGAAGACAACATTTCTTCACGGGGATCTGGAAGAGGAGATCTACATGAAACAACCTGAAGGATTTATGGTGAAGGGGAAGAAAGAGCTGGTATGCAGGTTAAAGAAATCTCTGTATGGGTTAAAACTGTCACTAAGGATGTGGTATCAGAAATTTGATACCTATATATGGGGACTTGGCTTCACCAGAAGCAAGGAGAATCACTGTGTTTATTTTAAATTAATTGGTGACCGTGTTATTTATTTGGTCTTGTATGTGGATGATATGTTGTTGATTGGAAATGGCAAAGAAATTATCCAAGATTTGAAGACCCAACTGTTCTCCAAATTCGACATGAAGGATCTTGGTGCTGCAAACTATATTTTGGGCATGGAAATTAAGAGAGATCAGGCAAAGAGGAAGCTCTAGTTAAAAAAGAGGAAGTATGTCGAGACTATATTGCAGAGGTTCAATATGCAGGATAGTAAACCGGTGAATGTTCCGATTCATGTAGGTACAAAGCTGTCTGTTGAACAGTGTCCCAAGACACAAGAAGAAAGGAGGATATGTCCCGTGTTCCATATGCAAGTGCAGTGGGTAGCTTGATGTATGCAATGGTATGCACTAGACCAGACATTGCACATGCAGTGGGAGTATTGAGCAGGTTTATGTCAAACCCAGGGAAGGAGCACTGGATAGCAGTGAAGCAGGTTTTCAGATATTTGCGTGGCACTAGTGATTATGGCTTGTGCTACCAGGGAAGACCAGGATTGGAAAGAGTGTTGTACATTCGTGGTTTTTTTTATGCAGATTGGGCTAGAGATCTGGACCAAATAATATCTACAAGTGGGTATGTGTTTAGCCTATTTGGAGGTGCAGTCAGTTGTATGAGTAAAAGACAGTCTGTAGTGGCTCTTTCAACTACAGAGGCAGAATAAATGGCAGCCACTCATGCAAGCAAGGAAGCAGTTTGGTTGCAGAGATTGTGTTCAAGTATGGGGTTAGTGCAGCAAGCTATAAGGATAGACTGTGATAGCCAAAGTGAAATTTTCTTGGCTAAGAACCCTGCTTATCATTCAAAGAAAAAGCACATTGATGTTCAATATCACTTTTTTAGATATATGGTTGAGGCTAAAAGGGTGTTGGTGGTAAAGGTGGACACTTTGAAGAATGTTGCAGATGCATTGACAAAGTTTGTGAGCACTCAGAAGTTCTCTTGGTGTAGAGAAACAATGGGTGTTGCAAATTTGGGCTAATGACTCATCTCTCTTGTGGCCCCCCGCGGAAAGAAAACAACAAGTGGGAGAATGTTGGGTTTGTGTTATATTCTTTCCACGACTAGTCACACGCGGGGGGGGCGGGATAGCCCCCCCTGTACGTTGCGCTGGGCACAACGTATGAGGGGGTCACAGGGGGGGCGGTAGCCCCCCCTTTCGGGGTCCGAGGCAGCGCCCCGGGAAAAAAAATTTGGTCCTTATTTTCTGGTGGCAGACCCGCCCATGGTTTTGTGCATGGGTTTGCACATGGTTTTGGGGCATGATGGTTTTCGGCCCTTGGTATTTTGTAGATCCGGTCAAGGGAACTATGGTTATGTTCTAATCCAGGGTTAATGGATTGGGGTTTATGTATGCTTCGACATGTATATATATGTGTTGTAACACTAAAAGGAATATAATGAAGAATCAAGCTAGTCGTCCCAATTTGGGATCCAGGGGAAAATATCTGTGTTTATCTGTTTTATGTTTTATGCTCTCACTATTGTTTATTTTCTGTTTTAAATATTCGTTCGTAGATAATTTCTGTACAGGGTTAAAACCTACAGTGGGTACATGAAAGGGATGATATATACCTTGTTTATTGTTCTTAGGCTTGTAAGTACAATAAAAAACACATCCTCTTATGAACCTAGCTACCTCTTATTTCATCTTGGGCCGATAAACATACCACTTCAAGTTGGCCATTGTCTTCCCCACACCATAGTGATCTATTACCGTGGAGGTGTGAGCCTCTCTAATTAGTTGTAGCCACTTACCTCTAGGACCATATAACGTTTCTAGATTGTAGAGTAACCCACCCTAGATTTGGTAGTCAATTGTAATTTCACCATCACACACATGACTCTGGCTCTAGAACTCTCGAAACACCTCCTTAAAGTCCTCATCCTCTTGAGATATGCCTCTTTATATGCATCATGGGTGAATGGATCCATGTGCATAATAGTTCCCAAAGCTATGATTTTTATGTGGGTGGACTTTAAAGTAAGTTAACCAACTTGTTTGTGCTTCCCTTTTTGTACTTGATCACTAAATGAAATTGTCATGGAAACCCAATCCACTTGTATTGCCTAGTCTATTGTAGCATACTCTAGGACTACATGTATTGTAGTAGCTAGTGATTTGTGTGGATTCGTGTCTCCTTTTCCATTAGATAGTGTTTCCACTTCATCACAACTTGCACTAGAGCATAGAGTTCCTTGTAGTAGGTAGGATAGTTGAGAAGTCATTCCTTCTAGACTTGAGGCCATATGCCTAGATGTGAGGGAGCTTGGGTGCTAAGGACTACTGAGTTTTCAAGACAAGAGCAAAGCTGAAAGGAGTGAAATAACGTGCCAACAAGAACTACATCATGGGGAAAGGGGTTCGTGACCCTGTGCATTATGTCAAGGAAAAGTTCCAACATGCACTACACCATGGGAAGATAAGGTGCTACCAGTCGAGTTGCGAAAACACAACAATGCCATGTTGGGGAAATTTAGGCCCTATGTGTTGTTGATGCAAAGCACTAAAAAAACTATTCTATTGAACGAGTTGGAGGAAATAATATCTTGGGCCAGTGGATGCAAACATGGGTAAAGAGCTGTGCCTGAAGTGACATGAGCACACATAATGAAGAAGGGGGAATGGTTGAGCCAAATCATTCCATCCCCCATCAAAGTAAAAATGGTGCAAAGAACTAACAACACTATGTTATTGAACGAGTTGGAGGAAATAATAGCTTGGGAAAGTGGTTGAAAACATGGGTAAAGAGTTGGGCCTAAAGTGACATGGGCACACATAATGAAGAAAGGGGTAAGGGCCAAGCCAAATCCTTCCATCCCCCATCAAAGTACAAAGAAGTGGGACCTGTGTCTTATAGAGTACTGTAGTGCACAAAGCTTCTCTATTTTCTCTATACCCTATCCACTCTCAACTACTATGCTCATCTATGGAACAAAATGCACTTGAATAGAATGAAACTCCTTTTCCTCCTAGTGGCCTAGTTATAACACAACTTGATAGCCTATTAGTGGTTAGGTTTGACTCCAACTCTTTTTTTTGTGACTAGAAGAATTCACAATTGGGATGGTTTCATACTCATGTGACACATGGTCAATTCAGACAACTACCACTATAACCCCTAGTTTCCTATGTAAGCCCCTTTCATATACATTAGTAAGTCAGGGGGATTTGAACCTCAAAACTATTGGTAGATAACATTTCATTTTTATGGAAATTTCCAATTGAGTTGTCCCCTGGGGGATGACTTCTTAAAAACTTAGGTCGAGTTACAATATTGACTATTCTAGTGTCCTTTTCATCATGATCATGTGGATAACCCTTTTTCATGAATAATATAGGCTAATGTGGCATTCTCTCGACTTATGGTGTTCAATTTCGATAGGTCGACTTCTTTGAGGCATACATTTCTCATATGAGCTCTAATTGAGGTGATTCTTGCATTGTTGGAAAGGTATTATCATGTAGATTATGCAATCTAGGTCTATGGTAAGGTTGGGATTGAAAAAAATGTTCTTTAAAGGCCTCAAAATGGCTCTTGAAGTTTTTTATCTAAAAATTTCCAAACTAGGACCGCCGGTGAAAATGGCCTTGTTTCTTGATTCCTACAATTTTTCCACTTTGAAGGTGTCAATATATATGAAAAATAATATAATTATATAATCTAGATCACACCTCCCCATTTTGGGAGGATTTTGGTCCCTACAGAATGAGGTGATGAAAATCTTCCTCCGCCTTCACTCAGGTGTACCATTGAGCTTTTCCTAGAAGCTATCCTTCAACCCACTCTACTAAAGGTCATGCTATCCCTATCTTGTAGTTATATACCACTTCTACAAAAATATATCCTCTATCAACTCTTCTTGACCATTTGGTTCCAAATACTCCATAATAAGACATGTTCCTCTTCCTAATTTAACATGGAAGGCTCATAGAATTTCATATTATTTACATTCACCACTGAGTAAATGTGCATGTATGGGGCTAAAATGAGTCTATATGCATTATCTCCCACAATTTCCAATATCTCAAAGGGACCATATTATAAAGACTCGATTTTCTTACTAGGATTTTGTGGAGGATTTGATAACTGCTTCTGGAAACTAGAGTAGTAAGTCGTTTCATTCCATCATATAATGATCACTAAGTGATAGTGTAAGGTGAGGTGTAGTGGAGCTCGATATTGTATAACAAATGTGTACACCTAGGGAGAAATGTAGTTTGTTGTGAATGACCACAGACCTATAAGAATCAAAAGTAGAAGAGTCTATGTGTGTGGGGAATGCAAGTGAAGGGAAAAGGTGACACTCACATTCGTATGAATAATATGAAAGCACGGGGGGCGTAATCACGAACTAGGTAATATAGAACTTATTGAAATCAACATGTACACTACTTCAAGGAAACGATTACTTCCATTATCGTTGTGAATTTTTGGAGATTCGATTCTTATCAAGCCCAATACATTTCGACCATCTACACATGTCACTCCCATAATTACCCTTTCGATTATGGAATGCTGGGAGAGTGGAGACTGAATGGAAAATTTCACGACGATACTTTGAAGGTTGAGCTACTGTTCAAGGTTGAGAGGAACTATTGATAAATTTGTTCATAAGTGTGCTTACAACATACTATATAACATTGATTTAGGGAAGTACCTATAGGAATAGGGAAAATATGAAGTGCTTATAACTGGAGTACTGAAGAATCCATCATGTGAGACTAGGGATAAGTATGTTGTTGATAGAGGGTTCATAGTTTCCTTGTCTACTAAGTCCCATGCAATAAAAAATTAGGATTGACACAAGTTTTCACTCGAGAGTCTCACTTATGGCATCACCTGTCTCTTCAATCATCACAAACTAGAAGATACTTTTGCTATAAAAAAACATTTCATTATTTTGTGCTTCTTAGGTAGAGGTCTCCCTGGTCTACATGAGGAGAGTGACATGCTAGAGCATAAGCAAGTGGATCCTAAATCCATGGTTAATTGATGTGGAAACTGTGAGAGAATATAGAATAAAAAAATATATACATGGAATTTTGTATATTGCATTGTTAATTTCTAAGTTGATTATTGGTATAATTATTACTATTTTGGTTGTGGGCATTGCTTTTCAACAACATTGGAAGGACCAAAACACAAGTTTTTAGGAAATCTATATAAAAAAGTATGGACATCAATGACTACATTCAGGGATAGGAATAAGATTCTTGGATTTCCTGCTACTGTAAAATTTATTGTTACAAACACCCAGTTGCGTGAAACTATTGTTAGACGTCTTGTTGCACACTTGACATACTAAATTTGACTTGTATTGTCTTGGGAAAACATCTACGGTTATAAGGTCATTGTCTGCAATATGGCTAGTGAATATTCATATACTATAATCGTGTCTGGTCTCCCATCGACATCCTTATACTTAACATAAGGTGTGTGTAGAAATTATTCAAGGGGATTCAATCTGATCTTGTAATGTACTAAAAAAAAATATTGAATCCTTCTACAATTTGCGGAAATCAAATTCAATCATACATTCACATAAAAAGTAAGAGAAATAAATTATCAATCACACAACACAAGATGTATATAGGTAAATAAACTGCTCAAAACCCCACTACTTGTATATTTCATAAAGTCAAGACCATGAAACAATACAATGTTATTTCCCTCACTAAGAAACCTCTGCACTCCGTTGACCGTCTCACTTTGATCTAGGCAAAATCATTCAAATACTTAACCAATTCTTAGTCTTTGTTTGAATCGCTTTTATTACGCATTCCTAGAGGAATTGTGTTCCTATTAATAAGGAAATTCCAAAGAATTGATTGCACAATTACTTCAAGGCATCCCTATGACCACATGCATGACTTGCACAATTTTCTAATTTTACTCCTGATATCTATCCTCTCTTTAACCTCAATCTCAACTGGGCCTTCCTTAGAACTGACATGCAACAACTATTTATAGTGAATTATCAATTAACTGATTGATCACTACTTGTGAATTAAATCAAATTTAATTCAGTGGACCTATCACTAGCTCATCTCTCAGTTACAACTATTTAAAATGATTTTAACTCAATTAATTGAGTTAACTAATTACAACTCACAAATAATTGTAACTGGAGCCCCTAAAATCATGGGAGAACTCTACATGCCTCCTTTATGACCCTCAACTCGAATTTCCTAAGCTAACTAAGTCTTCCTAACTCAGTTAACTAATACAAATTGTCATGAGATGAAATTACAATTTATCTTCCAATTAATTAAGGAGAAATTAAATCATAAACCCCCTTGGGTGCCATTTCTTGGTGTCATTTCAACACTCCCTCTCAACAAGAAAGGGATTATTTGCTACCCCGATCTTCTCTCCCTGGAACTTGAATTTTCTTCTTTCCAGTTCCTTCGTCAATATTTATGCATCCTGCTCCTCCATGGGAATGTAATATAATGACATAATCTGCCTCTGCACACAATCTATGAGATGGTGATACCGGATATCACTATGCTTGGACCTGTCATGAAAAACTGGATTAACCAAGAGTTTGATGCAACTCTAGTTATCACAATGTACAACCGTCAGATCCATATCTTTACCAAACAAACCAACAAGTATCTTCCTCATCCAAATGTCCACACATGCTCCCTGACTGACCTCCATGTACTCTGCCTTTACTGAACTGAGTGCAACTAATCTCTATTTCCTACTGTACCAAGAAACTGTTGTTGATCCTATGTGGAAGATGCCCCCTGATGTGATCTTCCTGTCAGATGGAATCCCTGTGCAATTTGCATCGGTGAAGCCTTGAAGATTCACTCCCTTTGTCTGTCTGTACCATATCCCATACTCTGTAGTGCGTCTAAGGTATCTCAACACATTCTCTCCTTCCTTCCAAAAGAGCTTGGTAGGATTAACCATATATTGACTAAGTTGGTTAATTGTGTAGCATATGTTTAGTCACGTGTTCACAAAATACATGAGTGAACCCACAAGCTTCCTATAAACAGTAGCATCCACTACTTTTCCTGAAGTAGCATTCTCCTTCCTCTAGTTTCCTGCTAGAGGAGTCTCCATGGGTTTGTTGCCCTCCATGTGGAACTTCCGGAGGATCTCGTTGGAATACTTGCCCTGAGATACAAATAGCTCCCCATCTCTTTGGCATTTTTCCAATACCAGGAAATAGTGCAAGAGCCCCATGTCCTTCATCTCAAATTCTCTTGCAAGGTCCTCTTTGCAAGACTTGATGAGCTGCTCATCACCTATGAGTATCAGATCATTAACATAAAGTAAAATAATCAAAATCTTATCATCAACCACAATATGATATGGGTTCGCATCCACTTCACTCTTGGTGGAATCCAAACTGGTGAAATAACTGTTGATCCCGGTGTACCAACCACGAGTTTCTTGCTTTAGCCCATACAATTCTCTCTCGAGTCTGCAAGCATGCGACTCGCTATATAAGGCCTAAAAACCTTCCGGATGTTCAATGTACACCTCTTCCTCAATAAATCCATTAAGAATTTTGTCTTTACATCCGTCTAATGTATCCGCTATCCCATCTATGTTGAGATTGCAAGGATAGATCTGATTGATGAGTATCTTGCGACTGATGCAAAAGTCCCATCATAATCTATCCCCTCCACCTGAGAGAACCCTCCAGCCACAAATATAGCCTTGTGCTTCTCCATACTCCCATATGCTACCTGCTTCACCTTTTAGACTCACCTGGATCCTTCAACTGACTTCCCCAGTGGTCTTGGGACAAGTTCCCATACACTGTTTATGATAATGGAGTCATACTTCTCAACCATGGCATCAACCCAAACTAGCTGATGCACTTCTTCCTTAAAAGAGGATGGTTCTATCTCTATACCTTCAATCACAAGATCCATGTATCCAGTGTACCACTCTAGGGACCTTCCCTACCTACGTTGTGATGTGGGTGCTCCAACATTCTCTCTCGCATCTAGCAACAATCTGTCAGCCTCTCTGGTGCACTTCCTTCCATATCTGGTGGATGGATTTGCATGAGTGGTTTCTACCACTCTCTGTTCCTATGCTTGTGGCTGCTCCACATCTTGAGATTATTATTTTGGAGCCCATAGCTCCTCAACTGCATGCAACTCAAGCTCTCTCTCAAGGTTACATGGATTTCTCTTCATCGAATTTCACATATCTTTTGACCACTATCATCCTGTGTGCTGGAAAGTACACCCAATAGTTATGAGGTGTATCAGTGTACCCCAAAAATATCCCCAACTCTATTGTTGGCTCTAGCTTCTTCCTGGCATATTTGGTTACATGGAAATAAACAGATGAACCAAAAAATTTAAAATACGACACATCTAGTCTCTTACCTGAAAAAGCCTCCTTTGGTGTACTCATCCCAAGTATCCGATGAGGACTTATGTTCTGCACAAATAATGATTTATTGCATGCTTTCATCCAAAGATGCAATGGTAGAACCTGATCATGTAACATAGCTTGTGCTACTTCCATAATAGTTCTGTTCTTTCTTTCTGCAACCCCATTATGTTTTGGGTTATGAGGTCCTATTAATTCTCTTCGATTTTTTTTTTAGGCACATAAGTTCTTGAATTTGTTAGAGATATATTCTCCACCATTGTCGCTCCTCAAAGCATTCACCTTCTTCACTGTATATTTCTCGACAAGTGCCTTGAACTCACAAAACATGGATAGCATCTGATCTTTTTTTCTTCTGCATGAATAAAATCCAACACTTTCTTGAAAAATCATCAACAAAAATCACATAATACCAGTGTTTTTCTGTGGAAGCTGTCGAGAACGGTCCACAAACGTCTGAGTGAAATATCTCAAGGATCATCTTTGCTCAAATTTACTTATCGTGAAAGGTGCCTTTGGTATACTTCCCTAATGTACACCCTATGCATGTACCTCTCTAAGCAAGTGCACCCTTGGGAAGTCTTGTAGAAATCTACTACATGATCTTCAAAGCGCAATGTTGTAGATGGCCCAATCTCATGTGCCATAACTCACCGATGTCTCAACTCTCTACCTTATTTGATTTCGTGCTCAATGCAGCACTGCCTTCTACATCTAATTTTTAGAGGTTCTTTACTCGAACCCCAATATTTTTCACTTGTCCCGTAGCTTTGTGACGAAGGACTACCTTTCCTTCACTAAATATCACATCATAGCCATGATCATCCAACATAGAAACACAAACCAAATTCTTCTTTAAACCAGGACGATACATGACATATTTTAATGTGAGGGGTTTAACTGACTCTCTCTGAAACGTAATTACACCTACACTTCTAGCACTATATCTCCCGCCTTCTCCCATCTCGATGTGCATCTGGAAATCCTTCTCCTCCAAGCTATTGAAGAATTTTTTTTTTTGGTCATATGGAATGAAGCTCCACTGTCCAAGTACCACACAGAACCCATCATCAATGACACCATGCATGCGATGAGAGTGAAATTCAACTCGAACTGTGAAGCAAATGCTTCACCTGCTGCTCTTCCTGAGGCCTTCTTGTTGGTATTCTTTTGTGGACAATTTGTGTCATAGTGCCCATGCTCATGATAGTTGAAACATTTTACCTTTGAAAAGTCTCGCTTCTTGCTTGCATTTTCGAACTCCGATTTGGAATGGGATGCCTTCCCTTTTCCTTTCTTTTCTTTTCCAACCAAGGCACAATTCTCCTCATCATCAGTCTTTGATGAGGATCCATCTATGGTGCTTTGCTGAATATATTCTTGTACCAAGCCGGACCATAATCACTCCTAGTATGGTAGCTTATCCCTCCCATCCACAAAGTCCTGGTAGCTATGCCAACTCTCAGGAAAGCCTATAAGAGCTAGGCTCACCAAATCATCCTGGGAAACTATTATCCCAAGACTTCCAAGCTCATCTCTACATTGAGTGAACTTTGTCAAGTATTTTTGGATCGTGTTTCCCTTCTCCATCTTGATCTTTCTGAGCTTGTCTTTCAGTGCCAACTTCCTGTGGTCACTGCTATTCTGAAACAGATTTGTTAAGGCCTTCCACATAGCATATGGAATTTCCTTTCTATGGAGACTCGAGACAATATGATCTCAAACTCCCTCTAACAATATCCTTCTCGCCTTTGCTACATTATTCTTCCATGCATCTAGAATTTTAGCATCTGCCGCTGTGGGCTGGGAATATCACTGTCCGTTGTCCGCGAGCACTACCTCCATCTTGTCCTTCCATGCTATGTAATTTGAATTTCCCTCAAGGGCATATTTGAGTCTCAAGGCAGTGAAATACATCTTGATCTATTGCTGGTCCTGAAGAATAATTCTGCAAATTCGATGTACCTGTTCAAAACAAACTTTGGTTCTTATCTTCTTGTTGAATTGCATCTTTGTCCAAATTTTATGATTTTTTATCAAATAAATACATGCTTGTACCTGGTGTTTTTGACCTTTTAAGTTGATGATTAGAGGCATTTAGAGACGATAGATATTAATTTATGAATTCTTCTTATTAGTTAAATTGACGGTGTTTTGTGTGTAAATTTTATTAATAAATGCCTCCTTGGTGGCAAGTGAATAAGTCTAGTACAAGACTACGTTCAAATACGGATCCATGCATGAAAGCAGCAGCTGGGTAGTTGAGTACGAGATTGATGTAGGTGAAAATATCAATTTTTTGATCAAATGGAGAAGAATATCTAAATTCCAAGATGTGGGTTTTGTTCAAAGAACCATGTTTCATACAACCCAGAAAACGTTTGGAAAAATTCGGCGTCGTGAAGGAGTTATCGTGGGGGGAATATTCCACTGAAAACCATTTCTGAACGGGAACATATTGGGTGAATTCGGGTCTGTTTTTTTGTAGAACGGTCTTGGTTGAAAACTTCAAACCTGGCTGGCTGAGACATGCTACCTGAGACATTCCTTTTCATGCTTTTCCTCTTCAATGGTTTTGTATGCAAAATTGGGCTTTAATATAAACTTTGGGTTAAAGTTTGGAGCCCCGGTCGAGTTAGTTAAGAAGGTGGATCATCCTTCAGCTTTGAGAATGTATGAGCAGATGATGGGTGCAATAAAAGGAAAGCGTATTGTAGTCCTTCTAGATTGTGGGTCACTTTCTCCTATTGTAGAGGGTATTGCGGCATACAAAGGAGAGAAAATCTTTAAGCTTTTATCTGGCATTGGCTTACTCCAGAATTCAAATGTGAAGAACAAATCAGAGGAAAAATCTAATATTGAGATTTATTTTCAAGTGGGTCAAGATGCTGGTTAAAGTTCAACTAGATAAAATACCATAACGGATCTCTTGAGGAAATTTCTTATGAGAAATATTTTGATCAGCTCAGGACAAAGGAAGCAACAAGTGATTAAATTGATATAGTAACACCAGCCCTCCTCAACTACCAGCATCAACACCACAGTGAGAAAATCACTCTTATCATTCGTAGCCACAGTTACAACAATCACAAACACTCAGTGTGACACATTATAACTCAGATGTCATTAACGATGTTGAGCGCATGATTGTTTCATCTCCTTTGGGCTTGAATCCAACACTTGAAGGACAATGCCTCGTTGTGCCTATCCCAGTATTAACAAAGGAGCATTCCAAATTCAAGAAGGAAATAGTCTTTTCATTGAGCATACTTTATTATTGACAGAGGCATTGTGCGAGTTTCAGTTTATATTAACCCATATGGAATATCGACAACTGCTTATTAAATCTAGTCCCAGAGAAGTTGTTAAGCCAGATCAGTTCAAAGCTATTAATGATGCAGGAATTCTTGTTTACCAGTGTCCATCATGAAGGGTGATGTAGATGTCAGAAAGGATCCATATGGAAATAGTGTGCCTATGCATTAATTCGTGTTACTCTTGTGGGTGATATAACTCAATCTTCTAATCGATCGATCAGTTTCATTTCCCCTCATAAATACTACCATTGATGGAGAACGACAACAACGTCACTAATCTGGAAGTCGTTAAATACACAAAGTGGTTCGAGTATTGTGATGTCAAAATAAGGGATATTTGTTGATGACCAAGTGTTGGATATACTCAGGGGTTCGACCATAACTTAATTTTCGCTACAATTAAGGTATCTCGTGTGATTGTTCTTCTACGGCTAAAATTATGCCCATCCGATGTGGAGTCCAGCAACACCATCGTTCCTTATTTCGGCATTCTGTTGTCAACTTAATTTTATTCTTGGAAAATTGTTAGAACCGACAATCTCCAATCCTATATTCTAATTAACTAATTAGAATCCCATATTGTAATTCAATGGTTATATAAGACATGAGGAATATATTATGGGGGGGAATACAAATTAAGAAGGAATGTAGGAATCAAATGGAGTCAGAAGTGAATGCGCACATCCAGATCTAGCATTGAATTTTCCAGAATTGTAATGGGGCAGCAACAGCTGATGTAATTATTAATTGATATTTGAAGCGATGTTTTGAGTTGATTTAATAAAATTCTAGTTCCGGCAATTGTTTTTTATGTAATTACTGTAATTTTATTTATTTCTCAGCGTTGAGTTAGTTTAGGACTTGCTCGAGGGAGTGGCAAGGATCCACTGCAACCTGGAGTCGAGCTCCTCGTTCTTCATAGATTTAGGAATTGTGCTTTAGTGTAATTTTTTTTTAAATAGTATCTCAGATTTCCTAATTCTACACTTAAATCATTATTTTGTTTTTCTTGAATTTGAATTTTTAATTCAATAAATTGTGATTGCTTGTAATGGATTGTAAATCATGAAGCTTTGAATAATTTTTATTTTATTTTAATGAATTGATGTGTGAGAATGTTCATAGGATGAAATAATTTAAAGTCGACAATGTGTTGCAATTAGACAATTAGATTTCATTTGAGTTTCGAATAGGATTACTTAATTTTTCGTAAAGTTGTGAAGCTATTTAGTAAAGAGTGATTTCATTAGAATATATTAGTTTCATTTCAAAAAGCATTAGAGTGATCTGTGATATTCATGATTTATGAGATTTGATGCATTATCATTTAAGGATTGAGTTTTGTTTGATTTAGATCTTTGAGTTAATTTGACTAGTAGTAATAGGTGTAAAGATTTTCATTTCTGCAATTTAAATAATTTGATTTGTTTTGTATGCTTTATGAATATTGCTTTGAGTTATTAAATTATCATAGGGTAATTTAGATTTCTTCTCGCTTAATAGAATAAGATTGATTTCCATTTCTAATATTTTAGAATAAAAATTGAAACTTATATTCCGTGTGTGATTTAATTTTGCTTCAGGTTGTTTGAAGATAAAATTTAAACTAGATTTCCATTTTGAAGAAAATAGATCGGGATTTGATCTCGAAATTACAGTTTAGCCTCATAGATTAATGCTTAGTCTCTTTAAGATTGTAGCTGAAGTTAATTTCATTGCGCATTTGTTTCAATAAGATTGTCTTTTGATTGCAGATTGAGTTAACTAGATAATTTCCTTCATATTGCTTGCATTTAAGTGTGAGTTTGCTTGGCTAATATAAGAGTGTTTTTATCATTTCATACTTAAGAGACCACGGAATGAAACTTATATACTCTGATCATTCACCTACGCCAAGACGCAGTACAACTCTCATTTACGACTCCCAGATTGATAATTAATATTGAGAGGTTTAATCCGACAATTAAACCACCCAACATTTTGGCGCCATTGCCAGGGAGTTGTATTTTGGCTCAAGTAAAATTTTCTCACAGATTTTCAAGGATATTGCAGGATGTTAGAAGGCAAATAGTGTACGGTAAGACGTGAGTGAAGAGCCACGCATCCACTATTTTGGGGTTGCTCCAAAGTCTGGCCATCTTGCTTATCACTTGAACTTTTATTTCCTTTCTTATAGAACCAGGCTTTAGACATTTAATTTCAAAATTGCTTTGCTTTTCATAGATTAAATAGTACTTTGATTCAACATTTTCCTTTCATGCAAGTGTGGTGAGTTTTTTTAGCCGATAGATTTTGAATCCATCTTCAGATTCCAACGTTATATCAATTTTTGGGTACTGTAAGAACCCTTGCGTACTAAACCATGTGATGACAAAATGTACGAGTTTGCTTGTTGAAGACAAGAAGATTGTATTTTGAGGAATCATTCAATGAGGAGTTTTCATGCTGCTACAGAGGCGAACAACTCGTCTGATGAAGAATTCACAAGTGCGGAATTCAACACCTTGCTTGAAAATAAATTCAATAATATTAAATCTTTGATTTCGAAATTGGATGATTTGCAGGAGCAAGATAAGGATGAAGAACCACTGCTTATCCTTTGCGCCAACTGTCAAAAAGAAACACTGCCTTGGAAAGTGTCCACTTAATGGTCTAGAAGTTTGCAAAATCTGCGAGGATGGTCATGCAACTGAACATTTCCCATCACTGCCACGATTACGAAAGGTATTCAGGGAATCAAGTAAGGAATCGAATCAACCACCAGGTATAACTCAAAACCCAACACCATTTGATACTTGGAATAATGATTATTTTACTGAGCAGGTTCCTCAACATGTTTATAATCCTGCAGCTTCATGGAAAAATTTTAATCCACCTCCAATTGAACATCCTACTTCATGGCCACAATGGACCCCTCCTTGGCCCTCTCCTTGGCCCTTATCTTCGAGCCAGATATCTCCATGGCCTCAAGAATCGTTTGGATCTTGCTCTCTAGGACAATCTCCCATGCAAATTCAATCATATGAGCAATAGCAACAACCACAATTTCTTTCCAATACACCATTAAGTTATCCTCCTCCATGGTCCCAGCCGTATGTGCAACCTTACCCTAACCCTCAACCTTATCCTTAACCTAGACCTAACCCTAATCCATACCCTAGACCTAACCATAATCCACACCCTAAACCTAGTCCTAATTTAAAACCAAGACCTAACCCTAGTTCAAAGCCTAACCCATATCCAAATCCAAATCATAGGCCAAGCCTTAACCAAAACCCTACCCCAAACCATCTTTTAAACCCTAATCTAAACCATGAGGTTGCACATCAGTTTGAACCACCTATTCTTTTCGTTGATTCCCCTATTGAACATAATGCTACATCTTCCATATTAGGAAAGATAATGAATTTGGAAACTTCCCCCATTACTACAGAACATTCACCCCGGGAAGGTGTAATTAAAAGACCACTAGAGGAGAAATCTTTCATTGGAACATGTTTTGAAAATGTTGTTAAAACTCAAAACCCTAGAATCTCTCTCAACCATTCTTGTCAATTTGAAAATCAAATATTCGAGCCTGAACTTGAGGGATTTATCTTTTGTCTTTCACCATATTCTTTTTGCCTCCAAGAAAGTGAATATCAAACTGTGGAATACTTGCATCAGTTGGAAAATCATAAATATGTGAATTCCATTGAATCCTGGTTTCGAGCAGTCATCAAGCCATCTTATTTCCTCAACATTCAGAAACTCATGGTACCATATCAATTGAAGAAACTGGTTTCTCATGCTTTCGTATTTCTTGAAGTCTATTCTTTAAAACTAAGTGTGAGTATAATCAGCATTTTGTTACGCACATGGCTTCATTGGAAGTACTCCTATACTTAAACGGGAGTCTTTTGCCTCTTAGGGTAAAGTAGGGTAGGAGAATAAATGAATAAAGTTGTAATAATGCTATTAGGGTTTTGAATTTTAAATGATGGTTGTTAAAACTACTTTTGATCCACATTAGTTGTTAACACACACATTTGTGACAAATCTTGTTGAGTACAATTCACTCTAATACCTCATGATTTTGCAAAAGTAACCATGATTAATCACTCTAATAAGTTGTCATCTCAAATATATATTTTCACTTTCTCTTAGAAGGTACTATTGGAAAACCGCTATGGTGGACTACTCTTGTAAATATCATAATGAGTTATTCATGAGAACATTAGCATTTTTAACGCAAGGAATCTTTCAGTCATTGTCTGGGATATCTATAATAAGTCCTTAGGATAGACGAATTAGCTAGCAATGATTAGTCATTAAAAACTTTTCACGCCATCCTGTACTCTTAAGGAGTAGATCTGTCTCCCCACTTATTAATTAACCTTTAAGGTTAATCATAATCAGAGCTTACAAATATTTAGGGAAGGATAGGAGGTCTCGTGATGAGCCGACCTACCATGATCATGAGACCTAACATGCATGACATTACTGCTACTAGTCACCAAGCCAGAGTAATGGCTTTCAGTCTAAAAGTTGGAAGACAGGAGGTCTCATCACGAGCCGACCTATTCTTCTATGTTACTTCTTGTGAGTGGCACTGCCATCAGCTAGTTACCAAGCCAGGACAGTGGCCTACATCTAAAAATTCAAATAAACTAACTCTGAATCCATGCCTAGTAAGTGGGACACAGACATTTCGATGGGTCAAAAGACATCCCTGCCGAGGTTATGGACACCTGCGAGCAGCAGGGCCATGTTTGTGGTATTAAATTTAACTGTATACTGTGATTTGCTTGGTTATCCTTCTCTTTCCCTAAGACTCATACTTTTTCTTCGACAATGGTTTTAAGATGATTTTAACATGATGCTTTCAGTTATATCTTTCAAAAATTGAAGAATCTTTAATGATGTGGTACCCTTAGGGAAGGTTATTGATTGTACTAGATTAAGAGGAAATTTAGTTTTGAATCTGGATGACAACGTAATAAAGAGGTTGCTGATTGGTATCATAACTCACTTTAATTTGCATGGTTTTCAGAGTGATGAATTACTTAATGATGACTACTCACAAGGTGTTGGTTGCCAACAATGCATATTGATTGTAGTTGCCTCTAAATATGTGCTGAATGACCTAGGTATGAGGTTGTTATAATAGGTGCAGGAATCTTGTGTTATTCCTTTTGAAAATGAAAATTTTCAACAAAATTTGATTTTCATCATAAGACTTTGGGTAGAAACAAAATAGGGAATTCATTTGGGACAAGGTAACAAGTTTGTGCAACACTATTTTCTCCATAAATGTTACTTTCGGTACCTAATCTTGTTTCATCATTTCACATGGTTTTAGCTGGTAAAGTAATAGTAATACCAATGTTGCGGGCTAATGAATGCATTGCAATATCAAGCATCTTCATCCTTGCTAAAATCATTGCTGACATTTTCCCCGCCTTATTTCATTGTCTTATAGTTTTGGCTTGCACGAGGACGTGCAAGAAGTTCAGCATGGGGGGATGTTGAGCTACATCTTTGTCCAAATTTTTATGATTTTTTATCAAATAAATGGATGCTTGTACCTTGTGTTTTTGACCTTTTAAGTTGATGATTAGAGGCATTTAGAGATGATAGATATTAATTTATGAATTCTTCTTATTAGTTAAATTGACGGTGTTTTGTGTGTAAATTTTATTAATAAATGCCTCCTTGGTGGCAGGTGAATAATTCTAGTACAAGACTACGGTCAAATATGGATCCATGCATGAAAGCAGCAGCTGGGTAGTTGAGTACAAGATTTTTGTTGGTGAAAATATCAATTTTTTGATCAAATGGAGCAGAATATCTAAATTTTGAGACGTGGGTTTTGTTCATAGCACCATGTTTCATATAATCCTGAACTCGTTTGGAAAAATTTGGCTTCATGAAGGAGTTATCATCAGGTGAATATTCCACTGAAAACCATTTCTGAACATGAACGTATTGGGTCAATTCAGGTCCGTTTTTTTGTAGAATGGTCTAGACTTGATTGACAAATTCAAACGTGGCTGGCTGAGACATGCTGTCTGAGACATTCCTTTTCATGCTTTTCCTCTTCAAGGGTTTTGTATGCAAAATTGGGCTTTAATATAAACTTTGGGTTAAAGTTTGGAGCCCCGGTCGAGTTAGTTAAGAAGGTGGATCATCCTTCAGCTTTGAGAATGTTTGAGCAGATGATGGGTGCAACAAAAGGAAAGCATATTGTAGTCTTTCTAGATTATGGGACACTTTCTCCTATTGTAGAGGGTATTTCGGCATACAAAGAAGAGAAAATCCTGAAGCTTCCATCTAGCATTGGCTTACTCCATAATTCAAATGTGAAGAACAAATCAGAGGAAAATTCTGCTATTGAGATTTATTTTCAAGTGGGTCAAGATGCTGGTCAAAGTTCAACTAGAGAAAATACCATAGCGGATCTCTTGAGGAAATTTTTTATGAGAAATATTTTTATCATCTCAGGACAAAGGAAGCAACAAGTGATTAAATTGATATAGTAACACCAGCCCTCCTAAACTACCAGAATCAACACCATAGTGGGAAAATCACTCTTATCATTTGTAGCCACAGTTACAACAATCGCAAACACTCAGTGTGACACCTTATAACTTAGATGTCATTAAATATGTTGAGCGCATGATTGTTTCATCTCCTTTGGGCTTGAATCCAACACTTGAAGGACAACGCCTCGTTGTGCCTATCCCAGTATTAACAAAGGAGCATTCCAAATTCAAGAAGGAAATAGTATTTTCATTGAGCATACTTTATTATTGACAGAGGCATTGTGCGGGTTTCATTTTATATTAACCCATCTGGAATATCGACAACTGCTTATTAAATCTAGTCACAGTGAAGTTGTTAAGCTAGATTAGTTCAAAGCTATTAATGATGCAGGAATTCCTATTTACCAACGTCCATCATGAAGGGTGATGTAGATGTCGGAAAGGATCCATATGGAAATAGTGTGCCTATGCATCAAATCGCGTTGCTCTTGTGGGCGATATAGCTAAATCTTCTAACTGGTCGATCAGTTTCATTTCCCCTCATAAAGACTACCATTGCTGAAGAACTACAACAACGTCACTAATCTGGAAGCCATTAAATACACAAAGTGGTTCGAGTATTGTGATGTCAAAATAAGGGATATTTGTTGATGACCAAGTGCTGGATATACTCAGGGGTTCAACCATAACTTAATTTTCACTACAATTAAGGGATCTCGTGTGATTGTTCTTCTACGGCTAAAATTGTGCCCATCCGATGTGGAGTCCAGCAACATCATCGTTCCTTATTTCGGAATTATGTTGTCAACTTAATTTTATTCTTGGAAAATTGTTAGAATCGGCAATCTCCAATCCTATATTCTAATTGACTAATTAGAATCCCATATTGTAATTCAAAGGTTATATAAGACATGAGGAATAGATTATGGGGGGGAATATGAATTCAGAAGGAATGTAGGAATCAAATGGAGTCAGAAGTGAATGCACACATCCAGATCCGACATTGAATTTTCCAGAATTGTAATGGGGCAACAACAGCTAATGTAATTATTAATTGATATTTGAAGCGATGTTTTGAGTTGATTTTATCAAATTCTAGTTCCGACAATTTTTTTATATATAAGTACTGTAATTTTATTTATTTCTCAACGTTGAGTTAGTTTATGACTTGCTCCAGGGAATGGCAAGGATCCACCGCAACCTAGAGTCAAGTCCCTCGTTCTTCATAGATTTAGGAATTGTGCTTTACTGTAATTATTTTTTAAATAGTATCTCAAATTTCCTAATTCTGCACTTAAATCATTATTTTGTTTTGCTTGAATTTGAAGTTTTAATTCAATAAATTGTGATTTCTTGTAATGGATTGTAAATCATGAAGCTTTGAATAATTTTTATTTTATTTTAATGAATTGTTGTGTGAGAGTGTTCATAGGATGAAATAATTTAAAGTCGGCAATGTGTTGCAATTAGACAATTAGATTTCATTTGAGTTTCGAATAGGATTATTTAATTTTTCATAAAGTTGTGAAGCTATTTAGTAAAGAGTGATTTCATTAGAATATATTAGTTTCATTTCAAAAAGCATTAGAGTGATTTTTCATATTCATGATTTATGAGATTTGATGCATTATCATTTAAGGATTGAGTTTTGTTTGATTTAGATCTTTGAGTTAATTTGACTAGTAGTAATAGGTGTAAAGATTTCCATTTCTGCAATTTAAATCATTTGATTAGTTTTGTATGCTTTATAAATATTGCTTTGAGTTATTAAATTATCTTAGGGTAATATAGATTTCTTCTCGTTTAATATAATAAGATTGATTTCCATTTCTAATATTGTAGAATGAAAAGTGAAACTTATATTTCGTGTGTGATTTAATTTTGCTTCAGGTTGTTTGAAGATAAGAATAAACTAGATTTCCATTTTGAAGACAATAGATCAAGATTTGATCCCGGAATTACAGTTTAGCCTCATAGATTAATGCTTATTCTCTTTAAGATTGTAGCTGAAGTTAATTTCATCGCACATTTGTTTTGATAAGATTTTCTTTTGATTACAGATTGAGTTAACTAGATATTTTCCTTCAGATTGCTTGCATTTAAGTGTGAGTTTGCTTGGCTAATAGAAGAGTGTTCTTATCATTTCATACTTAAGCGACCACGGAAGGAAACTTATATACTCTGATCATTCACCTGAGCCAAGACGTAGTACAACTCGCGTTTACGATTCCCGGATTGATAATTAATATTGAGAGGTTTAATCCGACAATTAAACTGCCCAACACTTCTATTGTGATTCCTGGCACTTTGATACCATGTAGAAATTATCCAAGGGTATTCAATCTGATCTTGTAATGTACTAAAACAAAATACTGAATCCTTCTATGATTTTCAAAAACCATTCGATTGCACATTCACATAACAAGTAAGAGAAAGAAAATATCAATCACACAACAAAAGATATATCTAGGGAAAACAACTACTCAAAACCCTGATATCTTTATGTTGCATAATGTCAAGACCAGTAACAATACATTAATGTTGTTTCCCTCACAAAGAAACCTCTAAACTCTGTTGACTGTCTCACTCTGATCTAGGCCAGTCAAATACTTAACCAATTCTCAGCCTCTGTCTTACCAACCTTGCCTACGCATTCCTGGAGGAAGTATGTCCCTATTAATAAGGAAATTCTCAAGAATTGATCGCGCAATTCCTTCAAGGCATCCTGATGACCTCATACAATTTTCTAATTATAAAACTAATATTTATCTTCCCTTTAACCTCAATCTCAACTGGGCCTTCCTTAGAACTGACATGAAACAACTATTTATAGTGAATTATCATTTAACTGATTGATCACTACTTGTGAATTAAATCATATTTAATTCATTGGACCTATCACTAGCTCATCTCTCAATTAGAATTAGTTAAACTAATTTTAACTCAATTAATTGAGTTCACTAATTACTACTCGCAAATCACTGTAACTAAACCCCCTAAAATCATGGGAGAACTCTACATGCCTCCTCTCTGACCCCTAACTCGAATTTCCTAAGTTAACTAAGTCTTCTTTACTCAATTAGCTAATACAAGTTGTCATGAGATGAAATTACAATTTCTCTTCCAATTTAATTAAGGGAAAATTAAATTAGAAGTCCTCTTGGGTGCCATTTCAACAGTGTGTGTTTTGCACGATTCATATCCTCATAAATTCCATCCAACAAAATATGCGACACTATGCGGTGAAATTAACATAATAGATTCACTAGGTGTAGAGCCGGTTCGATAACTATCACTCGTCTAATTCCATTTAATTCTGTTCGAGAGTGTCTAGTTCCAATTGTAAGTGATAAGGGTATTGTACAATCAACAAATATTGTTTCAAATCTTGCAACGGTTCACTTCCCATTTAAATTGCAATTATAATATTTAATCTTTGCTGATGGACTTCATAAGTTGTACGTATGCGTAGATACATATATGGATTTGGAGGATTGGTTGGATACATACTAGAGGTTCCCCCCATAACACACTAAGTAAGGCCAAGTCTTAATTAATTAGTAAATTGGGTTTGTTATGTAAGTCACTCATTAAGTCGAAAAGAGAGAGAGAGAGGGAACACTACCTGGTTAAGCTAATTCCAATGCTCCCCACCCAACACTTTGCAAATGTCGAGCCTAGTAAGTTCAATTTCTTCTCATTGCGAGCCACAATCGATGCACATGGATCATAAATATATGCAAAACTAATTGCTGGAGGTCGTACGTTATAGGTTCAAAGACTTCGAGAAACAAGTTGTGGCAACAATAAGAAGAGGAAGGTGATGCTTATTTGGTGATTTCAAATGCCGCTCCAATTGTTTCCACATTGGCTCGATGGGTCATGCCCCATTGAGATCAATGATAGGAAATGCTATCTAGAAATGAAGTAGCAAGGGATATAATGACCTCATGCCACCCAATAACCAGTATGACCCACATCGCCCTGACAAAAAGGAGGGGGACAACTAGCAAGAACAAAAAAAAGAGAGTTTAATCGACTTCAGGGCTAAAAGCAAGAATTCTAAAAATTAGAAATATAATTTTTAATTATAGGAAAATAAATTAATAAGCATTTTCACA
This sequence comes from Pinus albicaulis, assembly GCA_034641835.2. Classification (NCBI taxonomy): domain Eukaryota; kingdom Viridiplantae; phylum Streptophyta; class Pinopsida; order Pinales; family Pinaceae; genus Pinus; species Pinus albicaulis. The sequence goes on from CM076581.1 coordinate 293,012,579, forward strand.
AAATTTTGGTTAAACTTCTTAAAAGTTCATAAACTAATACATAGTCAAGGGTGTTTGATTGCAAGGTGAAAGCTATAATCCCTGCTGAGTTAGGGCCTAATAAGAAAGTAAAACTAAAAAAGGTTAGGCTTCAAAGCTTTCATGACTTTTCTTTCTTTATTAGTCCATGCTTTACCAGGGACTATAGAATTTGCCTCACCATCAAACTCCCTTGACTCTTGTATTTCTCATTTTCTGATTGTCCTAAAGCACTTTGATGGGACACAATATCCTTGGTGGAGTGCCTTTTTATTTTCCTATTTGTTAATGTATGAAAAATCATTTTAAAATGAAAAAAAAAACTAATTTTATAAGTGACTCTATTATGCCTAACACCAATTATTCTAGAATTGAAGTGATGCTAGGTCCCTCAATAATAAAGTCTATTAACAAAGCTTAACTCAATATTATTTAATTTCATTGTACAAAATGCATAAAAAAAATTCATTATACTTCCTCCACACTTAATACAATGCAATTTCATTTTCATGATCATCCAACCTCCCCACTCCCTACAATGCAATTTTCCTTCTATTCATCATCCAACTTCATTATACTTCCTCCACACTCCGTACAATGAATTTACTTTTCATGATCCAACCTCCACACTCCGTACAATGCAATTTTCCTTTTTTCATGATCCAAAGTTTTCTCGAGTAGTGTGTTATCCTCTTTGCGATCTAGGGGAGAGGGGTCAGTTCCCGAACACCTCAGCGCTGACTAGACCCGGGGCCACGTCAGGAGGGCCAGCTCATGTACAACACATGTCCTTTCGCATGGCGTTCATGTGGCGGGCACGTGTAGCCGGTCGCTCCAGTCTCTTACCTGTCCAGCCGTTCGTCTCCCGCCATATTGTGGAGGCTTCTCGACGAAGCCTCATTTCTCGCTTCGGGTCTGGTTGCTGTGCGTTCTCCACTCCGTTTCTTGCACATCGTTTCTCCAATGCCCGACGCCTCCGCCACCACTGTCCGTGCACTCCATCCTTCGTTATGGCGCCGCTGCTCTCCTGGCTCGAGCTCCCCTAGTCCTGGTTCGGTCGCGGCGGCATTCCAATTGTGGGTGGTTTATACTGTCTGCCTGTTCACACTGGGTTACATAATCATTCAACCTCGCCTCTGTGGTGGTTTAACCTCGGCGCTTTGGTGGTTTTACCTCGGCGCTGTGTGGTTTAGGGTCGGCTCTTTGCTCTTTATGCTTGGCTCTGTTTTGTCATGCCTCGGCCCTGTGGTTGTTTTACCTTCGCCCTGTCATAGTTTTATTCGGCTCTGTAGTTGTTTTACTTGGCTCGGCCCCGTGGTGGTTTTAGTTCGGCTCTGTGGTGGTTTTTCTAGGCTCTGTGGTGGTTTTTATCGGCTCTGTGGTGGTGGTGATCATACCTCGACTCCATGGTGGACATACCTCGGCTCTCTGGTTCGGCGCTGCGTGTTTTACAGGTCTGTATGCTGCGAATTTTGTTTTCAGGTGCGTTTTTCAGCTCTAGATGCTGTGAATTGTGCTTTCAGGTGCGTTAGTATGCTATTTTTAAGTGTTTTTGCATTTTTTTTAATGTTGGTACTTTGTGAATGATTGTGTTTTTGATTTTTTGCAGGTCAGTGGAGAAGCCAAGGACAATGCAATGCAGTTGGCTGGTAAGGCAAGGAGGAAGGCCAGGAGGGATAGGAGTTTTAAGGTAGGACTCTGTCCTACCAGTGATATCTATGTGTTTGTAAACACATTTAACCTTAAGGAGATGTTCTCTGTTGAGATTTTTTATTGTTTTACTGTGGTTTTACAGTGTTTGACTGTGGTTTTACAGCGTTTTACTGTTGTTTCACTGTGTGGTTTTACTGGGGTTTTACTGTCTGTAGGGTTTAGGGTTTTAATTAGAGGTATCATGCCTGATTTTTCTTTTTTGTAGAAGTGGAATGTAGGGTTTATTGTTCTAAAAGGTGGTTGTATAATCTGTAATGTTTTGTTATTAAAAGCACTGAGCCACGGTCTAAGTACTTAAATTAATGGCCAACCCTTTCACCTTGGAATGAAAGGAGTTTCCTTTTTAGTTATACAGAAAGATGTTACTTATTATTTAGCGTTCCTGTGGGTATAATTTTTATGGTGAACTTGTAGATAATTCCACAATTCTTAGATGCTTCTCGTCACTGTACATCTGCGGTGAGCTGCGCTTTTTTGAGAATTGAGCTGACAGAGGATTCATTAGGTAAATAGAGTTTTCAAGATGTTATGTTTGTCGAATCTCACAACCATCCTCACTGAGGTCAGAAGTTGTTCTTGTTCTCTTCAATGTAGTTTTCTGAGCACTGTAATGGCAATATTTGTTAATAGGCCCGTGTCTCTAAGATATCCATAAGAATGGGTTCATTTTCATTGGAACAAGTGGTTTTGAGGATTTACATTGGGCAATGAGCACCAATTACCATAATTAAATTCAGGATAAATTCAATAGAAATCCTCCCCCGAAATTTCTCCAGGATTTGAGCCCCTTAGCAGATTGTTTATTATTGGAAACTTTGAATGCTACTAATTTATGCTATTAGAGGTAGGTAATTTTTTGTATGTGGTACTTAATCCTGTCACGGTGGTCATTAAAAGTTTATATTGTAGATGAAATAACCAAATAACCTATCTAGTGTAGTTGTTGGTCATTTTGCTATACTAGGTGGTATTAATTTGATATATGGTAATTATTGTTATTTGTTAATCCTCTATATGTTATGAATTTCTAGTTTCCAGTTAAATTTTGTGTTTAATTTGTTGAATATTTTTACAAATAGATGGTATTTTAAGTACTTCACTCTCAACCCTTTTCCTTGGATAACCTTACATCAAGTTCTCAAAAGAATTGAATGATAATTTTTTGTGGGCCTGAAAGGCATCAAATTTCCTCTCCGTGCATGTGGATGAAATTCAATCCTATGGTGCGAATTACAGATCTTGAAATTCCACATGAATCTTTCTTTATTGACCACATTGTCTTTCTACAAAAGTAAAGTTAAAGTTAAGGCATTACCACCAACTCTCTTAGCTCATATTCCACGGTCCCATCCAAGATTCCCATATGTTAGTTCTTACCGGATGCAATTTAAGGAAAAAATCATTGTATCCTCTCTTAGGTAATAATAGTGTGGTTTGTAGTTGGTCCAGTCTCTCACATTCCTGTCCAAGTGAACAGAGGAAGCCCTTGAAGCATGGGCTTCCTTGAAGCATGCAAGAAATTATTGTAGGATAATTTCTCTATGTTGAACAATTTCCTTGGGTTAATTTGAGTGCATACTTGCAACTTTATCTTGAGGGAATTTTTTGAAAGAATTACTATTGCATTCCTATTGACCAAAATTTGAGTGAACTTCTATTTTGGAGTTGTCACTAGTAGCCTTACATGTTTAAGTCTGATTCAATTTATACCAGGTTATTGGTATATATTCATATATTGTTTGTTTCCATTATATGTATGTTCCATATTTAGTTACACTAGTGCACGGCTTTATAACCTCCATTTATTCGTATTTTCTAAACTTCACTTTTGCTTCATTGATTTATATTCAGTTATTGTGATTCATGGTCTCATAACCTGCCTGCCCTCATATTTTTCCTGAAATTAAAGTTTGCTTAAATTTTACTTCATTGATTTTATTATGCATCTGTCTTACTGTTTACACAGGTCTTTATTATGGATTTGTCTTACTTTTTACATTGGTGCAAATATCCTCCTGGATTGTAGTTGAACATTTGAAGAGTTATTGACCTTAGAGATTCTATTTTTGATTGAGAAGCATTGTAATGTTTAATAGAAATTATCCTAAGGTGTTGTACACGCCAGTATGAAATATGCAATGTCAATGTCTACAGCAAGTAGTGGTGCGTCATCATATTAAAGCAGCATATACTCTACATCATATTAAACTAGCATATACTCTACATGCTCTTGGGCATAAGCCTTGAGTTCTTTCAGAGAAGCAAGAAAATCATATTGTTTTCTGTCAAATTGAATTACATCATGCTAGAATGCCTCTGTTATAATGCTAGAATGCTAGAATGCTAGAATGCCACAGTTCTTAGATGCTTCTCGTCACTGTACATCTGCGGTGAGATGCTCTTTTTTGGAGTTTCAGTGGGATTTTTCAGTGGAATGTAGGGTTTATTTTTCTAAAATGTGGTTGTATAATCTGTAATGTTTTGTTATTAAAAGAACTGAGCCACGGTCTAAGTACTTAAATTAATGGCCGACCCTTTCACCTTGGAATGAAAGGAGTTTCCTTTTTAGTTATACAGAGAGATGTTACTTATTATTTAGCGTTCCTATGGGTATAATTTTTATGGTGAACTTGTAGATAATTCCACAGTTCTTAGATGCTTCTCGTCACTGTACATCTGCGGTGAGCTGCTCTTTTTTGAGAATTGAGCTGACAGAGGATTCATTAGGTAAATAGAGTTTCCTATCTGGGAATTGAGCTGACAGAGGATTCATTGTTTTTATGACAGGGTTGATGTGATCAGAATTGCATTTTGTTTAGTTGATTATTATTTAAACCTAATTATTATTTAAATTTCAAATGTTCCATTTATTCTATAACAACATTAAATTTTATCTGATTATGTACCTACCTTAATGGTATGATGCCAGGTTTCCTCTTTGAACAAAGGGTAGGGTGGTATGTTTTGTTCAGATCTGGTTTCCCAATATTCTGGTACTGGCATTGTACATAGTACATGCAGTAACTCTATTTTCCTCCGACGAATTTAAATCTATCTGAAACTACATTGTATTGTAAGTTTCATTGTATGGTCAGTTACTGCAAATTATATTTGGCATATATGAAGTAAATAAGGTCAGTATTCTTTATTCTCACAGTTAGTTATGTTCATTAACCTTTTTTTTTTTTCAAGCATCTGAAACTACATTGCATTGTCAATTTACCTCAAAATATAACGAGCATACAATTCATGTTCGTTAATCACTTGACATTTACAGAGCCATACAATTCATCACTTAGGATTTCAAGAGTTGTATAATACTATTAGTCTTTACTCTTGTCATTGTTGCAATTCTGTTTTACACGATTTCTCTTTTGGACTGGTTTATTGTATTTAGATGTGTTTTTTGAATCACTTGACATTTACAAAGCCATACAATTCATCTCTCATCTTAATCGAATCACTTCAATTCAATTATGAATTCAATTTCTTTGTTCAATTATGAATTCAAAAATCTGATATAAGCTAAGGCTATAACTTCAATTTCTCCCTGTGTTGATCTAACTGATATAGGCTAAGGCTATAATGTCTCGATCAGGAATCAATTGCTCCCCATGTTGATATACTTGCCCACCACGTGAACGCCATGCGAAAGGACAAGTGTCGTACATGAGCTGGCCCTCCTAACGTGGCCCCTGGTCCAGTCAACGCTGAGGTGTTCGGGCACTGACCCCTCTCCCCTATATAATCTCACAATCCTTTAATTATAGTTTTTACTGACTGTCATAACAAACATTAAATCAATCTTTTTATGTAGTATTGCATATTAAGTATGGTATGTTGAGCTTGATAAAAACATTTTAAATATTTTGAATTAGGATGTGGGTATTCTAGGTACTGCATGATTTCATTTATTTTAGGACATCTACTTAACAGGATGCAATGCAAGACCACTTCATCTCTCATCTTAATTGAATCACCTCTGTACAGTGTTCAATTATGAATTCAAAAATCTGATATAGGCTAAGGCTATAACTTCAATTTCTCCCTGTGTTGATCTAATTGATATAGGCTAAGGCTATAATGTCTCGATCAGGAATCAATTTCTTCCCGTGTTGATATACTTGTTATTTAACATGATATTTGGTATATGTTTCTGTTCATCAAAGAGCATGTAATGTTCAAGGGATAGTTTGTTTAGATGCATTCAGATTGTTTTGTTAATGATGTTCAATTCAATTATGAATTCAATTTCTTTGTATAACCAACACAGAGCCGAGGTATAACCACCACAGAGCTGAGTATGTTAACCTCCTTTTTATTGAGTGATTTTGATTGATGAATTTTGCAATGAATTTTGATGATACTTGTTATTTAACAGGATTAGATGCAAACAAGGGATAGTTTGTTTAGATGCAATTAGATTGTTTTGTTAATGATGTTCAATTCAATTATGAATTCAATTTCTTTGTTCAATTGTGTCATAAAAAATCTGATATAGGCTAAGGCTATAACTTCAACAGATTAACAAACTTGTAGGATTTAGAAACTGTTTGATATGTAGGAATTATGAACTGTTTGATATATAACTTCATAAAAAATCTGATATAGGCTAAGGCTATAACTTCAACAGATGTACAAACTTGTAGGATTTAGAAACTGTTTGATATGTAGGAATTATGAACTGTTTGATATATAACTTCATAAAAAATCTGATATAGGCTAAGGCTATAACTTCAACATATTAACAAACTTGTAGGATTTAGAAATTGTTTGATATGTAGGAATTATAAACTGTTTGATATATAACTTCATACAAAATATGATATAGGCTATAAGGCTATAACTTCAACAGATTAACAAACTTGGGGGATTTAGACACTGTTTTATACATACTAATTTGAAAATGTTTGTAACTTCCCAAACATCCATGGATGCTATCATTAGCAAACCTATTTGATCCTTACCAAAATCACAGTGTCTTGTAGTTACAAAAATTAAGTCATGGCACCTCTATGCTTGATGGCTTCCATTTCCTGCATTGCCCAAGTATGGTAGACTGCCCAACATTGGATGATTAGGATGTGCCTGAATGTTGGCATATGGTTGACTCCAATTTTCTCCATGTAACCATTGTGGGACTGAGTAGCCCAAGTGTCCACTTGCAGTGATAATCATAATCGATCGACAGGTTTATAACACACTAGGGATTCAAAACCGTCCCACCGGTAGGGGTATAAGAGGTGCTCTAACTCCCCGCCTGGAGAAGCAGGGATTCTGAGCAGTGACCTGGAATGAATGATATGTTTGATTTGAATGTGGTCCAGCGTAATAGACATCAACTTATTTGCCTCTAAACTGCTCTTGAACCATGTTTCTGCTTGTCACCCCTTGTCCTTTTTCCAACTCTTGCTGAACTTTTCTTGCCTCTCTCTGTTGCCTTGCCAATTGCTTTTGATGTTCCTTATCTTCCCTTGCTTTTTGTCTTTCCAACCTTTCCTTTGCTCGAGCTTCTTCTGTTGCAATCCTTGCAACCCTCTTTTCATTGGCTAACTACTTCTTTCTCTTTTTAGCTTCCTGAATTTCATTCTTTTTACGTTCAGACTCGAACATTAAATTCATATAGTCTTCAGATGTGAGCAATTGTGAACTCCTCCCTAAATGAAGATAATCTGAGGTTGAGTTCCTTGATGAGGCCTTCACTCTCTCTAATGGTAGCTTTAGGAATGCACCAAGTAATCTCTGCTTTTCTGGACCTGCCTGCTGGATTTCATCTTCTGGGACAACCGATTAGCCCCCATTGTTGTATTCTTTAGGTACTTCATGTTGAATAGGCTCCTCTTCTAGTGATCCATTGTCCACAAAATAATGAACAAGTTCGGTGTTCAACCCTGATGGTTGTGAAGGCATGTCCATGCTTTCATCCTCATTGGTGGTAGATACATTATTTCCAGTGATATTCATCACAGCCTCTGCCAGCCATGATGGTGCACTTACTTGGGTTGGCATGGTCAATTGCTCATTGCCAGCTACATCAGTGGGTGTCACAGCCTCATTGATATTGTTAGTTGGTTCATCACTGAACTGTGTCTCACTGACATGCTCAGCATCATCACCACCATAGAACAACCCTTCAGAAAGGGACATTATACCTTCAGCAGCAGCTACATCTTCTTGGGCACCAACATGCTCTTCTAAGTTCTTTGCTTCTTGACCTTCCACTTCAAATGTTTGGCTACATGTGGTATCATGCATAAGAGCATCAAAATTGAGTGGCCATATACCAGTCCTCCTAAATCCAGCCTTGATATTAGAAGGTGTGAGAGCCCTTTTAAATGCTTTACTTGCAAGCTCAGCTAGCTCAAACCTCTTTACTTCCACCCCTGGATTCTTTGCCATCCATGAATCTCACTCGACCCTGAAATAGTTCTTGAAAGGCCCAAACACGCTCACATCAAGGGGCTGCAATCTGTGAGTAGTATGAGCCGGCAATGTTAACAGGTCAATGCCCAACTTATTGGCCTCCTCGATTGTCTGCACAACCATGTGGCTTCCATGGCCATCTAAAATCATCAAGTGCCTGTTTTCAGGCGAGACACCACCCGGTACAGAAGCAGCAAAGTGGCAAAGCCAATTTAGGAACAGTTCCTGTGTCATCCATGCATGTGGATGTGCAGCCATGCATGCCCCCGGTTCACAATTCTGTATGTAATTTTTTAGTTGAGTTTTACCTTTAAATAGATAAAATCCTGGTATAGATGAGCCAATTGCATTGACATAGGCAAGAATTGTGATCCACTCCCTGCTCTTAGGAAATATCTTAGGCACATTTCTACTCCCTCTCTTGGCAATTACTCGCATACCGCAATTTATTCTTGCCTGTAAGCCTGTCTCATCGCAGTTCCATATGTGGTCTGGGGCATATGAGTGCTAGTCATATGCAGCAGAAAGTGTGTTATAGAACTTGGAAACAATTGCAGGGCGTAGATTTAAAGCCCGGTCTCTGTCAAGGCCCTCTGTTGTACGTAACACAAGGTCTGGATGCCTCTTTTTAAACCTACTCCACCATGACTTACCAGGAAAACCATATTTAAAGGGGTTTGGCCTCCCTTGACATATTTGAGCTACAGAGGATTTAAGTTGGATAAGCTCTAACCCATGTCCCAATTGGGGCATCTCCTTACACCACTCCACCACCTCATCTTCCTCCTCTTCAATCATGACTGTTACACGCCCTCTACGCTTTGTATTAGTCAACCCATTTATCCAATAATGTATGTTAGAGGCAGCAATACCATGTTTTTTTGCTGATGCACGGATTGAATATCCCTTAAACTCGATGTCATCAATTGCAGCAAGCATGTCTTCCTTCGTCCAGCCTCTGATTGCACTAATTTTCTTTGTTGAAATTGCACCTTGTATTGTAGTCGAAGGTGGTTATGTGGCTGATGGTGGGCTGGGATGATCTGCAACCACAGGGCCCTTTTCAACTACATTACTAGGAGCAATGGGAGCATTGACATCATCATCTAATGAACTGCTCCGCAGTTGGGCCCCCCTTCTCCCTCGCCTCCTGTTCCTTATCCGATCTACAACAAAAACTCTTGGCATGGCTACAACCTACAATTTCCAACATCGTTAAGAAATTTGATAAGTATTACAGCACAACTGTATAGAGTAAACTATAATTATGTATGAATTCCAAAATTTCTGCTAATAACATGAAATCTTTCAGTTGTTTGTTGTGAATTAATTGGCATTGAAGTATTACTTGTAAATTATGTATTACTTGTAATATCAACATCAGAAAGATATGTGATACCTACATGGCTGTTAGCTACATGGACTTGTCTAAAATCAGTAAGTGCCTATTTTAAAATAGACTTATATTTGGACATGGACTGTGTGTTAGAACTATTTTTATTGAAAGATTTTATTCAATATAAAGTCAATATCCAAATCTGCTTAATATCTTGAATAACATTATTGAAGAACAACGAAATACCTGTATGTTGTCTACATCAACTGATGAAGAGAGTGAATAGCAACTGATGAAGAGAGTGAATGTAACACTGTGCACACACTATGTCTAGAATGTAACACTGTGCACACAATCTATCTGGAATGTAACACTGTGCACACACTGTGTCTGGAATGTAACACTGTGCACACACTCTGTCTGGAATGTAACACTGAGCACACTTTGTCCTTTGTTTGTATGTCTGGAACACTGTCTGAAAAGGATTGTATGTCTGCAAAATGGAAACTCACTGTCTGAAAACTCACTTTCTGAAAACTGTATGTCTGCAAAATGAATGGAACACTGTCTGAAAACTCTGAATATATGTCAGCAGTAGTTTAAGAGCAAAACGAATGCCTCAAATGCAGTAACAATTGAGGTTTTATAGTTTTATGATTTAGAATTTCATTGGTAGGGAAGATTGGCATGGATTGCCATCTCCCAAATTTAATTGTGTGGTGTGGATTGATTTGTACATGATCCAATGGCTGAAAAGCTATCATGGTTGATCCTTGTGCTTTCCTGAATTTAATTTCTAAATTGAAATGATTTTCAGAATTTAATTCCTGTAATTCCAGGACTGTTGTGTTTAATTCTTGAAATGAAAGGTTGGGTGAACTATTTCCTGAATTGAATGGTGTCATTTAATGTCTTCAATAGGTTGAATGGTTAAACAAACATGTAGATATTGCTGACAGACATTTCACCTATTTTTGTGCAGGTGGTACTCAGTCTTTGTGCAGGTGTTACCCAATTGTTGTCCAGGTGTTATTCAGCAATGAGATGTAGTCCCCCAATGCAAAATCAATGGGGGACTGTTTGATGGGATAACTGTACTTTTGGATGGGTAGCATTGTAATGTTTTGTAGTGCATTTTGCCTTAAATGGTAATTCAGAACTGGAGGTACTTGAGATAGTAGGTCTTGTCAACTTGTGATGTTAGACTTGGTGTATGGCAGTTGTTGGTCTAGTAAAAAACTGGGCCCATTTTGGACATATTTATGTAACTTATATAACTTATTATCAGATATTTATGTGCATATTATCAAATATTTATGTGCATATTTTAGTGAGTTTGTAATTTATGTTTGATGGATGTGTGGGACCAGTACTATAACTACTACTGGTCCTTGCACAACAATAGAAGCCTCTCCCCTATTCCTTTCCAATCTATGATTTGATTTGCAAGGTAGAATGATGGTCCAACAAGTTGGTGGTGTCATAGCCTTTATCCACTTGGAAATAGTGGTGTCGGCTGTAAAAAAAGAAAATTGGATTAAAAGTAATAAAATTTCCTTCTGCTCCTGCTTCCACCTAAATCTCTGATACCTTTCCCTCTGCTGTCTCTACCTCCTTCTGTCGAGTCAACAATTGTTCAAACTAGTGGATATTATGGAATTTTTTCTCTCTTAGTTTGAAACTCCAGACGAGGACATAAGCCTCCCAAGTTATATAATTATCTCCTTCCACGTCAACTTCGGCCAAAGGGATGACTGGGTCTCTGAAGTATCAAAAGCAGTTTTGGGTACCCCAACTATTCTCTTATGAGCTTGGCTGTCTTTAGTTTTAAACAACTTCATCCAATCAAGTTTCTCGGTACCCACCACCTGGGCACGGATGAGACTTCCCAACTCCATATGATGATTAATAAATACCTGTACATATATAAATAAAGGATTTTGGTGCTTAGGATTTCGCTAAAATGGGATTTGCCTGAGATCTTAAGCAATGTTATGCTAGTTCCCTTCCATTTTTGATCTTGTATGATGTTGAATGAATTTAAGAAATGTTATGCGTGAACTCCTATATTTGTTTCACCCTAATATACTTAAGTGAATATTACTGGGGTCTTCTTTTGCTCCAGGAATATAAATCACTTGATATTGGTGAGAATACAATGGAATTTTCGACATTTATTTATAACATTTTTAATATCAAGGGAAATTCTTCTGCAATTCTTCTCCCACAGTTCTTCTGCTATGTACCAGTCTCATTTCACCATCCCAATGGCCGGAGCTTCTCAACACAATCAACACTTGCCTAGATGCTCCTAACGTTGCCACCATTCTCACTCACTCCCACATGGAGCTTTTGCGGGTTTACTACGTATTGCAAATAGATATTGTGATAAGACTAATCAAAATCGAGATATTTATATAGGAAAATCAATCATTCTCAGATGGAGAGAAAATCTTGCAATGCACGCCATTATCATTTAGTCAAACCACACATCCATGAGAGTGATTCTCCATGCAACTCTATTGACAATAGTGTGGGAATATGGAGAGTCCCGACAAGTTTTGAATGTGGGGAAACCTGTAAAGTTGAAGTAAGAAAATAATTGGGAACATGGAGAGTCTCGACCAGTTTTTAATGGACCCTAATATTGAGAGTGTTGAGAAAGCACAATGAAAGTTTTTTTCATACTTTACACAGTACACAATGAATGTTCTTATAAGAAACTCTATCATTTTCAATTCAATATAATTTGATATATCATGGAGAGTTGAAATAAGAAAATAAATGGGAACATGGAGAGTTCCTCACATTAGAATTTGTTCATGGTGCAAAGTGTGAAGAACGCGGAATGAAATCTTCCTTCACACTCCATACAATGAAAGTCACCATAGGAAATTCTCTATCGTACTAAATCTAATATAATTCAATACAACAATTCGTTTTCTTTGTCTATCATAAAGCATCAATTTGTTCCCCAATGACACACATTCAAATGCATTCAAACCCAATTCATTTAGGCAAGGTTGCCTTGTTAGACTTGCTCAATTTGGTCTTACAAATGCTGGAATGGAAGCATTCATAGCGAGACCTATTGTTATGGGATTTTTAGCTTTACTGCATCATTAAGCCAACATGTTCCGACTCATGAGTGAAACCATCAACTCATCATCAATGTGTGCAACAAAATAGTAAAGAGTAATAAAACAAGAAATTCAACAACAATGTGGGTTGTGGGCTTATTAGTCCCTGCCTACGGCAAAGCAGGGACTATAACGATCGCTTGGCCTTTGACTCTATATTAATTTGAGTTGACTATTTGTGTTTAGATGCATTTAAACACAATTTTAAGAAACATTCGCTGCCAAACGAAAATTTATCCAAAGTTTGGTTTTTGAACTCTTATTGCAGGTACATGTATGAATTTCATTAAAACTTAAGATAATAACTTTTCAATTTCATTTAAATTGAGATAATGCTAGTTTGGAGTTGGCATTAGTTGAAAGACATTTAATGTTATTGTAATTCATTAAGCCCACCCACCAGTGACATTAATTCCACTGCTTTTTTTCACCTACACTGGCCAATAAATTCTGCAATAGCGATACCACAATTGCAACAATTGTACCACACTTGTCAGTGACAACACTGTCAGTGTTGGCTACAACCATTTTGATGAGTAACAATCATGGCTCTATTGTGCCTGGGTCCATTTACAAGCCAGTTGGTCGTGGCCATTGTCACTATTATTAATTCTGGAATTTATGGAATTGTGTTTTTACATGCAAACAAATCCTTCACAGAGGCTTATGAAGTTTCATATTAAAGTGTCCAAGTGCTGAGAGAAGCTCCTGCATAGGTCCTCCATCATAATGGGGGAAAACGATAACGATCATTACCTAACAAGGAGGCAATATTTAGTGATCAATCATCACCAAACACTCCAACAAACGTTCTTTCTTAGAATTAACGCATGCATGTCGGTTCGACGCCTTGCGATTGATTTATTTCCTAGCAATGCAGCTCCCAGTGTCAGAGAAATAAATGCGATGAAGCCTCTATGACCATGTTTGCACTCTATCATCCCATAACAAGTTTACTTACATAAATTTTTGGGACATAGTTCCCAAACAAAGTTGAGGATGACTTTGCTTTCTGAATTTCCTAGTCATTTGCAACAAGAGAAACAACAGGACAAATGAGCGATAATCAACACACCCAGACAATATGGATAATGCACCAGACACATAGGGCTCTCAGGTTAGGCCAGTCAGGAAAGGGAGGTATGATGCTCGAAAGTTCTTGATTGATTGCCTACAACTTCAGCCCAGGCAACAACGCTTGGAACAGATTTCACCAAACCTAAGCATTCACAGGTTATCTTCCATGTTCGTGGTGGCACTTTGACACACCATCTTCCATGGACATTGTCACACAAGTTATCTATAATCCACTTCACCACTGGTCTCTAATCCACTGCTTTTCTTTACGATTTGATAAGAGTGCAGCAAAGCAAATAGCTTCCCCGTTCCATTCCTTTACTTTATGGTTTGGTTTGATAATTCAATAAGAGTGTAACAAAGCAAAGAACCACTAATGAGCCCGCACCAAAGAATGGAAGAAATTACCATGTACCAAAGAATGACTGCTCAAAAGAAGAAATAAGACCATATCAAACTGTTTCAAAGAAGAAAATTTGGTAAGTTAACATAGTTCATATATTCTAAAACAAAATTTGATTTTGTAAATTAACATAATCTATAAATTTTGAGAAAGTGATAAGTAAATTAGGCATATGGAAATTGTTAATTTAGGCATAGTTCATATATTTTCCATCTAGTATGTACATATAATTCCTTTGTATAATAATCTGTTATAATCTATTGATTTAAAGACATTAGAGAAGAAATTGGTAAATTAGGCATATTTCATGTGTTTTCCTTCTCATCTGTAGATATAATTTAGATAATTGTGAATAAATACATGCAAATTAAGACAAAGATAGGCACAAACAAGCACACACATAGACATGTGAAAATTTGACACAAAGACAAGCACAAACCAACGAGCGAAAAATTGAGAAATTGAGATAAGTGAGTGACAAAATTATATACAACACAATTTTTTTTTAGCCTGTAATGCAATAAATATCCATTCCCCAAGTGTTTGCATTTGGATGCTGAGCGCTCTCCAAATGTTGCTACAACAAACCAGGTGATTGATTTTGTAGAGCCAACATAATTGGAGCAGCCAATATAAGAGTCAAATTTTGGTTTGCAATATATGGATGGTGAAAGCATGACATTCAAAAGATCAGAAAAATGAGCTCATCTTCTTCAGTTAGTTCTCTGTCGTTCATTATTTAAATTATCAGAAAAACGGGGTTGAGGAGCTTCCAACATCAAAAGGTGTCAAACTCTATTCACCAGAGTTTGAGATTGCATAAAATGGAATCTAGTTCTAGATCATGAACCAGGCTCATGGCTGAAACCAGAGGCTAGAAGTACACTGAAAGGACTTCCTAGAAAATTGATGAGGGATAAAACCACTCAGAAAGTATTGCCAAAGTTAGTACAAAAAACCACATGAAACAAATAAATTGCTCGATCAGGTAAGATGCAAGCTATGGACTCCAGGTAGAGTGTGCATGTGGTGCATAGATGCCAGGCTACCCAAAATGTTCTTTAACTTTTTTTACCCAAAATACTCTTTTACTTGGTTTTTTATATTTTATTTCAATATGGTTATACATTTATTGTTTTATCTAAATAAATAAGTAATTCAAACAAAAAACATATACAAATTTATATAAAAATAATATATATAAACAAGTAATTGAAAATGATGCATACCAACTCGTTGCATGCAAGACATGTGTCTATGCCACTATCCTTCAAGGTATCTTCAAAATTTCAAGTTTGTATTTTCATATTTTCTATATCTGTCATTGCTTAAACAATGTACGCATTATGCCCATTTCCACAATTATGTGATCGTTGAGTATCCTTCAAGGTATCCCCACAATGTCAAGTTTGTATTTGCATCTTTGCCATATTTCTAAGTGATTAAATAGTGTAAGCCCTTTGTACTGGGAGCTAACATTAAATGTCAGATTTATGAGTTCTCGCTTTATTTAATTCGATCCACGATTCATGAGCCAGTTTGACACAACCTTCCATCCATTTGGATCTTCCGTACATTAAATGCTTGGCAGGGATTTCTGGACGAGAAATTCACGCAACTGCAGCATCTATAGGATGAGAACAATCCTGAATGTGAAAAATCATAGATCTGGATTCCTATTGCACCAAATATGAATTACTTCTCCTATTATTTAGATAATTATTTCATTACATTGAAGTACCGAAGTAATTACTGAAGCAGTATACACAAATAATGCTACGGAATAAATCTAAGTGTTGAAACAAACTGAACAAAATGTAATTAAAAATAGCCACATTTGACACAGTTATTTTTGGACTAAGTCCCCGAAAAACCCCAACTCGAGAAAACTGGTGCAGCAGATCTGAGGGTTTGTATTATTAAGCAGCAGAATCTTGAGTACAACTAGGGTGCCAACATCCAACAAACCCTTCAGAGAAATCTAGACAACAAATATAATTGTGAGATATACCTCACTCTGAAATTCTCCGGCTGATATAAACAACATTGGTGAAGCCCTTCTCTGCCTATACGTGAATGCTTATGCTAGAACTGCATAAGCCTGTGTGGGAAAGCCTGATAAACTGTGTCACCTATTTCTGCAACTGATCTAGTTGATCTGAGATTGGATTTTGGCCCTCCTGGCTCAGAAACCCCAATCTCTAGCTATCTATGGACTAACTCCAAGAGGCATTGTGTTTCTTCTGCGTGATTTTCTGTAGGGACTATGTCACCCCTTCAGAAAATTGCATTTTCTCTCTTTGCCTAAGTGTTGCCTCTCTCTGAAATGCACTCCTGGTCCTCCTGAGCAGTCTCTGCTTCTGCCCCTCTCTGGATCTGATCACTGAATCACAATCACTTAGCAAACCCTGCCCTAGTGATTCGATTATGATCAAAAGCTGTGTATCCTCACACAAACTCGAAAATGGAAAATGCTCAATGTGCTCAACGTATTTTCCATAGGCTGCTCACCAACACTGCACAAAAAAAATGTTGCAACTGTACTGCTGCTGACTCTGCATGCTGCTGCCAACTACCACTGTATTGAAACTCCCTCTGAATTCTGCAACCATGTTGTTACACTGCGTGAGAACTTCTCTGCAATGCGTTGCACCATTGTGCATTACTATGTTGATGTTGTTGCTGCTCAACTCTTGTTGTTGCTACACTGCTGCTTCAAAAAAACATCCAAAATTTGGACCATAAGATCTGTAACTAAAAATAAGACTGACTGTTGCTAGCTTCTACACTATCTCTCTGAAGATATTTCGTTGTTGTTGCTTTGCACTACGTGAGCACTGCGCTGCACCAATGTGCATTGCGTTGATGTTGCTCAACTGTTGATGTTGTTGCTCCTTTTCTGCGCTGATCAAGCTCTAATACTGCTGGCCACTGCATTGTCTTCTCATCTTCTGTTGCAATTGTCCATCCTGCTATTGTCTTTAGGTTGTCGTAGCTCACATGTGATCCAAGAGTTCAGAAATACTCAAGGATCTTTCCAACTGTAGATTCTGGATATACAACTCCAAGTCATCCCATTTCTCTCCTTTCAGAATATGAGCTAACATAGCACAATCTCTTTCTGCCTCAATCTTGGCAGCTCCTGCTTGAGGATCTTCCTTCTCCTCTTTATCCTTTTTCTTAAGAGGACACTGTGTCACATAATGTCCCATTTCCCCACACCGGAATCATTTGATCTTAGACATATCTTTCCTCTTCTACTTCTGTTGCCCCTTTGATGCAAGCGCAGTGTTATCTTCTTCTTCCTTCTTGACTTTCGAACTGTTGCTGCCATCCTCCAAATGGATTTTGAGGAGGTCTCTCCTTAGCTCTTCTTGCTGCAAGGCTGCCCACATCACTTTCCATCCTGGAAGCCTTTCTCTGCCCAGGATGCTCTACACAAAGACCTTATATTCTTCTAAAATAGAGTTCGGAGTGAGACTTACAAGCTCTGAGTCTTTAGGTGCTGCTCCTACTGGTGATAGCTGATCTCGGTTATCTTGAATATGAGATAGGAAGGAGTAAAAAATATCTCCCTTCTTCATTCTGGTATTACACATCTTCTCCTCCAGGTACATCTTCCGCTACTCAGAAGATCCTTGGTATAGCTTTTCCAGCCCTACCCACATCTCTCTAGTAGTGCCTTTTGCTGCTATGTGAGGTACAATGTGATCCTTCACACCATCTAGGATCAAGTGCTTGGCTCGTGACATATTCTTCTTGAAATGTCTCAGATGTGCTACATCCAAAATTTCTGCACATGCGCTCTCTATGAGGGCTTTAAAATCATGCTCATCAAGGAGAAACTCAATCCTTGATTTCCAAATGACATATTTGGAGGCATGCTCCAATCTATCTTGGTCACATAGTCCGTTGCTGGCCATCTCCTCAACTGTCAATTTCTCTCTCTAACCCTCTGCTCAACTGGACTTACGCACTCCTTTTGGACTAAGTCACTACTTTTGCTGTTGCACTGGAGAAACTGAGTTTCCTTGAGTAAGAAACTCTCTGAGATCAAGAAATCCCCAATCTGTGTTTTTCAGAATTTTTCTGACGCTTTATGCACCAACTCTTACTGTTGTGCAGTAACTACGTCCTTCAGCTATGCTGGACTGCTACGTTTCTTCTTCTTCAACTGAAAGCTACTTACTCCTCTATCAACTCTCTCAGAGGGAGCCTTTTTCTGCACTGGATTTCCCTTCTGGCCTGGAAAACGTAATCTCTAGGAGGGTCTGCTGCTGCTTACGCAGATCCCAGTCTCTTCTATGCAGATCTACTGGTTCACTCTTGTTTCTTCTGCACTTCAGCTTGAATAAGCTCTGATACCATGTGAAAAATCCTAGATCTGGATTCCTACTGCACCAAATATGAATTACTTCTCCTATTATTTTGATAATTATTTCATTACATTGAAATACAGAAGTAATTACTGAAGCAATCTACACAAATGATGTTGCGGAATAAATCTAATTTTTGAAACAAACTGAACAAAATGTAATGAAAAACAACCACATTTGACACAATTGTTTTTGGACTAAGTCCCTAGAAAAACCCAACTCGAGAAAACTAGTGTAGCAGATCTGAGGGTTTGTATTATTAAGCAGCAGAATATTGAGTACAACTAGGGTGCCAACATCCGGCAAACCCTTCAGATAAATCTAGACAACAAACATAATTGTGAGATATACCTCACTCTACAAGTCTCCAGCTGATCTAAACAGCATTGGTGAATCCCTTCTCTGCCTCTGCGTGAATGCTTACACTGGAACTACGTAAGCTTGCGTGGGAAAACCTGAGAAACTATGTCACCTCTTTCTGCAACTAATCTAGCTGATTTGAGATTGGATTTTGGCCCTCCTAGCTCAGAAACCCCAATCTCTATCTATCTCAGGACTGAATCCAAGAGACATTGCACTGCTTCTGTGTGATTTTCTGTAGGGAATGCATCACCCCTTCAGAAAACTGCGTTGTCTCTCTCTACCTAAGTGCTGCCTCTCTTTGAAATGCACTGCTGGTCCTCTTGACCAGTCTTTGCTTCTTCCCCTCTTTGGATCTGATCACTTAATCACAATCACTTAGCAAACCCTACCCTAGTGATTTGATTCTGATCAAAATTTGTGTCTCCTCACACAAACTCGAAAATTCCAAATGCTCAATGTGTTCAACATATTTTCCATAGACCCCTCACCCTCCTTCTTATATTCTTCTGTTGACCCTTCAACGGCCAAGATTAAAACATAATCAAGGGCTAAGATTAACTTGGAGGTGATCCATGACTTTATCGAGAAGATTCACACTTAGTTTAATTAATACCCTTTAATTAATGAGTTTCCCTAAGTTTAGACTTAGGAAAACATTAAAAAATGATTAATTAATTTAATTAAACCATTTCTAAGTGGAGTTGTCCAAAAACCATTTCTGGGTATTATGGAATACATGTGTCTTAGCCTGTATTCAAAATTACAAGGCTAGAGCACATCCGTTGCTACCATAAATCAACATTGAATTCATGGTTGAAGTGGTTTCGCTCTTCTTTGAAGACGTCGAGTTACTTCTACCGATTTATCCAAAACGTTGTACGTTTTAATTATCGACTAATTTTCCATGTCTTTTATTAGACCTCTATGGAGGTTTGGGGTGTGGAGATTTCATTTTTATTTATTTTTAAAAAAATTCTTTCATATTTATTTTGTTAAATAAATAGATATATCTAAACTATTTGTATGTGTTGCAGAGCTCAACAGTCGATTGACTTCAAGAAAGTAGATTCCCATGTCCACTAATTCAAGGGTAGCCATTCCAGGTGACTTCCATAACATGGTGGTTATGTTTGCACTGCTAACTTTTATGTTGATATTTGAGTTCCAAGTTGATCTCACATAGATTAGAAGTGAATGAGGGAAAGGATTATTTTTTCACATTTCTAATTTTTTTATATCGATTAATTGTAAAATTGTATCATATGAGATATATGGTGTGTTTTTATTCAAATTTTCTTTCGACTTCGTAGTTTCATATTTTCAGTAATATGTGTGTTTCAAAAACTTTTAGTTCATTTTAGTGAATGATGAGGAATAAAGCGATCAGAATCTGCACACTTTTCATTATTTTACCATTTTTATTTAGTTCAGGGCTAAAACATAACTCTATGCTTCTAGGAAATGGGTGTTTCCACAATGGCTTGGGATGTCAGCTTCTACCATCACGGTCTCTGTTTCTTATATTTTTCATGGTAGTCTTGGTGATATAGGGTACTTCCCAAATCACCCTCCTTGAAGAATCCAACAAAACAACTTGAAAGGGCTAGTTGTGTACATCAGGAAAATCAAAAAATTCCTGGATCACTTTGGAGCTATATTAAATAGTTTATTAATACTTCTTCTTGCTTTATTTTTGTTTCCAGTAGGAGACTTACTGTTACAGTAGAAAATTGGATATGTTTTTTTTTTTACAATGGTCTTTGTTTAATTTTCTTGACTGAGAATGGCTATTTTTCTAATGATGGAAAGGGGTCAATTTTACTGCTACTTAGGGGCTTGCATCTATTTTTATTTGTATATTATTTATTTTAAATTTGTACTTTGTAGATACGATACCCTGCAAATTAGATCTAAGCGAACCATCTTTGTTCATTCCTTTTTGCTTTTGTTGTTTTTTAGAAGTATTATTTGGGTTTAAGTAAATTCCCATTCACTGGTTCCTAGAGCACATGGTAGCATGTAGATCCTTCGCCCATAAATCCCCTTAATCTTAGTACGATGAAGCCATTTTTGCTGTAAAAATTAATTTCCTAATTTGGAGGTCAAGGCATCTGAGTTAGTTTAGTGAAGAAAATATAATATATCTAGATAAGAATTTTAGCTTGGGTTTCATCACTACCTGTTTTTAATCTCCTTATTACTGATTTCTGATGCAAATTTGCACTAAGCATGGTTTTTTTTTTAGTAATATTTATCGGCCAAGATGATAGATGAATTGGATTTCCTTGTTTTGAATGGACATAATAGGAGCACATCGAGTGAAAAATTAATGTATATCATTTTGTGCATTTTGTGAACAAAGAAACAGAGAAGGGTAATTACATTTTCCTGGCATATGGTGGTTGGAGCATTTCTAAAATTAATATTGTAGATTTTCTAGTAGTCCCCAGTTTGATTTATATTGTTTTTGGTATTAACTTAATTTAGATAATAGTGGACAATGCAATTTCATGTCAGATATTAAAGACAATGTGATATTTATCCCATTTCATATGTAGTAGTTTTTGACCAATTTAACTTAATAGTAGTACTTTATTGTCCTTTCACATCGGTCTCCAATGCTTGGAGCAACTGAAATAGGAGTATTGCAATGTTAAGAGAAAGCTTGAGACTCTATTTCAGGTGACCATATTTCTCCTCACAATGGTTGGTAACAATGAAATAACCATATGAAATTCCTTTTGTGGTATAACATGTAAAGCATATTTTTAGAGAACTGATCCACAGCCGGGAAGAAGTCGCAGAAGCTACATAGGTAAATTTTATTCAAGTAAGAAATGCAATACATATGTTATCCTACAAAGAATGTTGCTTGATAAAACTTAAGATTGGACTATAATGCACTTTTTCCTGATAGTATAATTTTTCTAGTAGTGTAGCTCGAGCATCAGATTCTGGAGGCTAGTGGAACTATTCCTATGTCAGAGTAAGCATTTATAGATTGGTGAGTCTCGTTGGACCACTATTGGTAATTTGTAAGTGTCTATACATACGAAAAGTTGTAATATGAAGCTTAATGTTTTCCTTATACTTAACCTAGCTGGAATTTTCCCCATTATCTTACGAGTCCATTGCTGCATTGTCATATGGTCATACCCAAATGCTCTAACTATTTGTCAAGATAAGATGGAAATTGCTCCAATATTTCATACATTAATTTTTTTTCTATGCTAAATACAATTCATTTATATTTCATTTTCGGAAATTTGATTATTGAGAAGAAGTATCATTCATTAAATTTCTAGAGGGGATGTTCTTCCAACATATAATATTAATAAAATTGACAAAAATTATTAATAAAAATTGATAAATCCAAAAACTATAACGAATTGAAGTATACATTAAATACTTATAACTAAATACCATAAGGTACTACTCTAGTACTAAATACCATAAGGTACTACTCTAGTACCAAAAAATATGTTAAGATATTTAGTGCACTTCTCTAATACCAACAAAGATGTTTTACATGTATCTACAAGCATCCCACAATCACTTTTCTATCCAGCACTACCACTGTGTGCAGTTCTTGTTTTGTTTGGAAATGTCCAATACCCTTTCTTAATATACATATGGTGAGGTTATTTTTATGGTGCTCCCATCAAGATTGAAATATGTATTACTTATTTAAAGTTTGGTTGGTAAGAACCTGGATAATAATTCCATTCAAATTTGACCTTTGTGTTTTTCCGCCATTACCGTTGGATTTAACCACTAGTTCTAAGACGAAAAAAATAAACGGTGGATTCCTCGTTGTTTGATATTTCAGTGTGCACGTCCCTTTTAACTGTGTATTCATGCTATATTATATTAAAAAATTTACAGGACAACGATGTCATGATGGGAGAATATATAGAGTCTATCAAAGAAAATGCCACGAAAGTAGCACGATGCAATTTGGCAGAATGCATTGCACACACTATTACTAGTGGAAACAAATCAAAATGAAAATGAATGAATTGCATACACTATTACTATTTGCATTGCATACACTTATACTATTTGCTGGAAGTGGAGGACGAAATCAAAATGAAAATGAATGAATTGCATACACTATTACTATTTGCATTGCATACTCTTATACTATTTGCTGGAAGTGGAGGACGATATTGATAATGAAGGAAGATCATCGTTCTTTTTCTCCCGCACAACCAATGTTGGCAACATTTATATTAAAATGGAAACATTTATATTAATATTGATGATATTCAAGCCAACGACGTTGCAACAGGAGGTTCGAGCCAAAATAGCAGCAATAAAGTGCGGGGAGCGCGGAGAAAAGATGTGCGGGGGAGTTTGTGTCTTTTGGTCGACACATTCATCTCCACTTTCTTTATTTCATCATGTATGTTTAATTTCATACTCGCTTTTGTGTTGAATCAAAAAGTGCGTGTCATCTTAATAAGTGGGAATGTCATCTTCAAACAAATATTTGTCTTATGAATTCATGTGGGAGTGTGGAGGTGCGAAGGAAGCACAATGAAAAAATTTCTCCACTTTCTCATTCCACACAATGAAATCTCTTCGCATTCCACACAATGAAAGCATATTAATAAGTGGGAATGTCATTTTCAAACAAATATTTGTCAAAGGTTGATAAATTTATGTGGGAGTGTGGAGGTGTGAAGGAAGAACAATGAAATTTTTTCCCCACCTCCACATTCCACACAATGAAAGCTCTTCGCATTCCACACAATGAGAGCTCTAACAAAGATCATGATCATTAACTAAGTGTTATGTTTATGTTATCAATGACCTTGAGCATATATAAACCAAATAATCATCACATTAACAAAAATACCTTGAGTATATATAAACGAAATAATCACCACATAAAGAAAAAATAGCTATTGACTCCAGGAATACAAAACAACTATTGATTCCCATAATAGAAAACAAACTCACCAAAATGCTATAATTTTCCTAATCTCCATGGCATGTACACGTAGCATTTTCAATATAGTGAATTGTCAATTTGTTAGAGTAATATCATTATATCTAATAACACATAATCTAGATATAAGGAGAGCCAAAAATTCAAAACTCCAATGAATTGAAGTCTACTCCATAAAAAAGTTTACTCTTAAGCCTTATCACAACTTAGAGCACTAAACTTAAATAACTATATCATTTACATTTCTAGACACTTTATCCACCATTCCATTATTGAAATAATATTAATCCATGTAAAATAATAATCCACCCATGTTGCTCTCCCAAAGGGAAAGTAGTTATTTACAAACATATTGTACCACTAGTGACATATGTATGAGAAGAACAATGCAAAATCTAGACAAGAACATTTTTGGTTGATAATACACCAATTTGAACCCTGGAGTTGAGCTTTTATTTCCCATTGTGAGAGGTTCTCTCTTCTTCTGTGTTATATTGTAGCACTTCTTATAAGAAGATAAAATAAATTGCATGATGGAATTAATACTTAAACTAATAATTCATACCACTGAAAGTGATCAGGTGCTCAAAATTATACTAAAAAATAATTTTTTCAGAATGGTGTGGAAGCTGAACGACCGTGTAGATCTCGCCGTTCTAAATTCGGCGCAACTCATTTCACGGAAAACCAACATCATATGCTCCAAAAAAAAAAAAATTCCACTTTTTCAAACAAATAATTTTTTTTTTAAAGTGCAGAGACAATCCAGTTAGTAGTCTGTACTGTTGACGGGGCATGGCCATGTGGCAGGTTGACTGGTCAACAGAATATTCTCTAACGTATGATATTGTGTCAAGTGGCACTACGTCGTTGGTTTGAAATGGTATGTTTTGATTGGTTTATGGGTGGCCAACCACAGGCTACCTCATGGCCCAACCAAGGGCCGCCACGTGGTAGCCCGAGGGCCACCAAAATTTTGGTCAGTGTCCGAGCAGAGTGAGCGGGGGTTGAACCCGCAACCTCTAAGCAACCAACATAGACTTTCACCATCGCACCACGATTTTGTTTCTTTTTTTTTCTGAGTAAGTTTAATCTATTAATATACAAAAAAGGTTTACAAGGAGGTCGAGGCCTCAGAGATTCTGGCCCGAGAGATGGGCATTCTAGTACAGCCATGATGGTTTGTCAAAATAACAACACATAGTGCCGGGAGACAGTTACAGCAATGAAGCACATATAGGCATCTAAACACAAAAAAGCTGCCCTCATAGGGGAAACCAGCCAGAGTATCCAAATAGTATATCAACCTACAGCATTCAGCTTCATAAATGTAAACTTGAACGGTCTTATACAGAACATTCTGCCACCCACGAAGGGGAAACCAGCAATCAAAAGAGTAGTAGAAGTAGAGCCAGCTAAACTGAGTCAGCATACGAATACCAGAGTAGAACCTGGCACAAAGAGCAGCCAAAAACAAGCCTGTATGAAGAAAGGCCATTAATTACCTTAAGAAGAAGGAGGCGACTCGACCACAGGGCAGGCGTGAGCGTCGGGGTCGTCCTCGTCCTACCCAGCAACAATATCATCCGGAGCAACCTGTATGGAAGTGTCCGCCTTATCCTCGACAACTAGAGCAGTAGAACATCCCCCCTTGGAGACACCCGCAACAGAATCCAGGAAGGGTTCCTGCGAGGAGCCACCCTCAGCCATCTTCCGCTTCTGACCAGCTGTAAGAGGAGAACAGGGCCTATCAGACGGCAAATGCACCAGAGGAGAGTCGGAAAATTTGACAATCAAATCAGGCGGCTCTTCTTTGAAGTCAATGGTGATAGTGGCCGTGACAGTAGGCATGTTGAGCAAGTAGGGGAAGTGGAATTGAGCTCTGTGCTGCTGACCCGAGAGTAGACTGGAGAGGTTTCTTGCCTGCAGAGCACTCCCACGCCCCACCAAAGCGCTCCTACCGCTACGAGTCTCAGGATATCGACCCCTCATGGAATCAGAAGGCGGAGAAGAGGAGCTAGGTGAGGAGGAAGGAGGGCGACGAGAAGGACCACCACGGCTTGAGCCTCATCTACTTCTCATTCTATGGCGTAATCGAGGCATGGAATTCAGATGAGAAGTTCTAAAATTGAAAGAATAGGAAGTGCCCAAACTAAGGACTGAAGGCTGGTAAGAATCAATCTCCATAGGGAGAGAGACAGAGCGAAAGCCAAAACTCTGAGTGCAGAAGGAGCTTTGCGAGAAGTGCAATCCAGGAGCAAGGTTAACACAACAGGAAAGCGAGCACCTGCGACCAGTGTTGGTCCGAGAGCTTGGCTCAGAGACCACGGAAGCACAGCAGGAGCGAAGGGGTAACAAATCTGGTCTGTAGCATCCCGGAGAAGCCATATCTCTATGGATTGAGCGCGAGTCTGGACGAGTGTGCTGCATAAATGCCCCGGACAGTGCAATGTTAATGCAATTAATGGCGCAGAGGACGCAAAGAAGGTTGGCGGTGGTAGAACCCCATGCGCCCGCCCACCATTCTTGCCACCTATCATGCATGATGGCCACCCGCATCTGGGAACTATTTTGTTTCTTAATCATAGGTGGCGTGGTGTATATTTAAAGTATAATGCTTTTGTGCTTGGGGATAGGGGTCGGGGTCTAGCCCCAACCCTGGTCACTACGCCTTGGGGGGGGGGGGGGGGAACCACGAGCGGCAGGTTAGCCCTACCCCCCCCCCCCGGCCACCCATCGCCCCCATGGTACTAAACGTAAAATTAAACACCAACCAACATGTGACACACCAAGACCACCACCATAACAGTTTTTCGAACCGTCAGATGGAGACAAGTTGTAGACCTTAACCACCTCCATAAGTCACCATGTGAGTGTTGAAATGCTAACCGCTGGAAAATCTTTTTTATATAGAAAAATATTTATGCACCAAAAACAATATAGTTTGAAATCTGAACTTTAGGCGCTATTGGGTGAATTAATGCCCCGACAATTTCGCTCGAAAATTGGGCAATTTGGCACTCGGTTAGCGAATTTCAGGGAAAATTTGTAGGATGGTGTTGGATTTGATGGAGTTTGTGGTGCGGTTAGTACCAAAGCTTGGGGAAGCCATAAATAATTCAGTTTTTGACCAAATTCGAGGGAGAAAGAGGCTACACAGGCATTTTGTATAAATTTATTAATACTGATGTATTACTGGATCCTCCTGATCTAACAATATTTATCTTCTTTCTAAATATAGGATCCTTCCACTGTTAAACTTGCTGAAATTTAAAACTCAATTGCAAACACATGTGAATAAATTAAATTGCACATAACATAGTTGTTTAATGGGAAAGCTTAAAGCTAAAAACCCCAACTATCATATATTATGTATATCAATGGAATCATGTAATAATCTCATACAAAGCTTAGTACATCAAGATCTCAGTATAATCAACAATCATTACACACTGTCATGCAGAAATTTGCATCTATATGCACCAATTTCTTGCCTCCTGACAGCCTGTCTCCACTACGCAATCCCTGCTGAAGAAGACCCTTGATTGAATTCGAATTGGCCTTGCCTTGACTGCGCAATCCTCATTGGCAACTCCAATGTGTTTCAGATGCATTGAATGCATCACTATAGTCACAATGGATAGTCCATTTCACCCTTTCACCTATCTCTCCACTGGGTCTCCACTAGTACTGACATGCACTATAGTTAACTGTTGTTTCTGTTCAGTTGTTAGTGAGTTATTACTTGTGAATTAATTAACTAATTAATGCACTTAACTCTCACTATTGTATCTTTTAGTTAGACTAGATACAACTAGCTCAACTAAGTTTAACTCACTTAACTGAGTTAAACTAAATAACAACTCCATAAAATACTCTTCCAACTCTGTCATAACTTTGCCACTTCATTTCTAACTGAGTCCTCCATGCATGAGCCACCAATAAACCCTAGGAATTGTGCAATTCCTTAGGCCCACTAATTTTCCAAATCTGTTCACTAAAATAAAGTGCTCCAAGAGAATAAGTTGATGTTTTTGTCAGATTATTATTAAGGGTTAATAATAACCGACATGCACCTATTTTTAGATCGACGATCTATAAATAGACTTCGCCCAATATTATAAAAATATAATTTCATCTATTTTCCACATTTGACCAACCATCTACAAGTAGCATCCTGCAACTTATAGAATATGCTCACCATGTCTAAAAATAGACATACACCTAGAAATAGCCTGCGGGCCCCACTTATTGAAGGTGCTTACTTTTCACTAAGCTCATCATCTTGTTGAATCTCAACACATTTTTGGGCATTCTGGAGCCATTGGAGCAAGTTTTAGAGTTTTTTGAGCATTTAAAATGTATGTAATCACACTTCTGAGCATAATAGAAGAGTGTCAAGCCTAGTAGGGGTGAAATCCTTCATCATGTGTTGTTGTGTTACTGTTTATGGTGATGTTCATGTCTTTTAGATGTTGTTGTTCAATGTTTTGTTTTTGTTAATTTGCTCAATAAATTCACATAAAAACACACAAAAACTCATAGTTAACTTGCAATTTACCTCATAATCCTCATATACTTTGTTTATATTCTGAATTGGAATTTAGCACAAAAAAAAACTAATTTTCCCATTTGTAGAAATTTTAATACAATTATGTATTGCCTGGATTCACCCAAACTAACAATGTACGCCACTGCTAAATACATAATCGCTTCTACAAAAATTCTTGCGGAAATTTAAAACATGATCGCCAATTGCAAACACATGAAGAAAGATCATTCACACATAACACAGATGTTTACCAGGAAAGCATAAAGATAAAAGCCCCACTATCATATATTATGTATATATCATGGATCATGAAACAATATCATACAAAACTCTACTCCAAGAGCTCTCAGTACAATATATAATCATCTCACACTGTCATGCAGAAATTTGTAAATCCCTTGCACAATTTACTGCCTCGAAACAACCTGCCTCCACTGTGAAATCCAAGATGATTACAAAGACCAATTCGATGCAATCATGCCCTCCTTGACTGTGCAATACTCATAGGCATCTCCAATGTGTGTTTGGTTGCATGAGTGCACCCACTAATGTTACAACTGATAGTCAAATTGTCCCTTTCACCTATCTCTCAACTAGGTCTCCACTGGAAATGACATGCATGTAGTTAACAATAGTAAATCTTCAGTTGCATGTGAGATCACTCCATGTGAATTAATTTAATATTTAATTCACTGATGTCTCACTAGTGTATCTTTAGTTACAACTAGTTACAACTAGCACCACTGAGTTTAACTCACTTAACTGAGTTAAACTACTTTACAACTCAAATAACTACACATCCAACTCTGTTACAGCTTTGTATCACTCAGTTACAACGAAGTCCACTTGCATGTCCTACCAACCAACCTTAGAACTCAAAATTCCTTCAGTCAACTAGTTTTCCACATCCGTTAACTGAAATCAAGTGCTTCAAGAGAATAGATTATTATTTATTGTATAATTATTATTAAGAGATAATAATAATCAACATGCATTCTATTTTTAGACATGTGATCTACGAATAGACTTTGCACATGCATTCCAAAAATAGAACTCCATCCATAAATAGAATTTTCTCAACCATCTATAAATAGACTCCCGCTATAAATAGAATTTTCTCACCATTCTAAAAATAGACATACACCTAAAAATAGCCTGTGTGGGCCCCACCTAATGTAGGTGCTTAATTTTCACTAGGATCAAGGATGTTGTTTCCAAATGCCAATTTCACTATTTCTTGTTGCAACCTTCAACACTCCCTCTCAACAAGAAATGAATGTCTTTGCATGCAACATGCAACTCTGTGCATGTACCCTGCAACCTTTGCATGCAACACTTCTCTAGTGTTTCTCGCACATGCAACACTTGTGAAACTGAATAGCCTCCAAACAACTAAATCCGTATAATGCATCTATCATCAAAGTCTTCTGACTTCTACTAGTACCAACTACACATGTCTTCTGGATCCACTGCACTGCTGACCTCTGCATCCATGCACTCTGCATGATCCGGATTTATGCAGGGACGCAACAGAATACACATATAACCATAAATAGAAATATGCAACATAAATAACACTTTATTTCATTAATATCAACGAACTGAAATTTTCTTACAGACAGAATGGAAATAAACTAGCTAGGGTGCTGGTAGCGAATCTATGAGAAGAGATGTGGTGGCTACAAACCTTTGAACTATGTTAAAATGAGGCTCGAGGGCCTATTTATTTTTGAGAAACAATGGAGAACTCTAAACGTCCAAAAACCTAACCCTAGGAGATGAAGCGCCAAAACTATGGGCCCTGTTTAGGTAAATTGGTGTTTCAACTTCCCGGGGACGTAACTTCAGCGTACAATCTCTGTTTGACGCATATGATACATCGTTAGAAAGATCTATCCGAGGACTATGAAAATTGCCACAAATATCAATTTTGGAACGAAATCATTTTTTCCAGACAAACGATGCCCAAAAAACATCGTTTAGGGCCTCAAAATGGCTTTGGAAGTTTAGGACCCAAAAAACTGCTAAAAATAGTAATTTGTGCCGAAACTGAAAAAATAAAAGAGATAATGGTGGGGGCCCAAGTGGAATAGGTGGGTGGCCACAAATATCCACCCGGATCATTCCTCCCCCCTTAGGAAGCAATGGTCCCTATTGCGTTGAGTTCCTCCATGAGATGAGGAAACTTCTACTGAACTTGGTCCTTGGTGAACCACTTGCCTTGGTGCAGGAGTTGACCAGCTTTGACAACCCAATACAGTTGGATCTTCCGTTGACGAGTGTTCTTGATTTTCATGTCCATGATACAATCTATGGTGGCCTGTTCCATGCAGTCTGGGTTTAACTCTTTTGGTGTGAGTTCTTCTACAATGTCAGAGGTGTCCAGTAGAGGTGGGAAGTAGGGACGAAGGTAGTCTACATTGAATACTGGGTGCAGACCAAGGAATGGTGGAATACTGAGCTCGAAGGAATTGTTCCCTACAACCTTAGTGATGGTGTACGACCCATATTGGAGCGGACAAAGCTTGCGGTGGGGTCCAGTGAGGCGCTCCTTATACAAATGTAGCCATACTTTGTCGCCCACCTAGAAGTTGTGTGGCACCCAATATTGATCATGTCGTTGCTTGTACTTAGCATTGACTCTATCCAATATTTCATGAACCTGTTGGTGGATGTGCTGAATGTGCTCGATGAAGTTGTTCGCTTTGTCAACTTCAGATTGGACATGAGCCGAATTGGCTGGAGTAGCCGCAAATGGCATGGCTACGTCAATGGGACATATTGGTTGGAATCCCAAGCCCACCTGAAAGGGGCTGTGGCTGGTTGAGCTGTGGAGAGCCCAGTTATAACTATGTTATACATAGGGGAGGCTCTCATCCCATGTGTGTGGATGCTTTGAATTGTACCTGTGAAAAATGTGTACAATCATCCTGTTGACGACCTCTGTCTGGCCATCAGTTTGGGGATGGAAAGCTGTGGACTTGGTGAGCTTGGTGTCCAACATTGACTAGAGGCTAGACCAAAATGTGCTGGGGAACCTGCTGTCGCGATTTGATATGATAGACTATGGGATCCCAAAGTGAACCCACACTTGTTCAAAGAAGAGTTTAGCAGTGGATTTTGATGTGATATTCTTCTTGCAGGCCGCCATAATGGCCATCTTCGAGAATCTGTCGACGAACATGAAAACACAGTCGTTTTCATGCTTAGTAGAAGGAAATCCTGACATTTAATCCATGGAGATGGATTCCCAAGGTCGACTAGGGGTAGGTAGAGGAGTATAGAGCCCTTGCTTCTTGATGGTCGGTTTGGCAATGGCGCAAGCATTGCAAGATCTGATGTACTTCCCGACATCCTGTTGAAGGTTCGGCCAATAGAAATACTTCTGCAGTACTGCCACTGTTTTCTCAACCCCAAAATGCCCAACGACTCGACTGTAGTGTGCTTCCCATATCATCTTGGCATGCTCGCTTGAAGGAACACAAATGTGTCCCAGGTGACATAACAGTGCATCTTGGAGGTGAAAATTTGGAACTTGCGTACCCCCCAAGAGTGCCTTGTATGTGTGGCTAAATTCTGGATCACTCTTGTAGAGAAGTGGCCAATTAGAAGTCTCGTGCCCACAAGAGTTGAGAATTGTCGTTATGGCCATGATCGGTGGTCGACTGAGGTAGTCGGAAACATTATTGGTGCTACCCTTCTTGTACTTGATGTTAAAATGAAATTGTTTCAGATATGTGGACCACTTCTGATGGCAATCTTTCTGCAACTTCCCTTGTGTCTATATGAACTGCAAGGGTCGGTGGTTTGTGTGGATGATTGTTCCCTTCCCCAAAATGTAATGCTTTAATTTTCGACAAGCCTGCACAATGGAATACATTTCTTTGTCATAAGTGGGATACTTGTGAACTGTGTCAGACAATGTCTCACTGTGATATGCCATTGGATGCCCCTGTTGAGTAAGAACTACCCCAATAGCATACTTAGAGGCATCTGTCTCGATCTCAAATGGTTGTTGCAAGTCTGGTAATGTGAGTACTAGGGCAGAAAAGAGGCGATGTTTCAATTCTACGAATGCCTTCTGTTGAGATTCCGACCAAAATAATTTTTCTTTCGCTCCTCCCTTGGTGACTTGACTCAAGGGCCAAGTGATATGAGAGAATCCCAACACGAAACTGTGGTAGAAATTAGCAAGACCTATAAATCTGCGAAGCTACGTTAGAGTGGTTGGGGTTGGCCAATCCTGAATGACTTGGATCTTGGCTGGATCCACATGCACCCCCCTTTCATCAATAATTTATCCCAGATATTGAACCTGCGTCATGCCAAAAGTGCACTTCTCCAAATTGGCACACAACTTGTGTTGCCGTATTGTTTGGAGGACTTCTCGGATGTGGTGGAGGTGCTCTTCCCAAGTCTAGCTGAAGATCAAAATGTCATCCAAGTACACCACTACAAATGAGTTGGTGAATGGACGCAAAATGTCATCCATCAACCTCATGAAGGTTGCGGGAGCATTCGTCAACCCGAAAGGCTTGACGAGCCATTCGAAAAGGCCCTCCTTGGCTTTGAAGGCAGTCTTCCACACATCAAAGGGTTCAATTGGTACCTGGTGATACCCAGACTTCAAGTCGACCTTGCTGAAATATTTTTCCCCTTTGAGTTGGTCCAAAAGGTCATCAATCCATGGGATCGGGTACCTATTCCGGAGAGTGATCTTATTCAGCGCCCGATAGTCAATACAAAGTCTCCAAGTCCCATCCTTCTTCTATACCAACACGATCAGGCTCCCACAGGGCGATGAACTTGGCCGGATGTGACCTTTCTGCAACAGCTCCTGAATCTGCCTCTTGATTTCATCATTCTCCATAACAGAGTGCCTATATATCAGTCCATTGGGTAGCAGCGCACCTGGGATCAGGTCAATGGGGTGCTTGACCTGACAGTGTAGAGGCACCCCTATGGGTGAGGTAAAGGTGTCCCCATACTCCTCCACAACCTTGTCCATTTGTTTTTGTCGTGTAGAGGATCCATGTCTGGAGGTTGTGGCCACAATCTTCTTCTTTCCCTGGGGGCGGATCATCAGGAAAACAAATTTCCTGGTTTGGGAAATGAGCTTACTGCATTTTTTTTCAGTAACCAAAGAGATAGTGGGAGGCGGTGGTACCTCTGGTATCCTGTACAATTAATTTCCCAAAGTTACAATAACAGCGCGAGGCCGGGACTCATACACAACATGTCGCTTCCACAAGTATGGTTGGCCTAATAATACATCAGAAACATCAATAGGAGCAATGTCACACAATACCTCATCTGTGAAGGGCTTGATGCTACAGGGAAGGTGGCACTGCTGGTTCACGTGGAGATACTGTCCTTGGTGAAGCCACCTAATGGTGTATGGTTGTGGGTGCACTATGGTCGGCAAGCCCAACTGCTTCATGAAATCTGCTGAAATTAGGTTCTTTTGGCTCCCATTTTCGACAATGAACTATAGTGGGGAACCCTTACCCACATATGGGAGTGGAAGAGATGCTCTACCTCCTTTGGATCTTCTGGTTCCTCCTTTTGGATCTTCGTAGAGGAAACAGTGGCATTGGGCTCCGCATCAATAATCTGCTTCCCTTTGTCATTCCCCTTGTCAGGTTCTGATTCAGATTCAGAGCATGCATCTGATTCAGAAGCCCTCATCTCGTCCACCAATGACTACTTGGCCCGACACTCACTATTGTTGTGAGTGGAGCTCTTATGGAACTCACACCACTTTCCCATTTCCTTCTTTGGCTTCGCAATGTTGTTCTTTGCTTATGGCTTTGGCAGGTTGTCTTGGGCTGCCATGCCTTGGCTTTATCCTTTGGTTTGCGATTTGGGGGCACCTTTCCCTTGCTTTTGATTCGCAGATCCAAAGTCTCGCTTCTTCTGTTTGAATTTTTGCTCAATCTTGGCAGCATATCGGTATGCCGTACCAAGTGAGGAGATGTCGAGGAACTCCATTTCCTCCTGAATGTATCTGTGCAGATAGATGTGATACTTTAGCACCAAATGTTTCTCTGAATCTTTGATACCCAACTTTGTGCATAGGGTATGGAACAGATTTGTCAGCTCTTGCACATCTTGATCCCTTTGTTGTCGCAGTGTGGTCCATTGTATGTACTTGTCCTCATAGCTCCCCACGAGATAGTATTATTCCTTGATGGAATCTCGGAAAGAATTCCAAGTGGGTAAGGCTGAGAAAAGAGAGGGTTTTGTCTCGTCCTTTTTCTCACAGTAGGTTTCCCACCAGTCCTTGACATGGGGTGTAGCTTTGAGGAGTGCAAAAATAATCTTCTCCCGGTCGGAAAAGTCATGAACCGAGAAATATCCTTCTAATAGATTCAACCATCTATCTACGACATCTGCATCTATTTGACTCTCAACTATGGGAATGTCAAAGTTTACTTGTACCTTAAAGGTAGTCGTGCCTCCAGAGTGGTTGCTGGATGCAGATACGCCGTCGGTGGGTAGTCGTTGAAGGATCTGGGAAAAGTTATCCATCATTGCGTTCCTCTGTTTTTCGAGGGCCTCCTCGAGCAATATTTTGATAGGATCTCCTGCTCCCTCATCCTTATTTTCATCCCCCATGGGCTCCCTCGGGGTTTGCGATGCTAATCTTGCAAAGGTTCCACCAGATGGAGCCCTAACTCCTTATACCCCGACCTTGTTGGGGACATGCAAAGAAGGATCGAGAAAAAGCAGACCGCCCTGATACCACTGATCCGGATTTATGCAGGAATGCAACAGAATACGCATATAACTATAACCATCAATACAAAGATGTAGCGGAAATAACACTTCATTTCATTAATATCAAAGAACTGAAATTTACTTACAGACAAAATGGAAATAAACTAGCTAGGGTGTTGGTAGTGAATCTCTAAGAAGAGATGTGGCAGCTACAGACCTCTGAACTGTGTTACAATGAGGCTTGAGGGCCTATTTATTATTGAGAAACAATGGAGAACTCTAAACATCCAAAAACCTAACCATAGGAGATGAAGTGCCAAAACTATGGGCCACGTTTTGGTAAATTGGTGTTTCAACTTCTCGGGGACGTAACTTCGGCATACAATCTCCGTTTGACGCGTATGATACATCGTTAGAAAGATATATCCGAGGAATACAACTGTTGCTACAATTCTTTGTTGAACAAACGATGCCCAAAAAACCTCGTTTAGGGCCTCAAAACAGCTCCGAAAGTTTAGGACCCGAAAAAATGCTAAAAATAGTGAGTTGTGCCGAAACTGAAAAACTGAAAGAGACAATGGTGGGGCCCCAAGTGGAATAGGCGGGTGGCCACCAATATCCACCTGGATCACTGCACTTGCTTTCAACTCTGATCCGCGCTCCTGTATCTGACATTGTCACTTTGATTTCATGTCCTCCCGACATCTGACTGCATCCATCCAATTGATCCTGCTACTGTTGCTCTATGGGCTCCTCATAGCTAGGTTCAATTCATGAGATCCACACCATCTCAATGAATCCTGCCCAAAAATTTCTTCTTAGGATTACTCATGCATGTCGCCCCACCTCTCACCTAGTGGTATAGCTACATGCATTCCCTCTACCCATCTGGCACAAAATTTCTCTGCATGAGTGGTTTCTCCCACTCCATGATCCTCATCTTATGGTTGCTTCACATACCGAGGTTCACTCTTACCTGCATGCAAATCATGCTCCCTCTCAAGCGTCAATTGCATGGCTCTGTATAAATCCCATCTACTTCAAGTCTCTAGAGATTCTTCACACGAATCCTAATCTTCTTGGCTTGTCCCATGGCTTTGAGTATAAGGAACACCTTTCCTTTTCCAACTTGCGCACATTGTAATTATCCCGCCATCGCAAAATTTTATAACAAAAGAGTTGATTTTAATCGACAATATCTACCTCATTCGAGCTCTGATTCGACCAATTTGTTTTTTCAATTTGGGTATTTTTTTGCAAGGAACCCAAATATGCTATTTATTTTCAAAAAAATTGCATCAAAATCTTCAGATATTCTCTGGAAACTCATGCACCCAAATAATTCTTGCTCTGATACCATGTAGAAAATTTATAACACAGCTCTGATACCATCTTGTTCTTATTAACATGTGGACAATTTGTGGCAATACCTTCAAACTCTGATAGTGGCCTTCACTTTGGACATGTTGTGCTCCTTGCCACCTTCAGTAAATGAATGAGCCTCGGATCTAGGTGAACCAACTCTCCTTCTTCTTCTTCGCCTTGGCCTTAAACCACATGATCCTCTTCATCATCATGCTTTGATGAAGAGGCATCCTGGTACTACTTGCCTTGTTTCTACACTAGATCGACCAAAGTGTCCAATTCGGTGGTTTTTCCCTTCCATTGATAGAGTCTTGATAACTGTGCCAACTCTTGGGAAGTCCTAGGAGATCCAAACTCACCAAATCATCATCAACGACTTTTATACCAATGCTCCCCAGTTCATCCTGACATTGGAAAAACTTTGTTAGAAGGTGTAGCAAAAATAGTATTCGTTCTTCTCCCACGTTTCATTTTTTTAGGTTTATCCTTAGAAATTTCGCAAATTTCCTATGGTCGTTCTTTGCTTTGGAGAAAATATTGTCAAAGCCTTCACATTGCGAATGGAGTGGCTTTCATAAATTCTTGACACAATATGGTCTTTCGGACCTTCCTACTTTCGAGGCCCTCCTTGCCCTTGGTACTTTCTTCCATGCGTCAAGTACGCAGCATCAATCGAAGTGGGCCGGAACATCGCTATCGTTGAACTCCTTCAAGCCATTATCTTCAAGCACGCCTCCATCCCATCCTTCCATGCTATGTAGTTTGAGCTTCCCTCGGTACATGCTCAACTTGTAACCCATTGAAAGCCATTTCAATGTTTACTCAATCGTCAAACCAAGAAATTATTGCAGCAAATTCGAATTGTTTCTACCAACAAACTCAGCTCCTGCTTAAAAATTGCAATCTTCTGTGTTCCGATACCATGTAGAAATTTTAATACAAATATGTATTTCTTGAATTCTCCTGATCTAAAAATTATAGGCCACTGTTAAATACAGAATCGCTTCTACAAAAATTCTTGTAGAAATTTAAAACATGATCGCCAATTGCAAACACATGAAGAAAGATCATTCACACATAACAAAAATGTTTACCAAGAAATCTAAAATCTAAAATCCCCACTATCATATATTATGTATATATCATGGATCATGAAACAATCTCATACAAAAATCTACTCCAAGAGCTCTCAGTACAATATACATTCGTCTCACACTGTCATGCAGAAATTTGGCAAATGCCTTAGCCAATTTTTTGTCTCACAACAACCTGCCTCCACTACGCAATCCAAGTTGATTACAGAGAATAATTTGATGCAATCATGCCCTCCTTGACTGCGCAATCCTCATGAGCATATCCAATGTGTGTTTGGATTGCAAAAGTGCAATCCAATACAGTGCAACTGATAGTCAACTGTCCCTTTCACCTACCTCTCAACTGGGTCTCCATTGGATCTGACATGCATGTAGTTAACACTAGTAAATCTTGAGTTGCATGTGATATCACTCCATGTGAATTAATTTAATATTTAATTCATTGATCTCTCACAATGGCATTGTTAGTTACAACTAGTTACAACTAGCACCACTGAGTTTAACTCACTTAACTGAGTTAAACTACTTTACAACTCAAATAACTACACATCCAACTCTGTTACAACTTTGTATCACTCAGTTACAACGAAGTCCACTTGCATGTCCCACCAACCAACCTTAGAACTCAAATTCCTTCAGTCAACTAGTTTTCTACATCCGTTAATTGAAATCAAGTGCTTCAAGAGAATAGATTATTATTTATTGTCTAATTATTATTAAGAGATAATAATAATCGACATGCATTCTATTTTTAGACATGCGATCTGCGAACAGACTTTGCACATGCATTCCAAAAATAGAACTCCATCCATAAATAGAATTTTCTCAACCATCTATAAATAGGTTCCTGCTATAAATAGAATTTGCTCACCATTCTAAAAATAGACATACACCTAAAAATAGCTTGTGTGGGCCCCACCTAGTGTAGGTGCTTAATTTTCACTAGGATCAAGGATGTTGTTTCCGGATGCCAATTTCGCTGTTTCTTGTTGCAACCTTCAACACCATTCAGATCAGAAGGGAATGTAAAGGGTGGGATAGATGGTTGCACTAGACATGCTCTTGCAGAGGAAGCTCTTCATGCCTCTTATTTCCATGATTTTGAGAATTTGATGACCTCAATTTTTACCATACAAAGATTTCATAAACTTATTCAACATGATCTAGATTTATGAAGGAGCGAAATGAAAAACATATTGAAACAAAAACATATAGATTCGACCGAATTGTAATTTAATTAATAAATTGCAAATGCTAAAAACTGTTTATATGCATAATAAAAACAAACTAGCTTGAGTGGTGGTAGCTTATCTCTATGAAGAGATGCAACAACTACATGTCTTCTGAACTATGTTACAATGAAGCTCTAAGTTTTTTTATCATGAAGAAACAAGGAGAAATCATAAACATATAAAAACCTAACCCTAGGAGATGAAGCACCAAAAGCTTATGGGCCTCGATGAAGGTAGTTGGAACATCAATTTCTCGAGGTCATAACTTTGGTATACGATCTCTGTTTGGCACACATGATAGTTCGTTAGAAAGGTCTATCCGAGGATAACAACTTTCAACTACAAACACATTAGAGAAATTTTGAGGCCTAAAATGAGCCTCTTAAGGAATATTATAAAATAATAATGGAAATAATAAAATAATATTATATTACATCATCAAATTTTGGAGGGAAAAAAGAAAAAAAACCTACTTTTTCAACTAGTATTTTCAATTTATCTCCCTACGAGTTTACTCAAATTTTGAGTGAGAGCATTTGTTGGATGAAAATTTTAATTCTTCATCCAATTATTACCCATGTTTCATACTTTTAAAGTACCTTGCTATGCGAAAAATGAGAAATACATGAAAAACGTGATTGCAATCACGATTTTCATGTATTTCTCAATTTTCGTGTAGTAAAGTCCATCAAAAGTATGCAACATGGGTACTCGTTGGATGATGAATTAAATTACTCATCCAAGTGCTCTCACTTGAAAATTGAGTAAAATTATAGGGAGGTAAGTTGAAAATAAAATTTGAAAAAGTAGCTTTTTATTTTTTAATCTTTTTTATTTTTTTTACTCCAAAAACAGTGAATCCCATATGGTTTACATCATCATATTCAATCATATTGATTCTTATAAAGTTGATTGTGGTTGTATAATTTTGTTTTGAGACCCATTTTTGACCTAAAAATTTCTCTAATGTAGTCCTCGTCTCAAATTTGTTCATTTCCCCCAAAAAACGTCGTTTAGGGCCTCAAAATGGCTATAGAAGTTAGAGACCTGAAAAATGTCAAAAATAGAAAATTGTTGAAATAGGAAAATGTGTTGAAAAATAAGAAACAAATAGGAAACAATGTTGGGGTTCCAAGTGAAATAGGTAAGTGACCAACAATATCCACTTGGATCACAACAATATGTTTTGACGCTTGGAGAAAGACAATTGCCAATTTGTGATATTCTCGATCCTCTTTTTCTTGATATTTCCATGACCCATTATGTATTTTTTTCTCACTCTAATCCATAGATGGTGTGGTTATTAGGTTAAGGAAACCCTATTCTTGATTTCAATGGAAAAATGATGTGAGTGTTGGTGGTTCTTTTGACCTGCGTCTAGAGATACGATAAAATCAATTGAGGAGGTCACATAATCTCCAATAACAAGAAATGAGACCGATAAAAAGATACATTGTGTGGAGGAAACACAATTAGTTCTCTGCTAGAGCTTTCATTGTGTAGAATGCAAAGGTACAAAGGAAGCTTTCATTGTGCTTTTTCCACACCTTCACACTCCCACATGAATTCAACATTATCGAAGGGTGGTGTATAAGAGCCATAAGAAATAGGGATAATAGTAGTGTCTAAAGGGTAAAGCAATAGAGGCAGAGTAAGAAACAAAGGTTACATCTTGTTGCTCGGTTCTAGGAATTATGTTTTTTTACTTGTGCACTCATGCTACTGACTGAGACATTGGGGATCTTTACAATTAACCACCGAGAACAGATTACTTTTGATATAGGTTTCAAATCCTATTAATGATCGAGTAAAAGCTACAGTTTAATGCATTGAACCAAAATCACCAATAGAAAAAGTCGAAGAAGTGCAGAGCGCAGAGTGCGGAGGTGGCTTTCATTGTGCAAAGTGCAGAGGTGGCTTTCAGTGTGCGGAGGAGCAGAGGAAGCTATACAGAGGTGGCTTTCATTGTACGGAGTCTGAAAGTGTGAAGGAAGCATGTGCAAAAGCGAGAACATCAACCGATTACGGAAACAAAGCATTCTCGAATAACGACAAAACGTAGGCCCAACACCAGTTTAATCATTTAATTAACAGTAAAAATAAAAATTATATTATTTTGCAACTATCAATATTATTATTTTATTATATCATTATTATTTTTAAATGATGTCACATTCTTTAACCAGAGCTAAGAGGTTCTTGATTTTTCCTAAGGTGGAAGACTGTAAGTTTCAAAGCTTATAAAAACAAATTAATTTATTCTCAAAAGTTTACTTAACTATTTAGCGTGTCTTTACCTGTCATGATGCGGAAAAACCCTTTTATTTTACTAGTCATGATGTGGAATTCTGGGCCGTCGTGCTCAAGTAATCTTATAAAATATGTAGTAGGGTAGTCCTTGTTGAATTGGATGGCACGAAAGTTTGGTTAGATATATTTGAAACTAAGTTTATTTTAGTCCCATTACTTCTATGATCATCACAGTCTCACCTAATCACTATTTACTGATTAGTGGATTGATACCATTTTGTGTTCTCATATATCAAAATTTTATTCTTTGAAACTCCAGAAAATGCTTTATCGTATTGTAAAATCAAAGAACTTTTATTCTGTATCACTTTCTCAACTAAGTGTTTCACTCATTTCAATCCTAAAATCAGAGCCTCTACCAGGTAGTATGTGGTAAAGTTTTTTATAAATGTAAACTTTAATTTCAAAATCCGATTGGATGATTAAGAATGGAGCTGTTTTTAGTGTGATTTTTTGAAGGTTTTTTTGGTGGATTTTTCCGGTCTAATTTCTTTAAAATCTGACAAAAATTTATTGAAAACAGAAATTTGATGAGTAAATTGCACAATCGAAGTGTCCTAGAAATTTTTTAGAGCGCTAAATCTATATATGCAGTAAAAAAACTAGTTTAAATAACAAAAATCAAAATTTTACCTTAATTTTTTTCCCCAGATTCCAGCACAGAAAACTCCAAAAAATAACACTACAGACTATTCCAAGTCTTAAAAGCCCATCTTTGAAATTCTACTTTGCCAACCTAGAATTTCAATGTCACTTAACGTTTTTAATGTCATCTATAAGGATGATCCAACGTAACTGGCCAATAGATTTGCAGGGGAATATAAGAATGTGCATTAGATTACATTAAACAGAAGTGCATTAAGGAATTTCTGTCTGTGTATAAAAAGTAACATTTTTTTTGCAAATATTTTAACCCATCACATGATTCAAGCGCTTTTAAAAGATGAGTATTCTAGAAGAAATAATTATGAGTGCATAGCTTAACTTTTTAGGATGTTGTCGTAATGGTAATGTTGGCAAATACTATTTATCTTTTCGTATATGCTGATGTCAAGTTCTTGCGATTAATATGAATTTAAGGGC
This sequence comes from Pinus albicaulis, assembly GCA_034641835.2. Lineage (NCBI taxonomy): Eukaryota > Viridiplantae > Streptophyta > Pinopsida > Pinales > Pinaceae > Pinus > Pinus albicaulis. The sequence goes on from CM076581.1 coordinate 293,054,738, forward strand.
ATTTATATTTTTTAAATCATTCATGGATGAATGGGTATGTATTTTTCGATATATAATATTTATTATTATTTTAAAAAATATTATTAATAAAATTAACCATATTTTTATTAATATTGTAACATTTGTCTTTAGAAGTTTCTACAAAGTTCTCAAAGAATTTCATTAATCATATTATAAGCAACATTAAAACCACTAAACATATTTGTAGGTTTTAAAATTGATTGTTGAATATATAATTAAAAATTATTGTTATTTTTAAAATATAAATATTATACACTTAGATCATAATCGTCAAGCAAATTGTCTTCTTTTGTCTCAAACAATGTACATGTTTAACTTGCAAACAACGTGGTCATTAAGTGTCACACTTAAAGTGCTTTGGTATTGGTCTCACAAAGATGAAATATTGGCAAGTATTTGATTAGCAAAATAGACCTTATGCAGACATAAAACTACCGATGCAACATCATTTGAAATATTTGCTCCGGATTCCATTTATGTGTTTGTTCTGTTGTTGAAGGCTAGAAAGGCTAGAGGTACTTCTAAGAGAACACTTCTTTTAGTCATAAACCAAAAAAAGTACAAGATTTTTTTTAGCTTAGACTCAATGATTTCTATGAGAAAAACAAGGTTTGAAAGGATGCAATCAAAGGGTGGGTTCATAGTCCAAGACATAACAAATTAAATGTTAGCCATGAAGATCTAAATATTTGGAGTGAAGAACTTGATCAATATATCAAATGATACATAGTGCCTATGGATTTGATATCTTTGCATTGGAATATGGTACAAGCTTGGGATCTTCTTTTTTGGTAAACACATTTAACTAGCAAAGCTCATGTAATCAATGAAGGTTTTCATCTTGTTTATTTTGATATATTATTCATTTTCTCTATTCTCCAAAATTTTAAGGTTTTATCTTTCATTCCCTCTTATAAAATAGCCATGTAGCACCACCCCCCCCCCCCCCCCTTCATTCCCTCTTATAAAATTTTCATGAAGCCCCCTCACCCCCCTTTCATTACCTCTTATAAAATAGCCATGAAGCCCCACCACCTCCTTTCATTACCTCTTATAAAATAACCCCTCTGCCCCTCTGCCCCTTCCCCCCCTCCCCCCTTTTGCCAATGAGGTTTTAAAAAATGTCTTTAGGGTTTCATGTTGCACTTCTCTATTAATTTTTCTTAATTATGCCACCATTGCTTTTCAATTTTTGTCTATAACATTGATCTTGAAATTTCTTTGAAGAAAGTCAAGAGATAAATGGAAGTAGCATAAGCTACAAGAAATGTGATGATGCAAGCATGATATTTGAGTTTTAATTTTGTGGTTTCTCTTCAAATTTTTAGGTAGTTCTTTTATTTTCTCAATTCTAAATATTTTCCTTGTAGCATAAACTAAGATTGGTACATTTCAAGGTATATGAATACAATATTGAAGATACTAGTTTGGAGTTCAATGGTGTATGCCCATAAGGGACAAAGAGCCTATTGATTGCAATGGGTTGATTTGAGTTGAAGAAAGATTTTAGAGTGTCAAATTATGCACTATATTGTATTAACCATTCCATTCTTCAGGCCATTTGAGTTGAGGAAGTATTTTAGGGTGTCAATTTATGCACTATACAATTTGTGGTTAATGATTGCATAGTTTTGGTTTACAAATTAGATCTCATAGCCACTTAGTATAAAGATCATAATTAAATAAGTAATGTCTGATAAAGCTTTGTTGTAGCTCTATTCTATTATGTATAAATAATTTTCTAAAATTCTATTTCAAAGGATGTTTAATTGAAATTTTTTGGAATTTTTCACAATGAATATAAAATTTATTCTTCCAAGCTTGTCTAGTTTGTTTTTATAGCTAAATTGGTTCTATTTTGACAAAATTAACTTAACCTTTAAACTACCATTTACAATTCATAAAACATAATATGGTGATCAAACTGCTAGTTATATTGGAATGGAATCTATGTAGGAAAAAACATACATAGATGAAGCTATTAAATTCAATTCCTAGTCAACTTGCATAAATTTCCCCATCAAGGCTCCTATTTCATCATTGATATGACATAATTATGGGAAGCCATTGCATCTCTTCCCTTCTTGTCAACTGAAAATACCTGCTACCACCTACTTCAGCTAATAATATTCCAAAATCAATTATCTTGAAACAATATCAAATTTCTAGGAAAATATGTAAGACAAATATCGATGGTTGTTAATTGCAAGGATGATGATGGATAAGGAGGTGAATAGATAGATAGATCTATGAAATGGGAAATAGATATTTGTAAATGGATGTTAAATGCAGTAGTAATGTTTGTGTGTATTGTTAGCACTGCAATTTTTCAAACTTTGGTTATCATTATTAGTTGTGTATTTGATCCTCTCTTGTCTCCTAACCTATGGTGGAGAGCCCTAGAGAGTCAAAATGTATGAGTCTTTATCACTTTTTAACAAAATCCAAAAATAATTTTGATTCCAATAGTTTGTTTAGGTTATGGAGTCATTAGGGGTAACATCTCTTTTAAAAAAGCATTTTAATTCAATGATTAAGGTCATGAGTTTAACTTGAAAAGTCTTAATCATTCACCATGATTTTCCTATCCGAGGCTAAAGGCGAATGATAGAATCATCGGTTTTGTTAAAAATAACACGGAATAGTTGTCTTTTCAAAAGGTAGCAATTACCTACAAAATTGGTAAAAGGAGACAGAGGAATCATTATTCAAGTGAAACAAGCACTATTGTTTGAATATCGAAGACCTAATAAAACAAGAGGTGTTTCTCACAGAAAGGTGGTTATTTTTCATTGGAGGATACATTAAAAGGTTGGTTATTTGTTTTCTAAGGTTACACAACCAACGCTCAAATTCCATTTAAATCCACTTTAAGCCCTCCAAATTCAATTATGTTATCTCACCATTGGATTCCTTTGTTATGGTCCTGTAGCATTTAAACACTTCAAAACTCCTTTATTATGCTTTGGGCCGCTTTATTACATTTCTATTATTGATCACTTTTCCACTTTAAAACCATTAATGGGACCTACTTCATCGTAAATAAAAAATTCTCAATGCATTCACGTCTTCTCCTAAACCTCGATGCGATATCACTTATTTTCACACCTTTGTAATATTCCTTTTTGGAATTTTTGGGAAAATGGTCCTCTAGGGTCTTGTATAAGGAAGCCAATGTGAAAATAAGCTGAAGGGACTTGGATCCCTTTGTTCACCCTTCATACATTACTCTTCCGGAAGATGAGCTCAAATAAATAACCTTAGGAAGGTTATTCATATCCTCCAAACTGTATATCCCAAACAATGCTCAAAAGGAGAGCTACAACAATAAATAAACTTCTACAAGCAACAACGGTGAAATATCAATACATATGGAGCAAGAAGAGTGCATAGCCTTTATATTATGTGCAGAAATAGATATAGAATAATTTTAAGCCCTCTCAAGTTAGGCCAAATCAGCCCCAAGAACATGTACATGCAACAATGGAAGTACACTACACAACCCAACAACAAGCTATGAGCGCACAATCCATAAGGGAAAATTATTTCAAACGATATGTATCCAAGGATATGCAATAAAGCTCAAATAAAGTGGGGAGAAAGATCTCAACCCCGGAAAACAATACTACCACAATCCCCAAGGGATTGGCCAAAATACACTAAATGGAAAAATGTGAGTTCTTTGGGTAGAAGCAAACTCAAATACAAAAAGTGATAAGGATGGAAATTCTGCAAACAATGTAGAAACCTCCTCCATTGATCTTCTAAGTGAAAGGTTCTCCTTCACCGAATATTACACCCTCCAATCCAGTGTGAATCCCTCCTGCAAGTGCCTTCGAAAATAAAGCGGTATGAGGAGAGACAACGGCGGGAATGAGATGAAATGTATGACCCAATGCCAAAATCTACAATTAAGCTCCAAGATCTTCCTCACATCTCCTATAGAAATAATGAGCTCCTCCTAGCAAAACTAGCTCCCGGAAGTGGGTGATAATGAACCCTCACGCAACTGACAACTCAACGTTTCTAAAAAGCTAGAAAACGTTGTAGCTGAAGATGGTCACCTTGTCCTCAAGCCTAGATGTGAGGAGAATGAATAAAATGTCCTCCAAATCTTCCCAATGAAGGAGAGGAAACTTCTAAACAAAAATCTCCCTTGTGCAAGCAACACAAGTTATCCCGTTGAACAACTAGAGAAGGAGAGAAAATTCGAAATCTTCAACATAATGAGCAATGGCTCTCCTTCCCTCTTTTATGCCAAGAGAAGGCTTCCTTTCCATGGAATCCACCCATTAGGGTTTCTCTCATCCAATAATATTCCTCCTATGAAAAGACGTTGTCTTCTCATGCAAGCTACTCCTCCTTAGGCAACGTTGTTTGAATTGGTCAAACTTGACCCAGTCTTCTTGTATTTTCCCATTTTCACACTAGGAGATGACAAATAAGCCACTTAAGTGACCCCCTTTGCACATTTGGAGTGTTTATTATGCTTCTTCATGGGCTATCTTACCCATTTTATTTATTTTATAGAAAGGAAAGAAAAATTAATGTTCCGATTAACTTAATGAAAATTTTGGAACATTAGGTCCTCCCTCCCAAAGATTGCTTGTCCTCAAGCAAGTGCAAGGGTAGATGATTCTTCTCCTCCTCTCATTCAGCACCCATGTATTATGTTCTCCTCCAAGAAATAGGATGCTATCATATCAATAAAGCTCCCACAATGCCTCTCCTCGATGTAAATTAGCTATCAGCTATCATCATGAGAAAGTGAGGTGCTCAAGAGAGTGGCAAAGTGTTGTCTAGAGGTCCTCCCAAGGTATGGAGTCTGAAATGTTTGGGAGACATTCTCCCCATGTGTATCCTCCATCCCCTAGCAATCAACCATGCAAAATAAGTCACCTTCCAACTAGGTAACTCCTGAAATCATCCTCTACCTTGAGTCCATGTAGAATAGGTGGGCTGAAAATATGATCATGGTAAGCTTCATAGCCTACCCCATTGTCCTCTTCTCCACTTATGATAAGTGTGGAGTAAAAGCTGAATTTGGGCTGCAATAGTGTTGCCCTCAAGTGGCAAGACAAAGTTTAGATCTCTCGAGGATCTCTCCATCAATGTAAATCAAGCTAGCCCAAATCATCTCATATGTGATAAGTTGGAATTCATCATCATATGGTTCACCTCATGAAGAAACAAATTTTTTGTCATGGTGACCATATCCTCTTCCATACTCCCCTTAGAGCATGTACTGCAAAAAGTATGGAGGTCTCCTCCCCCAAAGAACACATCCTTCCAATGTGTTTCTCCTTCCTTATGATGCATATGGGGCTACTGTTGATACATGGCTAAAACATAATGATCTTTAAGAGAGACCCAAACCATCCCATCAAATCCAACACCCATGGGGTGCCTCCCCAAAAATATCAAGCTCTCCAAATGGATCCTCCCTTTTGAAAGCAAGAGATGCAACATGGAAATCAAGACTAGCCCACTTGTTTTTCTGAAATATGCAGTGTGAGAAATATGGAGAACCATACTCCCTATAGGCATCCTCAACTCTTGTGCCACTCCTCCAATGGTGCTTCCCATGTCCAACATTCTACTAGAGAATATGGAAGCATAAATACGTGAGAGCAAGGAGGTGAAACATAGCTCCACACATGGAATCAATGTAGGGCATCATTGGCCTACCTCAATATATAGTAAAACAAGTGTCCTTTCAACCACTTGTTTGCTGCCACATTCATCCTGCAAGATGAGATCATGAAAACATAATTTGGTGCCAATGGTGCACACACCGAAAATCCTATGGCTTTCCCCACAATCCACCAATAAGATGGCCATCATAATTGCTGAAATTGACCATAAGTAAAACAAAACATAATGTGCAAGAAGGAAAGATCCTCCTTGATATGATATGCTACTAAAAAATATAAGAGAGTGCAAAACATAAAGCAAATAGTTACCTCCCTCATCATGTACTCCGGTCTTTGAGCTGAAATGGCTCAAATGAAAATTCTCCCCTTGCAATAGCATAGGGAAGTGGTTGTTCCAACCATATCATCATCTCTCGGGCTATGCATCGACCATATGCTGATATACATCCATTAGGTTGCCCTCCCAAGTGGACTCCTCCATCAACAAATAGTATGCATGAAAATGCATGAAAGGATAATCCATAGATCATGTAGGTGTCATCCTTGTGCTTGTGAACCCAAGCCAAGAAGATCAAGATATAGCAAGGGGTGCTTGCCATCCATTATTCCCTCATCCTCATCCCCTACATGCCTCCAAATTACATCACTTGTGAAGTGGTTTTGAAACACTTCAACAAGTAAACCCAACTCGAAGTGGGTGGCTGGCCGGTGGATTAGGGCCACCATCATCTCAAAGCTCAACTCTTTGACATGGATCTTTGTCAAAGATTCTACTCATCATGTTGCTGCACATATATAGTCCCTCCCATAGAAGTTATTGCTTGGGCATCTAAGACCAAGGAGCAATCCCTTTGCACTATGCTAGTGCCTCCTCCTACTCCTACAACATCTGAATATAATCTCGAGCAACAAGAATGTTTGTTGCTCATCTATACTCCCACCATAATAAATATGTGAAGGTATCAGAATGAGTGGTAAGAATAATACCATCTCATCATAATGCACCCATGCTCCTATCTGTGCCATGGTGTAAGTATCCCCGGTCCTCTTCCTCCTCCACATCCCATGAAAAAGGATAGGTCCTATGCCGGCCAAACTCTCTTAAGAGTAGCCAACGCATTGCCTCTTGCTGCCTGTATCATAAATTTTCAAAAGGCTCACCATCCTCTTGCCTCTCATCCACATCCACTCAACTCCTCGTGGATGTCCCCCTTCATCTGCATCTTGGTTTCCTCCCAACAAGGGCTACCATCTTCCCAAAACAAATTTTGGCTTTTGCATTTCATGGGACATTGAAATGCAATCTCTTCCATGACAAGGTTTCTAAACCCCAACCTCAATGGTGGAACACAACATATCAATGATGTATAAGGATGATGGCACAACGCATTGACAATTTCTTTCTCTAACAATCAACATGCAATGATGTACAATCCTCCATAAGAAATGAAAACTTAGGCATACCTTGGAGAGTTTCGGAAGAATCTTGTGTTGCTGCAAGAATCTCTTCCTCAATGTTGGATGCCTCAATAGTGGAGATGAAGGTTGCTTCTTCCATCACTATGACAAGTATGTGCCTCTATAGCGGTGGTGAGGGCTCCTCCCTATTTTTACCAAATCTCCGATCAATCTTTGAGAAAAATCAGCGAGAGTAGAAACCTTGCATGGCCCCCATGGATGAACCACCAAGGATTTGCTTCACCCTCAAGGTGCGGCGCTGCAACTTCTACGGCCTCTTTGTCTACTACGGGATGTAACGGAAGAAAGCCTCTAACTTCTTTACCCAAACCTGCTTTGCACAAGTGAGTGATCCATCGAAAGTGGACAATAGGAATCTATTGCCACTCATCATCCCATAGTTGTGGGGTCTTCTCTCTTCCTTCTGTTGAATACATTGTGGAAAGATAGAGTCTCTTGGAAGGCTCTAGGGTTTGTTCCATGGAAAATTTTAGGGGCTAATATTCGCAATTGGGCTAATTTTACATGGTTTTCCAAAAACAAAGATTCGCTAATTTCCATTTTTTTCTAAAAATGATTCTCCCAATTATATATATATATATAATTATTTTACCTTAAATATCGCTAAGATTACATAGATACTTTATATAAAATCATTGTAAATTTGAATATTTTTACAAATATATGACCAAATATTTTATAATTTTCATGTTAGGGACTAGTAAGATTCGCCAAGCTTTCTAAAGTTTAAGATACATCTCTATCCAAGTGTTTCTCATGCTCCATTTCTCCTCCTTGGTGAGAGTAAGAAGTGCATGGTCCTTCCTCTTCTCTTTCTTCGTTTTCTCAACCTCCTTGGAAAGGCCTTTTTTGGATCTAAAAACTAATGAGAGTAATCTCATCATTTGCGTCATCTTGATCTCTTCTATCTCTGTTTCGAACTTCCATAGGTTGGGCCGAGTTCAAAGCTCGATACCAACTGTAATATTGCTTTTGAAATATTCTTTGTGTACCAGGAACATTACACACACAATCGCACTCGAGCCTAGGATCCACCTTACCGTTATCGCGCAATCACTTATCGCTATCACTATCTTGAAATCGTAGATTGTAAAGTACTTTGTTATCGCCTTATGTCGCCCGCTCATAAACCCCCGATGCGATATATCACATCATAACTCTGCATCGCATCGTAGCTTCGCATCTGATAACCTTACCACCACGTCACTTCGCTTATCGCATATCACAAATCTTATTGCTAACCATCCATGTTGTCTCCTCTGATTGTGAAATGTGATAATCCTCCGATCCCCGATATGCGATAACCCCTTTGTCTTGCGATTGCAATATGTCGGATTGTAATTCCGCCCCGATAATGTATTCACTCCGCTTCACTCTGTGATTGCGATTGTGATATATTTTAATGCACTTACTCCTCCCGCCTATTATTATTTCACTTAATAGCTTCTCCCGCTTATTGTTCTATTCCCATGCCTTTCACTTACTTTCCATTCTCGCGCTTCAAATCACTCCCCTCCACTCTCATCCCGATACGTGGCCAATATCACAAGGCTTTCGAAAGCATAGGCAGAATTTCAGAGGCAATTATAGGTTTTTCATGAATTTCTCTCAGGACTTGTTTTAAAATATTTTGATATCTATCAACAAATATAACAACACCTCCTCAAAGCTCAAAGAAATATCTCTTATCTTGGTCAGGGTATTTATTGTTATTCGAATATTGAGGACCTGTTAAAACAAGAGGTGTTGCTCACCTGAAAGGTGGTTATCTTCCAATTGGTTACTCCTTTTAGTTAGTTGCTCCTACACTTTTGTAGATAAGGGTACAAGTGTTCTTTTCAGTTGGTAGATTGCACTTTTTGTGGAGGTATTTTTTTCCAAACAATGAGGAGCACTCAACCACCTCAACTTAGCCACCTCGAGCTCCATGCTGCCATGATCTGTCTTCATTTCTATTTCAGTTTTATTTTTACGTTTTGGATAAGCTCTACTATATGTAGGGGGTTGTGATAAAGTCTCAGAAAAATATTTTCACTTTTTATGGAGGCTTTTTACAGAACTCCTTTTTTGTATATATACTGTGTAATGCAAGGAGAAAGGGGTAGGTCAGTTTTTTATTTCATGGAATATTGTGTGGTATATTGAGTTATAATATATCCAGATGCACTCTTGAGGACTCACAAAATAAGTGATGTGTGTATTGTTTTCCCTTCTGTTTTTACATACTTTATTTGTCTTTCCAGATTTATCATAAAAGTTCTATCTTATGTTTTTATTTGTCTTGTGAACCTCCAATACATATGGATCTATTTTTGTAAGTCTTGTTCCAAGCTTTCCTGATTCAATATGAATTGAAGATTGTTCATAAGCATTATTTGAGGTGGAATTAGATCTCGTTTCATGTTTTTATATATATTTTGATCTAGCATGCATGTTAATCTGTTTTTTTCATTCTTGATTCATCAAGAATTCCTGATTCATGAGGTCATGTTAGGCAAAAGCATTCCTTGTAATGGGATTCTCAAAATGTAAAGTGAGATTCTTGTAAGTCTTTTAAAAGAATTCTTTCACTATACATTTTAGATCTAGAATTTGTGTTACCCTTTCCTCTTAGCAGTGGGCCTCTGTTTTACATATCCACTATTTGTATTCCATTCTTCTAACCATCAGACTACAAACTCAAACTTGCTACCACATTATGCACCAGTGCCCTCATATGCGTGAGAGATTCTTATTGGCTCAAAACCCATTTCAGTGTGTATGAGTTTCAACCACTTTCCAAAAAACTCAAATCAAATTATAAGAAAATCCCTTGAGCTTAAGATGTGTCTGGTCAGGCGCTTGTCACAATCCAAGTGCTGATTCCAGCGCTAACATGTATGACAAAAAGTGTTTGTGAATAAAATATATTTCAGTAGTGAGCTTTGTATAACCGAAGAAAGTGTTTGCAAATAAAATGTATTTAAGCGCCTCTAATAGAATAGAAGAATTAAATGTGTACTTGCTAGTATGAAGAGATCAATGCCATCCTTGCTATAATACCTTAAATTTGAAACCCAATAATATGGGAAAAAAAAGTTCATTTATTTATTTTATTGCAATAAAAATAATATTTACATTTTCCTATGTTAAACATTGGAAATCATTTTTTTTTTAAGTCAAAGATGGAAATAATAAGAACACAACAAGTAAGTTATCACTATAACTTATCAATCATGAAGCATACACACTCTCTAAAAAAGGAATTGGAGTTCAACCTGGACACATTTACTTGGAGGAGATCTTCAATGGAGAAAGCATAAGCTTATTGTCTTTTCCTTTTTGACTATATGATCTTAGACTTCTTCTCTTATCGATGTTGTTTTTTTCTACAGTTTTTATGTGGGATGAGATCAATTTTCTATCTTCTACTAAATATTGTTCCTAAATTTTAATATGAAGAAATCGGAAATATGTGCATAATGTAGATGTACAACACTTATATTAATATAAGTCATTCAAATTTTCTTTTCTCTCTCTAAAAAATAAAATGTAATGTATCACTATAACATCCAGACCTTCAACATGTAATTGAAAACTTGCAAAATAACATCTCAAAGTGAAAATATTTTTCCGTTATCCTTTGTTTCCACTGAAGAAGATAAATTTATCAATATATTTACAGTTAATAGTCACATAGTTTTAACTTACAAATAAGATTTGAGAGCCACTTAATACATATAAATAAGTAATGTTTGATAAAGCCACATTCCAAGTTTAATATTAGTATATTATATATACAGATTTTCCCAAAGTTCTTTTTCGAAGATGTTTAAATAAAACTTTTTGGAATTGCACAACCATTATAAACTTTATTCTTATAAATTTTGTTAAACTAATTTGTTTTTATAGCTAAAGTGGTTTTTATTTTGTTGGAAATTAATTTAACTTTTAAACTATTAGTTCGAATTCGTAAAATATATTGTAATTATCTAATTACCAAATACTATTGGAATGAAAATTATGCAAGAAAAAGCTATCCATTGATGAAGATGTTGATTTCAATTCCTAGACGGTACAAATAGTTTTGTCCTCTAAGACTCTTATTTCATCATCCACATTAATACTTAGACCCATTGTGTCTCTTCTCTCATTGCCAACTTAGAGTGTTTGTTGTTGTCTCCTTTGCCCAATAATATTCACAATTGAGTGTGAAAATAATGCTGAATTTCTAGGAAAATATGTAATACATATTATTAAAGGTTGTGTCGTGAATCAATGATCACAATTAAGATGTTGAATATATGAATAGATATATGTTACGAATAAAACATATTTATAAATAATATATATATTTAAATAATAAAGTAAAAGTATTAAATAAATATTTACTATTACGAAGAGTTTTATAGCTACACCCAAAAATAATAACTTTAAAGTTAAAATTCAATTTTTTCTAAAAAAAACTTTAGGCATTGGGTACTGTTTGGGGAAGAAAGTCAATTTCTCCCAAGGCAAGAGAGAGGTTGCTAGTACCATATCAACCGTTAATAAATATTTATTTAGAGGAATATTTAGAGTGCAACAAAGTTACTCTATTCTGGAGATTCAACATGTCAACTTATAAAACTTAAACCTAGTCAGAGAAAATAACAACTATTCTATGCAACCACCCAAACCTCCACTCACAAAATCCAATTATATATATAATTATTAAATACAAATAATATCTATAATTTATACTAAATATTTAAAAACAAATTTTTAAAATTTATTAAAAATAAAGATAATAAAAGGGTAATGAATAACTCATCGTTGTCGTATCTCCTTAAGACGTTAAACTTTCCAAATAAATGCCATCCAAATCTTTGATTGGATGTCTTCATTTTCTTGCATATCCACATTGATGGGTCAATGGTTCGAATATTGTGTCTCCCATCTTTCCAAATTTGGGAACTTGTCTCGTCTTTAAGACCTTTTCTTCTATAGCTTTTCATATAATTCATATTGATCTCAATGTCCAAGGAAGATTGATAATGAAGAATGAAAAAATGATATCTAATGAAAGCATTTAAATTATTGCTGTCAATACCTGATAAAGATTAATATTTAATGAAGACAAATAAAATATAGTTTTTAATGTTACCTAAATTATTTTTTCCTAGTGATTCCATAGAACATGGTGAAATTCCCCAACATGATTCATTGTTGGTTAAAGCCATGCTAACCTTTTTTTGAAATTAGATTTCAACAATTGGGTTTTGTAGTAAAACATAAGATTTTTATATTTAGGAAAAATGTTATAATAATATAGAATCTTTATAAAAAAGGAGAAATACATTACAATAAATTTTCCTAATTTTCAACAGTTTTTCGGCTTCATTCTTATTCGATTTTTTGGTGAGAAGGGAGACACAACAATTGATAACAAAATGTCAATAACAACTCATAACCCAGAACCAGATGGACTAAAAATACCAGTGAAACCAAAATACATCTAGGATAAGAATATAACCCACAACCATTAAGGATCGAAGGAATTAACTGGAGTTGGGTTGTCCAGTCCATTGCCAAGCGATGGCGGGGGTTTAAAGCCACCATGGACATGAGTTTTCATGTGATCCAACCTCCCTCCCAAGCGATCCATTTTCTCATAGAGCCTCCTTTGACCTTTGTTGCAATGTTGCCAACCGATCTTACATGTGCCATTGGTTGCGTTGCAGATAAGTCATGAAGTAGATCATCATGTTTCAATCATCATGGCGGTCTTGGATTAGCTTCTCAAGAAGAAGAGTGACATGCTACAACTGATTCTTATGAGCATCGAAGGGAGGTGGAAGATTCACCTTGTTAGGAGAGAACATTGGGTTGTGGTCTATCTCCTCCTCCAACTCCACATCAATCCTCTTGTGATGTGCCCTTTATCCTCTTCGGGCTATGCCCCTTCGAGCCCTCCCACATTGAAAATGCATAATTTAAAATTTCGGTGCCCCTCAAAAAATCCTCCTCAACTAAAGCGACACAAAATCGACCTGTAACAATAGTAAATTATATCTCCCAACCCCAAACCCACATAGAGTTTATGGAAAATACAAATATTCCATTCACAACCAAGTAGAGCTACCCCCAAGCAGAACGTCCCTTGCCAGGAAGTTCTCCTTAGAATGGCTACAACACCCCTGAACTACTGCAACTTAAATGACACTACACCAACCTCCGCACCCAACTCCACTTTACTGCGCCCCCTCATCAACACACAAAATCCAGAAACCTCTAAGGAGGACCCCTTTGCAGTAGACACCGGACGATAGGAAACAAGAGGCTTCAACCCTAAGCCATAAGAAAGACCTCCTCCATTTGCTAAATTTTGAAAGACCCAACTCTAGAGGTAGCCCGAGATATTTTTAGGAAACATAAAACCATCCCAATCCCCAACCATCTATATCCAGGACCACATGGGAGTCTCAAAAATGGAGAAAAACACCAGGATACCCAACAACAAACAAATTTGATAATGCCCAAACTCTTAATTCAGAAAAGTGAAAAGCCTTCCAATCATAGATCTTACAGATCCAATTTAAAATAGTCCCACTGGTAGCAATGGTGAGAGGAAACCAACAATCTTTCCTAAAGGGCACATACAACTCACAAGGGATAAGAGATACATCATTGAACCATAAGGAAGGTCTCAAGATGCTTACTATACTGCAAAACAAAAGTGTGTGGTTCAGATTCCTTTGTGCACTAACAAAATCAGATGTAGCTTGACCGACATGAACTATGCTCATAGGAAAGTTGCTTCCACTGGTCCCCTACACCGAGATCCCAAATTTTTGACCTCTGCGCTCCCTTCAAATGTGATGCAGGGATTCTGCTATAGAACAGATCCGAACATATAAAACACACACTCCTTCACTCAGCATGAAAACTCTCAATAATTCTTCATTAAAACCATAAAAATATTTAGCTAAAAATACATATGAAGGAAGGAGAGCCATTCAAATGAAATACTGATATATAAACATAAAAACTCTTTGGCGAAATATTACATTGGGTGGCCTCTTAGCTCTCGGCCCTTCAAACCATCTCTCACTCTCACTGACTCCTTACTGCTCTCATTTTTCCTTCATCCTCACAAAACCCTCCTATATATACATAAATAATGAATTTATTTCACTCCATAAATTCCTCCACACAAATCTCAACTTAAAATCTAATTTAGATTTATCTTTTTTTGGTCTCAACTAAGTCCCGTTTATGGAATTCCTAATCCCTAGATTATCTACCTAATTCAAATCCACTCATATCCTTAATTTAAGGAATATTTACAATAATCCTCACATTTATAATTTCTCTCCTAATTTATTAAAAATGAGCAAATTAATTAATAAAATAATTAAAATATCTCACCCCTTTAATTACACAATTGAATAATGAAATTTAGCTTTGATGCTCCTACATCAGACTCCCCATGTAGAGAAGTTTCCATAGACTCCTGTGTATGAGGTCCGTCGCTTTTCTGTAACAATGCAATCTAGCCACAAGTCCTGATGACTTTCTCCCTCCAGGATTCCAAACTCTGTTTTGCCGTTGGTCCTTCGAAGTATCAACTCGATTTGGTAACTCATCATTCAATCTGTCGATCAGATTCCATCGGCTTCTCCAACACTTTCTTCTACCAATTCCTTGGAGTAATTCCTCTTTGTCGAACTCTTTCGTCTCCAACTAAGCTGAATACTCAACTTTCTGCATTGGAAAATAATCAAGAACTCCTTCTTGATTACTACTGTAGTATTTTATTGCTTTTATAGCAACAATTCTCTCATCTGGTACTGTACCTGCATTCACCAACAAACTATTAGTTTTAAAAAGATAAGACCCTTCGGTCTCTTTTGATGCTTCAGGCATCAATCTCCCATCATCGACTTTCTGCACTTCAATAGATTCTATTTCGAACTACTGGCTGCTTCCATCTTCATCCCGTTGGATCAATATTTATGTCTTCTTTATGTCTCTATGGACACAACTCCCTTGCTGCTCCTGATCTTTCATCTCAACTCCAAATAATTTCCACTCAACTTCTTTGACTTCGACATCATATCTGTTAATTTCATTTTTTGTACATACACTTACATCATTATCTGAAAAGTTATAACATTCATTCAACTCTATAAAAATTTAATCTCTATCATGTATAGTAACTGTAATTTCTTTTGGATCAGGTTCTGCAAGTTTTACTTCCCCATCAGGTTCCTTAAGCCATCGTTCTAAGAATTTTATTTCCATGTGAAATATTTTCAGCACTTCATCACAAATTTCCTTCCCAACTTCATACTCCCTCTGGCAATCTTCCTAAGTTGTCCTGGTTTCAGCATCATTACATTGTAAACTTTTGTCAGCAAATTCACTAAACAAATACATTTGTTTACCTCCTTGGAATATCTCTTCGGCATTTCCATTTTGCTTTTGCTCCATAACAAATTCAACTTGTTGTATTACCCCAAACAAGAATTTATTTATGATTTCTTCCTGTTGTAAAAAATCAATACCTTTCTCCTCTGAAAGGCATTCTTCATCAAACTCCACCTCAAGGGTTTCATTCTCCTCTGTGACAGTTTCATCGGACTGCTCACCATCTTTCGCACATCCTACAAACATAGATAAACTGTGATATTTAACAATGAAAGGCTTCATAACTTCATCTGCTTCTCTCGCCAACACATCTTCAGATGCTTCTGAACTATCCCAATAGTTCATGAGATCTTTCTCATTGACCTCTTCGCCCATACTTTCACCCTGTTCTGGGCCACAAATGGAAATGTCCATTTTTAACTCAGCCTCTTTGAGTTCTTCACACCTCAACATCTGTTCGAGCTTCCTTAGCTCTTCTGCCAACTGTATGTTTACTTGCTTTTCCCTCTTTGCATGTAGATTCTGCCACTTTAACTTCTTTCTCATGGTCCAACCATGTGTTTGGTCTTTCAAATTTTCCTGCAATAATTCCATTAACAATTCAAGTTGAATTGTTATCTCAGCCTTCTCCCACTTATAATCTTCATCCGTCAACTACTCACATATGCCACTTGCCTTGGCATTTTCCTTCTTCTTCCCTCTGCTATGGTCTTCATCAGATCTTCGGAAATGACTATCAGCAGTCATCTTCTCCTCCTTTGTGAACTTCATATGTTCACGTGTGGATTCCACTTCTCAGCAATCCTTCACACTTACCATTACTCAAAATGCAAGTTCTCCTCCTGTGCTTAGCTTCGCTTGGTTCTCTGTTTTGGAACCAATCTCTGGCAACCCTCTTGCTTCACTTTACTGCAAACAACACTTTAGTAACTCATGTGTTACAATTACCAATTCTTTGGGTGTCAAGCTCTGCCGATCATGCACCCAATTACATTCAGACTCTTAACTTATCTTACGACTCTTTGACTTTAGACTTACACCAATTCTTCATGAAAATACTCAATCTCAACTCAAACTATCCAAACTTTCATTTGACTCTAATGTGATCTGTTTTCACTTCAAGATTCGACCCAATAATTATGGCAATGTATATTTCACATTTATACAATCCTTCAACAAACATACACCCCTAATACATTTTTAGGATGTAAAATCTTCATTTTCTTTCATACTTCATTTTTTATGAAAGATCATCAGTTTCCCATTATCGTTTCACATGATGCAGAAGTCTTTAATCGAAATGCAATTCAGGTTTTTCAAGATTTATTTTAAGGTGAAAATAAATAAACCATTCAATCTTCAATGTTCAAAAATACCTTCCTGAATTATCATACCTCATGTCTTGTTAAGGTTATTAATAAACATTTCTCTCTGCAGTCTCAACCCTCTGGTTTCCACTCTTCTGTGTTGTCTTTGTCACTGTGTACAGAGAACAAGCAACTTCTTCAATGAATGATGTACAACTCGTACATTGTGTTCATCTTGAATATCACCTCCTTAAATGCCGTCACATGATGGTAAAACAAAGATTTTACAACATCAAGCAATTATGTTTTCAATCACCAATCAAAAGAATTCTTCTTTTCCCAACTACAAGCTTTGGTCCAAAATGACTTAACCAAAACTGTGAAGAATCCACATTATGCATAATAAACCCTCTCACATAAAAATGCATGTTTCTTTTTACATCAACCAGAATTAGTACACCTCCGCATTTGCAACTCTTTCATAACATTTACAAAAGATCATCTTCTCAAGTATGGCAAGGAAATTTAATCATCCAGATTTTTAAAATACCTCTACTCAATGAATATCGATGCATTCAATGAGCACTTACCTTGAATCTTCTCGTGGTTGAAATTATTCAATCATTCTCTCGTGTATTCTTTTATGAATATATTCAAGACTCTATAGATTTATGTTGAATGTGTAAGGTCCATTCTCTCCCCAGCAAATAAATCTATTTCCAACAAATTTCTAACATAAATATTTTCCCAGCAAACAAATGTTAGAAACCTTCAAAGTATGCACAATCTCCCCTCTTAGTTTAAGCCAAATTCCCTCATCTCAATTTCTTCAATTTCAATTTCTTGCTTTGAAAACATGCAATCTTAATATAACCGAATATCCTTTCAAGATTACATTCCCCCAAAAAAAACGTTCATGAATTTTTCAAAGACTTTACCTCGATCAATCCCAGTGACCTTTTCTTATGCTAGAAGGTGTTATCATGGAAATACTGGATTCATACCTTGAATATTCTGCTGGAGCTACACCTCTTTCACAAACCCCACACATTCCTTTTTAAGTGCGTTGATATGGCTTCCCAAAAATTTTATGTCGAAAACACAATTTCCACTTCACCATTCTGCTGCGCCACTTCAATTCATATTTTTTTTTATAGGCTTAAATTCATGCCCAACTCCACCTTCATACAAGTCATTAATCTAGAAGAAAATGCTGGATTGTTTTTGAAGCTGCTGCAAAAATAAATCATCGCACTGATTTAAGGCCCAGGCTTATCCTTCATACAACATGTAATTGATCAATTTGTCAAATTAGCATGCAATTCCATTATAAATATTGCCTTACACAAACAAACTCCACTACCATATTCGTTAAATCCGCAAGGGATTGTTGTGATTATATATCACCATTAACATTGCGTTTAAAACCACATTGTTTTATATTATACAATGCAAATCCACATTGATCCGCCACCGTTACGTAAACGCTTATGCAAACGCTTTAACAATGTCGTGTTAAAGTTTTGGCACTGATATTTTACAACCAATGCAACGATGCTTTAACACTGTGGGTTCGACCTACGTCTGAATGCAAGCCAAATTTTAATATCACTGCAGTGCATCTTAAAACTACAGCTGCAACCCTCGACTATCCACGAGAGCATTGAGCCACTGGTTGGCAGACTCCTTGCTGCAAGATTGGTCATAGCATTTCGGCCTCCGTTAGCATTGCAAAGCCTGATCATGGTGCTTCAAGCCACCGTGCAACACTCCCCGTTGCTCATATCCATGACTCGAGAAAACTCCTCCTCATTGCTGCGTGGACATAGCTCCATAAACCAATTCACTCCACCTTCGATTGCTTGATGCTACAGCTCTGCTTGCGAGCTAGTAGACTGCTACACCATCTCGTGCGATGTCCAGCTGCGGGAAGCACTACTACAACTTTTCCAATCGATCACCTGCATTCAAGTTTTTCTCATAGTGCATGCATAAATTGCAGACTTAAACAAAAAGTATAATATATCAATCAACTCTCTCCCAAGCTCTCGCAGGAAATAGTTTCCGGCTTTGATACCAAATGATGCAGGGATTCTGCTATAGAACATATCCGAGCATATAAAACACACACTCCTTCACTCAACAATAAAACTCTCAATAATTCTTCATTAAAACCATAAAAATATTCAGCTAAAAATACATATGAAGGAAGGAGAGCCATTCAAATGAAATACTGATATAAAAACATAAAACTCTTTGGCCAAATATTACATTGGGCGGTCTCTTGGCTCTCAGCCCTTCAAACCATCTCTCACTCTCATTGTACTCCTTACTGCTCTCAGTTGTCCTTCCTCCTCACAAAAACCTCCTATATATACATAAATAATGAATTTATTTCACTCCATAAATTCATCCACACAAATATCAACTTAAAATCTAATTTAGATTTATCTTTTTTTGGTCTCAACTAAGTCCCGTTTATGGAATTCCTAATCCCTAGATTATCTACCTAATTCAAATCCACTGATATCCTTAATTATTTAAGGAATATTTACAATAATCCTCACATTTATATTTTCTCTCCTAATTTATTAAAAATGAGCAAATTAATTAATAAAATAATTAAAATATTTCACCCCCTTAATTACACAATTGAATAATGAAAAATTAGCTTTGATACTCCTGCATCAAAATGACCAACATCACACCAGCTGAATCCCCACTCCAATGTAGTGACCCCAAGCATAGGATGTTGTGCCTGGAAAACCACAACCAAACTACCAACTTGCATAACCAGAGCTTGACGCCTTCCTCCTTATGTTATGCCCATACCAGACCCTACCAACACGATCGACTAATTTGTCAACCAATTCATCTAGAATACTCCCAAATTCTATAGAGTTTCGTGCATTAAATCTTGGACGTAGGTAAAATGATGCATACCATGTGAAGAGACCTAAATTAAGGGGTGGGAGGTCCTCCCTAATTCAATATCACCATGTGCCGCCACCCCATCAAGGAAATGAAAAAGATTTTATAATCTATTTATTTTTAGTAAATTTATCTTTTACACAAAACTTAAGTTTAATTTTTCTTATTTTATATTCTTTCTCATTTTAATTATTTTTTCCCCTCTAACAATCCTTATATTTGCATTAAACTATCATTTTTACAATATTGATGTATTCTCATCCTCAATATCTTAAAATCCTTTCCATTTAAAGGGTTGTGAATTTATGCATTCGTTTAAGGGAATTTTTATTTTCTACTCAGAGAATATATTTTTAAATAAGGATGTTTTTTACTAGTTTTCATAAGTACATCGTATATGTGGGGTTTGGTTTTGATTTGATCTTTTGAAAACTTTTGAGGATTTGTGATGAATATTCTCTCCAAAAGTGTGTATTCATTTCACATGACCTATATTTAAACAACATATTTGTTAGTCTTACCACATTCTCTCTACTTGGAGTATTTAGTGGTTAGTTTCTTTATGTATGTGACCATCCTCTTTGAATAAAACCCACTAAATATTTGGCATGTGGTCAATTAATTTAAAAGGATCATCCATATGGAATAAGGCATGGTAGATACATGTTACTTATTAATGTTGCAGCCATTAGCAGTTAGGATTTGGGTAGTGAAAATCTATTTATAAAAGTATAAAGCTATGTTATGTTTTCTCAAGTATTTTCACTGAAGCTCTAATCATTTGGAGGTTTCCCCCTTGAATAGACCCATTAATATTTCTCTCTTTTTGGATTTAGCAATATCAAGGTTTATGTAGGTTCAATACTCTTTTTTTCTCCTATTTTACTTTATGCAATTTATATTTCTTTTAATGTTGATCATAATTTTATTCATGTGGATTAAGTAAATTGAAAGCAATATTTGAGCTCTTTCATATACTAGCATGTGGTTTATTTTTAGATCATCTTGTTTTTGGGTACACATGTGTTGCAACATTTTTAAACATAGTTATTTATCATTGAATAGGTAAAACTATAGTTGGAGAGCATACAGCTGAGCGATACATCTAAAGTCACTTAGTTGGATTCCCTTATACACCTCTATTAGAACCATATTAGAGAGAATCTACATATAAATCCAATATTCCATGTACCTTCAAGTATATCTCTGGTTATTATCATAAAAAGGTTTTATAACTCATTAATAAATATCTCAAAGAGGTTTTATCACTTTAAATTTTCAAGTAACTAGTGAGCTTTTATAAAATACTTCACTTTTGGAAGGCGTAACATGACAAAATGGATAGAAACATGTGAGTTAACACTATGCACTCAAAGTAACCTTATTCTAGGTGAGAATTAGAGAACATCCAATTGTATGTAATAAAGGTGGAAAAAAAATCATGGTTGGTTAAGAGACACTTCACAAACTTGGAAAAGGGGATGAGATGGCCCATTCCAACACTAGAAAAAATGGCCACATTATGCTTTTTCCTTCACATTCCTATTGTGCTTCACTCCAACTCCAAATCTAAATTCCCAAGCATTATTTATTTCTTAATTCACTTCTATCTTTTTTTCTCTACACATGATTCAATAGTAAGGGTGCTTACTTCTTTGAAAGAATGGATAGAGGGCATATGAAATTATAAGACACTAGAGCGATCCATTGATTTGAGTGTACGTGTGAGGATTATGAGTTAGGCTAAGATTCACATGGCTTACAAACTTCCTCATGAAATATGGATATGTTATTCCTTTTAGAGCACACAAAGAAAGAAAATAGGTGAACAAATTTTATGTGCAAAAGGTATCTAGAATAAGGGTATTCTCCGATAACATTCTTTTTGTGGCTCCCTATCCATTCGTGGTCAAACATTCTATATTTATATAGAATAATAGTTTGATCTTTTTATAGTATCCTATTAGTTATTGCTAGTTGCCGCACAATTTTCCTTGCAACATTATTCGATATTTAAATCAATGAAATAATGAAACATTGGTGCATATTATAGATTCTCTCACATCGTACTGATCATCTATATTGGATATAAATGTCTCAAGTGTAATGTGAAGGAAACTATATCAAGTGGTTAATAATTGTTACAACAATGACACATCTTTGACATTGTTATGAATCTTAAGACAAGTTAGGAACTTAAAACATTAATCAAGGATAAATTAAAACCACAAAGGTGTGTCAATATAATATCCATAAAAACACACTCTAATTATCTATCTTATGTTTTATATGCTTCAACATTCCCTTTCCCTAGTTTAAGGGTATGCTAATTTTCATATAACTTTGAAAATTGAGATGTTTATAAGTAGAAAGAATTTTTCTTTTAAAAAAATTACTAAACATGTACTAGAGTGGTTATAATATACATTCTTGCAATAAATACTACACACTAATTAGAAATTAGCTTCACTATAACTATTTTCAAACTTGAAGTTATCATTTTAGAGAAAATTTTATAAAAGTTACATCATAATGAGATTGTTAGGAATAAAAATGTGAGAGAAAATACAAATTACAAATTGAAAACAATAACACTATTTTACCCTTAAAAACCTAAATAGGGGAAACCCAACATTAACAGGGCTATTCATTTCCTTAACCAAATTCGACCAAGTCATCCAAGTGATATTTCACAAGTTATCTCTAGGCCTTAAAATGGAGTATCCAAAGCCTTTTTAAAATCTTCATTACATCAAAGTCCACGAGCATAAGCCATGAACCCAAAAACCACCAATATTGGTCTAAACTAGATTCCACTTATTGACTCTTTTATCAGATCAATTTTATCCTAACATTCTGCCCCTTTAAAATTGAATTGGGGAAATTAGCCAGGTCCTACACCCCTCAAAATTTATAATTAGGGTATTTAGGAATCCAACATGCCCCCTCATCACCTAGGTTTACCTCTAAAATTTACCGGTAATTTACTGGAAGTACGTATGCCTAACTAGGTCTTACATTCATATGCCCATTTACATGTAATTTAAAAAAAACCAACCTAATGATAAAACATTATTTTAATTGTTGGTATTTCCTTTAGGACGCCATGGGAGCACACTTACCATGTCCATTGCTTCTTTGCTAGCATCTCTTTTGCTAGTGCTTGACCACATCCCTTAGCACCTCCACAACTCTCCATAGTATGTTCTTCTTTGTATGCTTTGTACACTAAAATCTCTACCAATACCTTGAATATTGACTAATTCATGTGCTCTCATGTCAAAACTTGTGATGCATTTCTATTTTACATGCAATATACCCTTCCCATCACAAATATATTCTTTTGGATTACCTTTAAGCTGAAAAAAAATGTTTGTTTACACACATGCTTCTCACAAACAACAATATCTCACAACCATGGCTAATGCCTCTAATATGAATTTTAGTATTTCCATTGCCTTTAAGACTCCATAGTAATTCACTCAACATGTTTGTTGCTTCTTTTATTAGCACTTTTCTCTCTATTGCTTGATAAAGCCTCACATCCTCCATTGAAATCCCATTTCATGAATACCTTTCAACTATAACAATATATGATACATCATCTCATTCAGGCATTCTATCAAACACTTTGTGTGCATCCTCCAAGTTCAACAATTTGACATACATATCAATGGGGGCACTCTCCACAAACATGTCCCAGTCCATTCCACTCCATAGTAGCTCACAACCATGGCTTTGATACCAATTGTTAGGAATAAATAGATATATTAGAGAAATAATTAATTTTCAATAATAACATGCATAAATCATGCACAAATCATTGACACATGATTTACCCTAGAAAACCAACCAAATATATATTTGTTCCCTTAACTAAATCTCAGCAAGCTAGTCAAGTGATCCTTCACCCTCTAGGGCCATTACAATGAAGTATCTCAAACCTATTTAAATGCTTCATCACGTTAGAATCAACAAACAAAAAACCACAGATTATTGAAACCATTAACATGAAAAAACCAATAACATGACATTTTATTAACTCTTTTTATTGTGTCAAATTTATCCTGACAAAAATGAATTTGAAGAAGTTAAAACTCATAATTATTTCATATTTAAGAATAACAAAGTAAAAGTGGAAAAAGTTAAGAAAGCTTTTAAGACTTTTCTTTCTTAATTTCTGAATATATTTTTAATGATATGCCACATTATTTAACAAAAGCATAAACGACCTTAATCATTTTAAAGTGAAAAACAACCTCTATTTTTTTTTTTCTGACCCATAGGAATCGACAATTGGGTTAGTCTCATACTTGCATGACATAGGGTCAATTCTAGCTGCTACCACTATACCTCTGGGGGCCTATGACCTGTCCTCCTCTCCATAGACCAGGTCACAATTGGTGGATTGAGCCTTGGATCTATTGATTTGCATGACTTCACATCACTTCGATCACCATTAAGTTGCCCCTAAAACTTTATTAAATTATTTGATATAAAAAATATATTCTTAAAATTAATTTTATTCGTCTCCTCTTTAATAAAATACCTTCCTATTCAAATTATCTTATTAAAATAACATGTTCTTCTATCTCGCTCCTTACAACATTACCCTCTATATTTATGTTTCCAACTTCTATCTCCCTCCTTAAAACATTACCCTCTATATTTATGTTTCCAAAACATTTGTTTTTTAAATATCATCCAAATCTTTGGTATGATGTTACAATGAAAACATATATCCTTTTAAAATATCATCCAAATACAAGTCTTTGGCATGGTGTCATATAAAAATTGATGGGTCAATCAAGGAATCTTATAAAAATAAAATGTTATCCCTTCTCCCTCCTTAAACCATTGAGATCTATTTTTGTTTCCAAAACATTTTCCTTTTTATAGTGTCTTCCATAGTCTTAATAAGGTGTCTTCATTTTCTAGCATATCCAAATTGATGAGTCAATGTTGAGAAAGGCCCCTTTTCAAATTAAAGTTGAGATTAGGTGCCTTTATTTTCTAGCATATCCAAATTAATGGGTTAATGTTTAGAAAAGCCCCTTTTCAAATTAAAGTATTCAACTTTAATGATAATGATTTTGTGTATCTTATCTTTCTAAATTGGATCCAAATCCAAGTCTTTGGTATAGTTTCATATAAATAATGATAGGTCAATCCAGGAACCTTATAAAAATAACATGTTATCCCATCTCCCTCCTTAAACCATTAACATCTATTTTTGTTTCCAAAACATTTTCCTTTTTATAGTGTCTTCCATAAGGTGTCTTCATTTTCTAGCATATCCAAACTGATGGGTCAATGTTTGGAGAGGCCCCTTTTCAAATTAAAGTATTCAACTTTAATGATTTTGTGTATCCTATCTTTCTAAATTGGAAACTTGTCTAGTCTCTTTCGGACCTTCTTCCTTTTATTGTTCTCGATATAATCCATACTGATTTCAATCTCTAATAGAGAATGATAGGTAATCGAAACATCTAAATCATTAATCTCGATATCTAATAAAGAATGATATCCATTTTATTATTAGATATATCACCTTTTTAATTAGATATCCATTTTATTATTAGATATATCACCTTTTTCTTTCTAAAAAATGATATATATTTTATTGTCAGAGATATCACATTTTTTTTCATAATTCTTGGAAAATGGTTAAATTCTCCGATATGATTCAAGGTCTGTCCAGACATGCTATCCTTCTTTTGAAATTAGATTCCAACAAATGGGATTTCAACAGAATTTTATATTCTCGAATATTTTGAATTGATACCAATGATTAAGTACCTTAATATTTATGCAGGTGCTCTTGATATCGATTTCTTCAAAATCTATTTTTATATTGATTAATTTTTTTAATTTAATATTAATAGTTAATTTTTTGCATTCAAAAAAGCTTTCGGCTCAATATATAAGAGATATTGTGATGTATGTAATATTAGGTTAGGTATAGTTGGTTCCATAATTAAAATTATAAAAATAAAGTTAATAACTAAAATAATAATTTTTAATATTATTAGATAATTTTAAAAAAAATTAAGGGTCATGTTTTTAAATTTTGCAAAATAAAATTACATTTTCAAAAAATTTGATCACCCTCCAAAATTAAAATAAATTTACTCTAATTTTTTTAATATCCTAATTTTTAATTCCTGATTTTTACGAAATTGATAAGCGATTCCTAACAAGAATCTTTTGATGTTCAAAACTAAAGTGATCCATGCCAATCTTTTATATTAACATTTAGTATTATTAAACAAAGTGGAACAATGATAAGTATTTTAGGATAGAGATCCTTGGATAATTAATTTTAATGGTTAAAATGTTTATATTAATTAGGGATTTAACTATGATCTTTAATTAAAAAGATGAAAATTATAATTTAATAAAAGAAAGGTATTAAGAATAAACATTTAAATTAATAAAAAAAAGAAAAGTATTAAGAATAAATATTTAAATTAACTAAATTCATATTTATTTTTAGGAGTAGTTTTTAAAGAAAAATTAAGAAAACAAGGGTGACAGTTGCATAGTAACATAGTCTTTGCCTCTTTGTGTGGGGTCCGCGTTTTTTTGTTATTTGAGAATGCTATGTTTCCACAATTGTTTCTACATGTTACACTTTTTCACTCTACATAATGAAAGCTTGTACCACACCTCCTCACCTACATAGAGCATTAACCCCTTCGATTTTGGGTCATGTAACACCATGACTAGATATGATGGAAAGTAGAGCGTGAGCATTCTGAGGAAATATGTTTTATATTGCTTATGAAATATATTTTATAGAACTCTGTTCAAGTATATAAAACAAATATGTGTAAATATCGATGTGGAATAGGGTTTCGCTTATCCGATTGCTTTGTAGATGGTATTTAATTGTTGGATAGATCCCTATGTCTTATGATTTCATTCACAACACACAATTAAATTCCATTGTGTTTCTCTAGTTTCCCACATTGTCAACTCAAACAACCTTCAAATCTCAATCATTATAAGCATATTGTGAATAGGATTTGTCACAAATTTTCTTGTGAATCATTAGCCTCTGAGTAGGATGTCGCCAACTCAATATGTAATATTGAATAATATTATAGATTTTGCATCACACAACCCTACCTCCGAATCTCAACTTTGGATAAGTTTGAGCTATCATTTTTAAAGGTTATTTGGTGATCGGATTATACTAATCTTGGGATTAGTAAGTGTTGGTGCATGCCATCGTATTTAGATAAGCTTAGTCTTAGTTTATTATAATAATCTTATTTTTTAAACTATATATCTGAATGCTATGTTTGCATGCCTAATCCTAGTGCATATGAAAAAAATGATAAGTAAGCTTCCTCATTCTTAAAATTAGTATTAGAATTTTTGACATGTAAAGAGGAAAATGATTGATTCACTTCGACAAATAAAGAAGCAAATGATTGATTCACCTCTTTGACACGTAAATATGTAAATTACCTTCATGTCTTGTAATGTTTGCTTCATCCACAAAATATAAGTGCAACTTGCTACAACTGCAATGTACTCGAGTTCAATAGTAGAAAGTGGGACAAAAGTTTGTTTTTTTCTCAGCCAAGCCACCAAACAATTCCCTAGGAAGAAAGCACCACCATTGTGCTTTTCCTCTCATCTACACTTCCAGTTTAATCAACATCCATGTATGTAGTGAAAGAGAAGTTTTTTCCCTTTGGATACCATAGACCAAATTCCAATGTGGATTATAAATACTTGAAAATTATCTTGGCAACTAAGAGATGACCTTTTTGGGGGGTTTATTGATACCTTACAACTTCACTAACAACTTGCGTAATGTATGACCTTGAGGCTATTAGGCACAAGAGGCTGCCATTCATTGATATAATTTGATTTACTTATGGTGACTGATAATATTTTCTTAGCTTGCATCCCATGACCATAGGAGTACTAGCATGTGAGCATTCTTCTATTCCAAATGTCTTCAACATTTCTTTGAGGGACTTTCCTTGAGAAATGAATATACCTTCTGCTGATTGTGTAATCTATAAGCCAAGAAAGAACGAGATTTCCCCAAGCATAAACATCTCAAATTCATCTTGCATTTCAGCTGCAAAATTTGGCTAAGTAAATTTGCATCACTACCAAAAATGATACTACCAAAAATGATGTCATCAACATAAACAATAATAATTAAAAGTTTACCATTTTCATATTTGATATATAAATTACTATCAGATGTCCCTCTTTTGAAGCCTTGTTGCTATAAGTGTTTGTCTAATCTTGAATACCATGCCCTGGATGTTTTATTTAGTCCATACAATTCCTTTTTCAACCTACACACTTCCTTAAGATTGTCTAACAACCGAAAACCTTTAGGATTTTCTATATAAACCTCTTCTTCAAGATCCCATTCAAGAATGTTGATTTTACATCCACCTGATATACTTTGAAATTATTATGACAGGAAAATGATAGAAACATTCTTATTTCCTTTAATCTTGCTATTGGAGCAAAATTTTCTTCAAAATCTCTTCCTTCAACCCGAGCATAACCTTTACATACTAATCTATCTTTATTTCTAATCACTTGTCCATCCTCATTTAATTTGTTCCTAAAGACCCATTTTGTGTGAATGGCATTTTTATTTATTTGTATTGGAACTAATTCCCAAGTTTTATCTTTCTAAATATGATGTAGTTCCTCATTCATAGCTCTTATCCAATGCTTATCTTGTCTTTGCCAAGAAAAATCTTTTGGCTCAATCATGGACAACATAGAAATTTATGCTTTACTAGAAGTACTTATCAACCTTCTTCTATTTTGAACTCCTACTTCCTTATTCCCAATGATTTGATTTGTAGGGTGATTCTTCAATACATACTTTGAGGGGGTTTTGGGTGAGAGTAGGCTACCTCTTCTTCTTTTTCTTATCTTGATTCCTCATGTGGTTCATCTTCATATTTATTTCTGGTCTCATCAGTCGAGCTAATAAATTTTGGTTTATTTCATTTGAGAGGTAAATCCTCATCCACCTTCACATCAACACTATCAACTATCTTGAATAATTTTTTATTATAATATCTATATCCTATTCTCTTAGTTGAATACCCTAAAAATATCTCTTCATCAACTCTAGTATCAAACTTACCAAGATTTTCATAATTAATTTTGATGTAACACTTACAGCTGAGGACTTTGAAGTTCTTTATTGAGGCTAGTTTTCCATACCACAACTCGTAGGGATTCTCGTCACTATTTGGCTTGATATGTTCTTTATTTAAAATATGGACTATTCTATGAACAAATTCAACACAAAAAGTATTTGGAATACTCGTTTCATCCAACATTTCTCAGGCCATTTGCTACATAGATCTATTTTTCGTGTCCACCACACCATTTTGTTATGGGGTGTTTGCTATTGAAAATTGAGTTCTTATTCCATTTTCCTCACAAAAAACATCAAAATAATGTGAAGTAAACTCCCCACTCCTATCTAAACTTAGGAATTTTAATTTGCAATTAGTTGCATTTTTAGCCATGGCTTTGGAAATTTTGAAATTTTCAAACACTTAAGAATTCTCCTTAAAAATGCAACCCACGTAAGCCTGGTATAATCATCAATGATTAACACAAAGTATTTCTCAACACTCAAGGTTTCATTTATTGAAGGTCCACATAATTCTATATGAACTAGTTTTAGAGGCTTGGTAGATGAGTTTTTGGTAGATGAGTTTCTTTGGTCTCGAATGACACTGGTCACAGCACCGAATTTGGCACGATTTACAAATTAATTATTTCTTAGCTTTGAAATTTTGGGAAAGTCCCTTACAATTTCCATTTTGCTGAAATTCATTATTTAAGTGTCCTAACCTTCTATGCCATAAAAAAATATCATTAAGCTTCCCCAAACAACAATTTTCATTTCCATCATTTAGTACGTACATGTTACTTGGTGTTCCTATAGCCTTAGCTACTACTTTCATCATGTTTGCGGTTGGTGTAAAGCCATTTTGAACAGTGTCCCATACTTCGTAACCTTGAGCCAAGAGATAGACCTCCATTCTTCCTTTATAGAGTGCATAGTTATTTTCATTGAATAGAGGTACACCATTCTTGGTATGCTCCATGACCTCCTTCCAGTTGTTAAACTGCTATTGAAGGAACCAAGCTCTGATACCAATTGTTGGAAATACTTAGACGAGGGGTGAATCAGTATTCCTTTCAATTAGTATTATTATTAATCTTTCAGAGAATTAGTTAATCTTAAATTATTATCAGTGTTTATGCAATGATAGCAGTAAACAAAAGGAACACAAATTCACACAGTTTAAGGTGGAAACCCTCTCCAGGACAAAAACCACCTGAATTATTTTCTAATAATTCTTTAATATTCAACTCCAATTGAAAAGAAAGCTCCAACTTCCTAGAATCTAGAAAAGAATTCTTCTCCACCTCCCACTGGATGGACGCTCCAACGCTCGATATTATTCAATAGTCAACTGAACGGATGCCCCAACACCCAATGAGCTACAACTCACCTAGCCTGAAGTTTTCACAGGCTTGAACCTGTTGGTGACTTCATGCACCAGCCTAGCACCACCCTACCACCCTATAGAAGAATAAAAGAATAATGGACTCCCATACCAGGGAAAATGGTCAACTTTACAATGATATAGAATGATATATAAGAAGAATACACACTAGACCATAACCCTAACTATGACACAACCACCTAATGATGATCCTAGACCTCCGGACACCGCCTCTTCATTGGCAGATAGAAACTTGTACAATTTTTACAATGATGCTTTTACAATGACTTAGTACAATGATTGTATGTTGTGCTTCCCACTTGAAGACTTCATGTGGTGAGCTTCTTGTTGTGGTTCTGAACCTTGATTACTGCTCTTGTCATGCTACCCTTTCTCACTCTTCAGAACATTAGGTCATGCATTGAGTCTTATCTTGATGAATATATAATACCTGCAAAAATTCTTCAAGGAAATACCCATGACATGATAATATCAAAACTTACCTCATCCTGCAGAGCATATGTTAGTGCTAACCAAAAAAAAAAAAATTAGAATACAAAGAACATAATGAAATTAAGAGATGAACATGCATATACAGAATATACTTACCTGGAGCTTACCTCTGCTGCACCTTGATTTGCTTTGTTGCCCTGGAAAGTCTGGTCCTTTGCAGCCCTTGAAAACACATGATCTAGCTTTTTCTTTCCCTCTAGGAGCTCGATATTGAATCTGGTTTATCTCTGTTATTTCAAATCCCTAATCTGTGAATTTTGGTGTTGTAATAGTCCTATGAGTGTTCTTTCCAATGCCATAGGTCTGACCCAATTTGGATTTTTCAAGGCAAAGTTGTGCCCAATCTCTCACAATGGCTTAATTATGGACTGGTTCAGTAGAGCGAACTTGTACGGCGTGCCACGTGTCACTGTTTCCTCATTCGGCTCTGAAATTGATACACAGAAAACTAAAGTCTGTGCACTATCCACCACATTTTACATAATTCCAATTTGATACTCAGAGAGAGAGTTATGACGATTTTACCAAGGTCACCTCTTTGAGATGAATTTCAGGAGCCTGCAAAAACCCTAACTTCCGTAGATCATATCTCCGAAAATATTGCGCACCATGATCTAAAAATTTTACACGAGCTTCCTCAGGATTTTGGATTCGCCTCATACAAATTTCAGCTTCTGAACCTGTTATCACTTAGATTGAACCTCAGGCTGAGAGAGGCAATTCTAAGGTAACCTCAAACCATGCTTAGCCAAGTAGCTAGACCTACTAGGCCAGGAGAGGGCTCTCTCCATATAGATCACAGTAAAAATCACTGAGGTAAGAAGATATTACGCTAGGTATAGTAGCTTAGGGTTTTTGATTTTGATTTGTGTAGGGTTTTGCTGGATCAGGAAGAGTCAAACAGCTAGGGCAAGGAAATTAGGTCAAAATTTGAAGGGTGTTCTATGGGGAAAGGTAGGTAGAAGGTTTTGAAATTTAAAGGATGATTATGGTGAGATGAATATACTGGTGAGGAGTTAGGAAGAGCATATGAGATGAATTCTCCCTAAACTGAAGAAAATAGACAAATTATGCAAAATTCCCCAAACAGAGCATGAAAACATGAATTCTGCCTTTCAACTTGAAATTAAGCATATCATAGACATTAAAATGGTTTATGAGCTTACAATACATTCATACAAATGATCACAAAGGAAAAAATATGTCAAACCATTCATAAGATATGGATCCCAAAGAAATAGCTGCAAATTTATCATTAATGTCCAGGCCAAACTAATACAAAATTGTGTCCTTGAGATGCCAAAGCTCCAAGTGAGTCCAACCATTACAATGACTAAGAAAATACATCATATAGACCTCAAAACCACTCTTCCTAGCCTTAGGGAGTCGAATCCATAAGATAGGGATCAGTTTCACCTACTCCCAAACAAGAATCTAAAGACTAGGAAGACCCAACAATTTGCCTCTAAAAGAGAGGAAACTGATTCATTTGACCTCTAGAGGACTTATCTGATGTATCTACCCTAGATGATAATAAAAACATGACATTTACATTTATCTTAACCTTGTACATCAATAATTTCTCATTTATCAAGATAAAAAGTCAAAAAGTCAAAATTTGCTGAAGATGATGAAAATGGCATTTTCTTGGCAAAAGCGTAGTTCCATGATAGAAAAATAGCCTCTTTTGCAAGCAACATTTGGACGCCTTCTCGGTGTCCAAATCAGCTCCATGATAGCTCATTGGAAATCTCTTTGAGTATAGTTTCCAAATATGCCTCCAGTTTCCAAAATGGTGCCAATATGCCTGTCAAAAATCACTTCTCCCAAGACTGGTAAAATCGCAGCGCCAAGGTCAAAAAGGAGGCAGAAACATGCAAATTTGGTGGTTTTTTTCACTTTTGAGGGACCAGTTCTCCTCTAAATTTTCTGAAACTTTCAGTGGTTGATGTCTTCATCATTCTGAACATGATAGTGATGACCATATTTCCATTAGATTCTCCAATAAAAAGCGCAACTCCCTTGGCAGTTTTCCTGTTTGCCAAAATTGCTCAAAAAAAAACAAAAATGCACTAAAGTGCCAAATGTGCCAAAAATTTCAAAAATTGTGAGGTTACTTTGTTGATCAAGGGCTTGAGGCATGAAGAGACACCTCAGCAAGTATGTCTAACCTCTCTTTCTCCTTTTTCTCAGTTAAAGCTTGAATTCTTACATGGGCTCGTTTGAGCTTGGCCCTTGCAATTTTGTTTCTCATAGCATAGTGCTTTGCCATTTTCCTCTGAATATCATTGTCTTTTTTGGCCTTCCCTAGAAAGATCTCCAGATGAAAATTGGCTCTATCAAGCCATGATTCTCTGTCTCTGCTAATCTCTAGGGCAAGCGGCTCACTTGGAGTGAGCTACTCTGCTAACTCAACTTCTCTCTGTCTCTCACAGGCCAGAGCTCTCTTTAGCCCTATTGTCTTTGGTCTCTATCTTGGAGGCTGATCCTCCTCATCATCAATCTCACAAAAATTTTCCAAGTGCTCCTCCAATAAGGCTTTAGCCCTTTCTGCCTCTTTCTTTGCTTTGATGGTCTTTAACTCATTGATAATCTTCTTGGTCTTCAGTTGCTGATTTTCTTGCTCAAGAAAACCAATCACATATTGTGCTCTATCAAGATTAGCTTGAATTTCATTAATCCTTGCCTCTTTACTCCTAATTAATGCACTGGTGATTCTATCCTCATCCTCCTCATCAAGGTCAATCAACTAAAACTCATTCTTTGTTTCATGTTTATTCTCCCGCTCCTCAATGATTAGCTCTTTAGCCTTTTCCTTGCCCTTGCCCACCTATTTTTTTGATGAAGAAGGCATGGTCCCTTTCACTCCAAGTGAAGAAAACACATGACTGTGGCCTCTCTGATAGTTCCTAGGAAATGGTTCAACATCAGCCACATTAGCCTAGTTTTCCCCAATGTCCTTCTCACTGCTTGATGCCTCAGTATCATGATGTGATGATGGTGAAAGGTTATGAAAAGGTGAAGAAGTAGGATCAACATGAGGTGAATGCATATGAATAGGTGATGATGTATGAGTAGCAGGTTGAGATTGAGAAGTGGATATGGGAGGATGAGATGATGAAGGGATGCTCTGCTCATGCTGACTAGGTGGAGTAGTGAAAACTTCATTTGCAATGAATGTGTCCCATGAAATGATATTTTTCTCAAGCTGATGCATGAATATCATCTTAATAAGGGAATGGTGAAAAAGACTTTGCATTTGATGATTATAATCCCTCCTTCGTACAATGTATTCCATCTTGTCAATGTTGTGGGAGAGATAGTAGGGTATGTGAAGCATTTTGACTCTAGTGAAGTTCATGAGGAGTCAGACATGGTATGAATAGAGTCGAGAAAAACTCCCCTCACAAGTGAAGTACTTCATGATTATTTTAATCATAGGGAAATACCGGTCAAGAAGATGAGAGAAAGGGAAAATGGTTTTCTTGTCATCCTTATATCTAGCTTTGAGATATGGTTCATAATAGCTCAGATCAAGGTTTTCCTTTTTAAACCATTTCTCTCCCACATTAGGGATCCCTGTAGCAGCTGAAATGGCATTAGTGGACATGGTAAAAGTGACCCCAGCAAGAGTGACCTGCCTATCATGAATATTTTTGATGAACAACCTTGTCAACACAGGGTGATACTGAATCTGCTGCACTTTCTCACAAAACTCAAAACAACCAACATGTTTAAAACAAGACACAGTGAGAGGAGAATCCATGGGTTCCTTTGTCGTTATTGGTTCATATCTGTTGATTTTTCCTCCTTTTTGATCACTTCTCTTTGGTGTTTGTTCCTCACTGACACCTCTGTCCTCCTCTTTAGACATCTTAAACTTGAAGGCTTTGAAACCCTAGGGTAAATGGAATGAGATCAAGGGAATAAGAGATGAGATGGCTAGCTTAGGAAAATGGAGGGAATGAGTGTAAATGAAAACCTAGGTCTATAAAACACTAGGATTTAACAATATGTTTGACTAATATGTGTTTTAGGGACATGAACAGGGATATGGTGCATGAAAATGAGAGGGAAATGAAAATTAGGGTTTCATAGGCTAAAAACACTTCAAATATTCAATGGAACACCAATTATATGAGAAAAGAGGTGATTTAAGTTTCACTTATTGTTTTAAAGCTCCTTGGAGAAGTTTGTGAGAATTTTTGAGCTTGATGGAAGTGGTGCAACTCTTCAAAACCTTCACTGTGTAAAAACGCAGCTCCCTGGACAAAAGCACAGTGCCAAGACAAAAGCGCAGCACCACTCTGCAAAAACGCAGTGCCAATGTATTTTGCTTTGTGGTTTTTGGGAAAAAGTGTAGCGCCAAGGTGTAAAAATGCAACGCCTTGAAGTTTTGACCCAAACTGCTCAGAAAACTCGAAATTTCTCCTTTGCTGAAAACTCTTGATGGTTGAATGGCAACAATGACTTGTTTTGAGGTGCTTGATATGCTTTATAGCTTTAGTGGATTTTAAATTTAATTTAAATCACCTAATTTTTTAATGTTCACTTTTCCTCTTTGGCACTGATACTCTTTTTTCTTTCTTACTTCTTGGCATTGCAGGCTTGATAAAACATGGATTTTGGCTTTCTTTGCTCACTTAGGCCGGACATGATTGCATTTTGACAGCTCGGGATTGAATTTATTACATACGAAAACATGAAATTACATTTGGACAAATAAAAATAAATTACATATTGAATTTTATATCAAAATGACATTTTGATATAAAAATCATTAAACTGAAAAAATACAACTTTGAAAGTATAATAATTACATCATGATGATATTATTTAGACCCTCTCATATATGTGTTGACCTCATATGAAAAGAAGGTGTGACCTTGAGAAATTTAAAACCCTAATGACCTAATGGGACTTCTTTTTTGACTTGACTTTTGAATGAGATTTTGACTTTAAATACTTCCAAGTAAAAGAGCATTTCCATAGATGTTGTTATGCTCAAGGAGACATGAGAATGAGTCAGCCAATATGAATCTCAGAGGGAGAATAAATTTTATTGACAAGGACATCCACCAGTGGCACAATTTTATATCATGACCTAATGGAATGATGGAAAATTTCTTCAGAATGGGACACCTAAGATGCACATGCAAAATGTGTTTTGATCCCTGGTGGAAGTATGCAAATACTGACACTAATAGAACCTTCGTAGAAAAAAAATTATAGCGAAAATTCCACGATGACCTGTTTCAAGTAGCAAAATTCCTACATGAGGAGGTATGAGGATCACAATTTATATAATTTCTTAGGTTGAGAGAGTCTTCAACAAGTGAATGTGGGAGGGATTTTAGGAGCTTAAAAATTATTAATTATTGACTGTTCAATGACCACAACCAATTATTAGTGTCATGCCACAACCCCATGGGGTTTTAGCCCACTAACTGGGGTTACTAACTTCAAACATGAATATCTCTCAAACCATGAAGAATTACATGGCATGCCATATATCAACAGAAACATCTCAAAAATTATAAACCATCAAAGATACCCCTAACTCGGAATAAAGGAATTTGGTAGGTAAAAATTCCCATGCAAGAATGGGGTAGCCCTTGGTGCTACTTGGGTTGACATCAATGAAAACCACTGATCAACAAATTCTTGTCTCTTCCCTTGAGGTTATTCGAGAGTTTTTTCTCTCTCAACATCTTGGGTTCTTAAAATATCACTAACGACATTATAATTCTTATTTCTGCACATGAATAATTTTTTTATTATTCATGTAAGATTACTTATCATAGTTCTGCGAATATTTTTATTTCGTAACATGTAGGGTTTTAGACAAGTAACTACCTCTGCTGAAACCTGGGTTTTCAATTTTTAATGAGAGGGCTCTTCATTTGCGGTGAGTGTCTATTATATTTTAATCTTATGCCACAATTTTTTTTTGTCATTAACCCTAATAGGGTTACAAAGGGTATTATACTCTTTCAAACCCTAAGGTTATGTTGTTCCCCTATATTGGAAAGTATGTTTTGCTGTCAATTTTAACTAATTTTTTCATTAGAAGAGTCATACCCTCAATTTTCCATTCACATATAATTAAGGATGATTTGCTTCCCTTTCCCAAATTCAAGGTCATACGGTTCCTTTATAACCTTTAATCGATAATTTTATTTTCCAGGTAAGGACCCAAGCGACCCAACAGTCATGTGAGGAAACATTTATTTTTTACTTCATCATTCTATATAGGATTTCTATTCCATTCCCTTAATTTATAAGTAAATATGTAAAATCAACCAATAGTGACTGTTGGAGTATGTTTCTTATTTGTTCCAAGTACCCTCCATTTCATTCTCTTGTCCTTCACAACTTTATCGACTCCTAAAAAATCATTCTGGAAATTTTAAAAAGGTTATAATGCCGTAGTCTAACTAGACTGCTCTTTTGCCCTGAAAATCATGGAAATTCAGGTAAAATTTTAAGAAAATCCGACAGTGATTTTTGTAAATCCAGGTTATAGCTATCAAAATTCAATATTTTGGGTGCCCTAGAGGTTTTTGATGGTTTTGAATCCATTTCCACCATTAAAAACATGATTCAAACACTGCTACTGCAATATTTTTTAATTTTTTTTGCCTGGATTCCAGCCACTTTTGACCGTATCGGCAATTCCTCCGCCTCTGTAAACAACTCCAAAATCATTCAATCTTGCTCTCCAGGTTGGGAATATTTCTCAATCCTTCTATGTTCTCATAAACAAAGCATATATTTTTGTAAGGCCATCATTTTTTCGTTTAGTTCTCTCTCTAGATTTTACTATTCTATATACAAGGGGATTTACTATTTTTCCTAGAAAAATACTCCTTATTTAACAATAAACCTTTATGACTATTTAAGGCAAACTCTAGTTGTTGTGTATGCTGTAAATAGAAATGGTTTATTAAGTCCTTTTTCGATTGGAATTGTTAAGTTATATATTTTTTTTTATAAAATTATATAAATGATGTTTCCTTTCAAAAAAGAAATTCAAGGGAACACATTTTGTATATAATCTTTGTTGCTCATAGATATTTATAAATTTGTTATCTAATTATTGTATAGTCCAGATTCATACTTGTATGGTTATTCCTGAAAGAGGTTTTTCCTATTTGAGTAGGCATTGTATATTTATTTCAATTATATAATTTTATTTTTAAATTTCATCCTTTCCTTTTTCAATTAAATCTAGTTACAATACCGTCTCAAATTTCGTACCCTTAGCGTTTCTGAATTGTTCTCCTCTCTGAGAATTCTGAGACAAAAGCTAGAAAATCCAGAGATATTATCCATATAATACTCTTTTGGGTGGTTATTAACAACCTCCACCTCACAAAAATTCGCACGTAGTTAGATGCCCATTAATGAGCTCTTGTTTCCCACTTCTGAAGACAACTCCCAGTCTTCTAGGAAACATTAAATTGGAAAATATAATAGATTTAGAATTAAATTTAATCACCCAGATTAGATGCACAGGACTTGTTGATGGATAAAATAATTTCTAAAATAAATCGCAGTCTTTTTCCTCTTTCATCCATCTGTACTTCAACCATTAGTTTCTCGTTTTTTGTTTTTTTTTTTTACCTAGAGGAAGCCAACAACCACCCTACACATAACTACCAGTGAACCTATGGGGAGCTATGATCTGTCCTTCGACCCATAGCTCGGGTCACAACAGGGGGGGATTTGAACTTGGGTCTCTCGAGTTTCAACGATTTCACATATCTTGAATTACCAATTAAGCTACCCCCTGGGACAATTTCCCAGTTTTTTTTATTCATAAAATAAAACATAAATACAACTTTACAAACAACAATTGTACATCAATGATTAGAATAAAATTACTGATAATTAACCATCTATATATCTCTTAATGTAACATACTAAATCAGAACTAAACTTATGCACATGTAATGACACTCACATTCTTAAGCTAAGGGACATCACAACATCAACACTCATCATGTCACGTATGGGAATTGAACCTAGTTGGGGAGGATTCCAATCATTCCTTCCAACCACCCAAGATAAACCTAATTGACACATTGAAAATATATTTATATAATTTTTTATAATTTTAGTTAAGTGAAATGATTTATATTTGGAGATATAACTTAAATAGTACAATGATATAGTGATAAATGAATTTTAACTTTGGGTTTTTTATTTTTATTATAATGTTTCTTTTAGGTGATTCTATTTAAACAAGAAATGTTATTTATAAACAAATTTCTACTTCAACAAACCCATGGGTTGTAGAAAGATGGTGATAGGGTGTTCTGTTAAGGAACTTTGTGGTGAAAAGGTCACCGGTTCGAAACTCCGTGGGAAAAAAATTAGCCATGCCAAGGGATAATGTAGGTTGTGTGTGATCCCTAGTTTATTTTGATAGCTTAGATGCCCCTAGGTCGTAGATACTCAAGCCACAAGTTAGGTGTACCAGTCATCTCGAGACTCACATCAAGGTGTCGGGACCTCGAGGGAGAGCGATTGCAATAGGTTAGAGAAAGGTGGGTATTTGGAAGGTTGAGATCTATTGTTGGGATCCATTCAATGAAGGAAGAAAAATAAATTCCATCAAGTGTCATTACAACTCATTGGATATGGGGACTTGTGGGTTTGAAGTTCAAGACCCAATGGTGAAGCGAGGCTTGAAGTTCCCATATCGAGAGTTGGGATTGTGGAGAAATTTGAGCGCAAAGAGTGGCCTAGACCAGTGGGGCTGAGACTAAGATGACATTGGCCTGACATCGTTTGTGAATATGGTAGGAAGAGGAATCATGTTAGAGTTTGAGGTGTTATATTTATGAATATCAGTTGGTGAGGTGTCCCTCAATGTGTTGTGGTAAGGAAAAGTGCCAACATGTGATGCACTGTGGGAAGATAACACACTACCAATTGAGATGAAAAAACACAACAATATTGTGTTTGGGAACTTTTGGCCATATACACTATTGATGTAAAGCATCAACAATGCTATGTCATTGAACGAGTTGGAAAAAATAATAGCTTGGGCTAGTGGCTGCAAACGTGGGTAAATAAATGGGCCTGAAGTGACGTGAGCACTCATAGTGAGGAAAGGGGTAAGGGTTGAGCGAAATCCTCCATCTCCCATCAAGTGGTATAAGAACTTCCAAATTCTTGGAGGATTAGAAAAAAAAAGAGAAGGAAATCAAAGTGAGATATCATATAATCGAAGAATAGCTTTGTAGTGGCATAAAGAGTATAGATCCATAGTGAGATATCCGAGTAGATGATTTTCTATGAAACTGATATCACAAAATTTCACTTGATTGGCTACTAATCAGACAACTCTATGTAACTGTTTCAAACTAGCTTGTGACTGAAGCTTAGCCTCTTCAGTCCGAGAGGACTCTCTCAAAGGGGTTTATGATATTAGATAATGATGAAACTAGATGGCTAACTCTATTTGAAAAGTAACTTGATTTTGATTTATGTAGGTTGAAAATAATACAGGTCTACAACCATTGGGCTTATATAGTCAAAAAATCAGTATATTCAATGGCAAGGTTTCTTGACATGGAAGCTGAGGCAGATAAGAGTTTTTAACAAAGGCAAATCACACATAAAACATAGGGCAACACAGTCATTTCATCAATAAAGGAATTCAAAGCATAAACATATGAATTATGAGTAATAAAGATGAAATCTACTGCAAGTGGTACACATAAAAATATAGATCAGAAAGGCATTAAAAACTCCATGAGAATCTCAGGTATGTCAAGAAGAAGTCCTTTGTATTACTGATATAAGGAAAATTACATAAAGCAGCAGTAGTGCAAAAAAATCTCCAACCCTTTACAATTTCGATAATATGCCTTTAAATAAACCTTCTTACATCATAGATGATCTACCTCTTGGCTAGATTCATTGAATTCTTCTAATGACACCTTACATAATAGAAAAACATGTCTTCTAATCAGAAAATGATAGTTATACTCTAAAACAGTCCTTTTCCTAATAGGACTCAAACTCCTATTTATTACATCAAACTACCTTATATCTTAAAATAGCTGCATTCTGAAAAATAATCCTCACATGTTTGAATAATCTATGACATAGCTCATCACTAATTGACATCTTAAATATCCTCCTCAACATATGGAAACAAACCCTATTTTTCAGGAAAACAAGACCCTATCTTCAACGAAGGATTCAGCTGATGAGTTTTCTCCATTTCATGGTATTCAAGTCATAAATATTTGGTGGCAAGGTCCCTTGATTTGTTGGATGTGTCCACCTATCAAAAACTGCTTTTAAACTGCTCATAAACCTTTAAAAATAGCTCGCTACGAAAATAGAGCAGTTTTGTAGCGTGCTTTCGTAGCGTCCAAAAAATGACTTTTTAACTCAAAATTTCTGCTTCTTTGTTGTTCCATAGTGTCCATCATGACCTGACACATCATCACTACCATTTCCCCTCCTTGAAAGCTGCAAAAAGTGGTTTTAGAAGCAAAAAGAAAGCTACAGAAATTTTTGTAGCATTTTCCTGGCTTCAAGCCTAGGAAACGCTACGAAACTGTGGAAAACTATGTAATTTCCAGATTTTGACCTTGTCTCAAAAAGGTACCTTCTAGTTGTAGAAACCTGGTTTTCAAAATTCCATTAACCTCTTAAAACATAATCTAACTCAACTTAAGAGCCTTGAGGTGTTTCCTCTTCATTAATGATGAGTTGAGCTATGGGTTCCTCAACTACAGTCATCTTTAAACCTTTCTTCTCCAGCTCCTCATGGATCAATTCTAGTTGCTCTTGTAGGTATTTGACTTGGTCTTCCAGTTTTCTGTTGCTATATTTCAAGTGCAGGTTCATTCTTCTAACATGCTTCACCTCTTTCCTCAATGACAAAGTCCATTTGATTAATTGTTGTGTATCATCTAAGGTCTTTGACACACTATCAACGTGCTCTTCCCAAATCTCTTTCATTTTCTCAAACTGTACTTTTTGGACATTATGTTTCCTTGCCTCTTTCTTCAAGACTGCTATTTCATGATTTTCTAACTTCAACTTCTCCTCAAGGACCTCAATCTTTGTTTTTTCAATAATTTTCATCTTTCCTTTCTTTTGCTTGATGACTGATTCTTCTTTTGCAGGTGATGAAAGGTCAATAATGCTTGGTAATGTCTGGATAGTTTCAATGACCTTCTGAACTTATTTACTTCTTTCCAAGATTTTTCTAGCATGTCTTGTCATGGGTTTCCTAGCCTGAAACATGAAACCTGCATCCTCACCTTCAAAATCTAACTTCTTTGATGATTTAGCTTTCTTGAGCTTCTTTCCTCCCTCATCTATATCCTTAGCTTGGACTATGGGAGTCTCTTCAATATCAATAGCATGCATAATGTCTTCTAAATTTCCCTTAGCCACTGTTTGGCTTCTTGTAATCCTTTTGCTGCCATGTTTACTCATAGTTGGCTCTTGTTTTGTAGGTTTGCTCACATTTGGATTTTGTTTTGCAGGTAAACAACAGGTGTATCAAGTTTCCGCAATTGCTCTGTTTCCATGATTACTGCTTCACTTTGCTCTGCCCCTATTGGTTCACTTTGTTCTGCTACTACTGGTTCACTTTGTTCTTCCACTGAAGGTGATGTTATACCTCTAGGTTTAGGAGTTCTTTTAGGGGTGATGGCATCCACTTCAAAACCACTGATAAACAGAAAATAATACCAGTCTCTACCTAATCTTTTTAACTCCTCTAAAACCAGCAACTTGATTGAACCATGATGAAATAGTGAGGTTTTATTTCCTTTAGATTTAGCTTGAACTTTATCTTCCATTTTTTCTAAGCTTTTGTAGAAATAAAAAGGTGGATCAAAAGATTTCTTACCAATAAAATGTAGCAGAAACCTGAAGTGGTAATAATACACCTTATAATACCTTCCTTCACAAGTGAAGTACTTATGAATGATAAGCGATTACTTTGAGAAATTGTCTTTCATGTGGCTCCTTGGAATGGAATTTGTAAGGTCAACCTCACTATGTTCTGGCTTGATAAATTCCTTATAGTCCTGCACGTTGAATTTGAAACCTTTGAACCATTGTTCTTCTCCTCTTGGAATTCCTGTTGCTGCTCCAATAGTCTATGGTGTTATAGTGCGGTTCAACATTCCCACTTTTGCAGATGTCCCAT
Source organism: Pinus albicaulis (assembly GCA_034641835.2). Classification (NCBI taxonomy): domain Eukaryota; kingdom Viridiplantae; phylum Streptophyta; class Pinopsida; order Pinales; family Pinaceae; genus Pinus; species Pinus albicaulis. The sequence continues at coordinate 293,097,753 of CM076581.1, forward strand.
TGGAATTTAGGGCAAACTCTTTAGAAACATGTACATGGCATCCTTGCAATCTTTGGCAAAAATGTAAACACCATGTTCTTCTGAAAACTTCTGAAGTTGTTGGGCTTCATATATCAGGTTCATGTCTTATGGCTCATATCTGAGACAGTGGCCACCTTTTTTGGTCTTCCTTTTCGCAACCATGGTACTTTTATGTGCTTCTCAGCCTCACTTGATCAATGATACCTGCAAACCTTTGAAAATGCCAGCCACAACTTAGGCTTAGTGAAATAGCTCTCCAGAGCTCAACAACATGCAAAGAGGGAGCGGAGAATGACAAATGACTCAATTAGGAAAGATTTTAAAGTTCGATGACAACTCATGGCATTACTATGACTCATACATACTTAAAATGGGAATAATGACTTCAACCATTACCATTGTACCTTGATTTAACCCTAACTGACTCGAATGGCATCTATCCTAACCATTATAATCATTTACTGACATCTAGCAGCTGTTTTGAAAATACAAACAGGAATACCTCCTTTCGTAGCGTACTTAATGTATTTCTGGGTAGTTTTGCTACGAAAGTATTAGCAGTTTCGTAGCGAAAAGTGCTTTTTTCTGTGTAATTCGCTACGAAAGTAGGGATTCTTGGCTAAAATTACCTTTTCGGAGTTGTAAGCTTGGGAAATTAAATATTTCAAGAAATAATAACTGATGTGACATGAAAATACTTGAATGGGGGTGGGTTTGGACCTTAGGATAGGCTAATAAGAAAAAATTAAAAATTTCCTTAACCAAGTAATGAAAAATGAATTCTATGACCATACCTTTGACACATGAACCTCTAATACTATGTAAAATGATGTTTCATTTTTTTTTGAGTGATAACAGGAACAATAGAGATCGTGGAGGATTGGAGAAGGAACTAGAAGCATAGAAAGTTTTGTTCAAAGAAGAAAAAAATTTCAGCCAAGGAGAAGAGCTAGGGAGAAATGTTAAGGACAATTAAGGAAGGATGAAGTAAGGAGTGCAAGAGATTTTGAATCTCAACGTTGATGAGATATGTCAGGTAACCTTGTTTTTATTTTTCACCTTAATTTGGATAGGAAAACGTTGTTGATCGAAGGTACCAACAATAGGAAGGAGAAGAGTGGAAGAGAACCCTTGCAGTAGAGAGGAGAAAAACTTCCAACTGAGGTTGGGTAAATTTTTTTGAGAAAAATACATGGTTTCAAACATGGGTATAGTTTTCCAAGAGGTCAGTTGAAGCTCTTGATAAGAAGTGTGGATTGTAGAAGCCTAGAGCTAGGAGTGTTTGAGAGCTTCTACTAGAAGGAAATTGGAATACCAAAAGGTCAGTTTTGGGAGAAAGCTTGGTGAGGTATTAGGTAGCATGTGCATAGGATTGCTACAAATTAAGGCTATTTTAAGCTCATAATTATAAGCATGGAGAGGCTCATAAAAGGAGAGATAGAGGTGACTATGAGTAGGCACACTAAGGGTTCATGAAGAAGCCACAAACAGATGAGTCACTGAAGATTTTTAGATATAGATATCGAAGTTAAAGGCACAACTTAGTGTGATAATGAGTTTCTACAAGAGAGAAATGAGGAATAGAGATATGGTTAGATGTTAGGGAAAGAAAATATGAAATTTCTTATGTTCAAAGGAGAAGTTGAAGCACAACTTGAGTTCTTCGTTGGGGGAGGAAGAACTCAGGAAAATTAAGTATGAAGAAGAGGAGTTTTACCTCTATGAACCAGAGTGAGGACCACTCCTTGTATAAAAGTATGATGAAGAGGATGATGCAATACTTCACGAAATTCTCATGAAATGGTTGGACAATTCATACCAATAACATGATATGGTTCCAAAAGCATCACCATATAATTGAGAGTCTCATGTTTTTAAGACTAATAAATTGTGAAAATGTGCATATCATGCAGATTGTGGAGGTGGACAATCATTACAAATTGTCATAAAGGAAGAGGGAAATGAAGAATTGTCTCAAATAGTAAGAGACAAAAACATAATTCCATGAAACTCATATCTACAAGAGAATGGGGTGGATGAATAGAAACATTCAAATGAAATGCTCATGAATTACAATGAAGAAATCGAATTGATGGAAAAATTACAAAGATAACTTGATATAAATGGAAAAATTACAACTAGTGATGAAGATTTTTAGTGATTACCTAGTGAAGAACTAGTTCCCATAACATCTATGGGCACATAGATGATTTTACTATCAAAATAATTATGTGTTTGTAGGTGCATAAGGAGATGGTGAACATGAACTCATGATTAGGGAGATAAAATATATGCTAATTACTAGAGGTGATGATAAACCTCAAGGACAACATTAATAGGGAATGATTAGAGATCTTGAGGAATATATGAGGTTCTTAGAGGAATGGATATCAAGGGATGAACCTTGCACAAATTTTGTAAATCTAGTTCAAGTTAAATTTCTTGGAGGAGAGATTAATGAATTCAAATATGCATATTCAATATGCAAATATGAAACTCGAAGAAGAGAGGTTTGTTTTGAAAGACACCAAGGAACATGAAACTGTGAAGTGTGACCAATATCTTAAAAAGGAAGGATTAGGACCAACATTGAATAAGATTCTTATAACTCCTATGTAAGAGGAATAGATGAAAAAGCAAATGAAATATAAAAATAATGAATTACAACCGAGGACAAAGCTAGATGATGAAATTGGAAAGATATGGACGTTGATGTAGAGGATTTCCAAGAGAAGACATCACAAGAAGAGAAGGACATGCAACAACGTAATACAACTGACTGTACGAGTTTACATTAGAAAGGCACATGGGGTACTCCAAAATCAAGTTTGGGATCCTGGAAGACTAAGGTCGATCATGAAGCAACAATACAATTAAACATGTGGAAAGCAACAACATTACATATGGGACCTGGAGGATTGACAATCAATACATGATCAAGAGATCATGAATATTTTCTACCCTGAGAGTCAGATGCTAGAACATCTTCTCTAAAAATTTATCTTGTAACTAGGCCCAAGGGGTCTTTGAAATTTACCAAGGGAGTTGGTTTCCTTTAGTAGTTTACTTTAATTTGTAAAATTTTAATATAAGAGAATTTGGATTTATGGTAAGGTGTCCCATAAGGATAGATGCAGGAAGTATGTTAGGCTAGAGTGGCACCTAGCTTTTATAAATAACACGTGTAATTAGGACAGAGGACTTCCTCCATTTTGTTGTGGGACATTTTTCCCTTTTCTTGGATGAGGAGAATAGCTCGAGACAACTCCGGTAGTCATTAGGGGATTTTTGAGGTCTAAAATGGGCCTCCTAAGGAAATTATAAAATAATAGTGGAAATAATAAAATAAGATTAGATTACATCATCAAATATTAGAGGGGAAAAGAAAAAACTACTTTTCAACTCTTATTTTCAACTTATCTCCCTATGGGTTTACTCACATTTCAAACATGAACACTCGTTGGATGCAGAATTTGATTCCTCATCCAAGGAGTACCCATGTTGCATACTTTTTATGGACTTTGCTACTCAAAAAATGAGAAATACATGAAAAACATGATTGCAATTACTTTTTTCATGTATTTATAATTGTTTGTGTAGTAGGGTGCATCAAAAGTATGCAACATGGCTACTCCTTGGATGAGAAATTAAATTTTGCATCCAACGAGTGCTCCCGCTCGAAATTTGAGTAAAAACTTAGGGAGATAAGTTGAAAATACACGTTGAAAAAGTAGTTTTACTATTTTATTATTTTTTAATCTTTTTACTTTTTTACCAAAAAAATGGAGAATCCCCCACCCCCCCCCCCATGATTGACATCATCATCTTGAATCCTATTAGTTCTTATAAATTTTATTTTGGTCGTACATTTTTCTTAGGAGGCCCATTTTAGACCTCAAAATTTCTCTAATGGCAGCTCACAGTAGTTGTAGAGATAGTAAGAAGGAGAGTTATTGATGAAAGAGGTCTAGGAAAGAGAGGAGAAATTGTAAAGTAGCTCAAGGAAGGATGCCTGAGAAAGAGCCAATTATTGTAAATCATTCAAATCTATAAAATGTGTTTGTGAATATAGATATCGAGAATATCTTCCATAATTGTGTGTGTTTGAGATTTGTGTCTAAATTGACGTGTTTACACTCTGTGGATGTTAATTTTTTGAGTCATGGCAATGAATGGTGGTATTTTGACCCTTGTAGGTGTGTAGATGTATGTAGTAAGAATTGACGTGGGTGAATAAATCAACAAAGGACCCACTATTATCGAATTACTGATGATTGGGGTCGACAGGATAAATCTTTGCTATCTATGATAAAATATTTTTGTTTGACCTATACTAAAGCAACATTATAATGCAGAGAATTAACCAAAATCGAGTTAGTTGAATTCCAATCAATCAACAAGAAAATAATCATCCAAATAAAATATTTCCATCTCTTAGCCGTTGGGAGGTCAAGGAATTCATTTCACGTTGAGAAGTAAAACCATCGTCCAATATGTTTGTGGATGGGCCTAATAATGGGGAAAACCCTCCATTAGTTGATGTCTCTTCTCTTGGGAGATTAGGCTATCAGGACCTCGAGGGGTAATGATTATGGGAGGTCCAAGAAAGGTGGGTGTCCAGAAGGCCAAGATCCATCATCATGATATTTCTAGTGTAGGAAGTAGAAGGACTTTTGTCAAGTGTCATTTCAACTCTTCAAATTGAGGGAATTATAGGTTCAGAGGTCAGGACCCAGTTGTGAAATGAGGCCAAATGTCCGGCTATTGGGAGTTAGGATGGTGAATAAACTTGAGAGCGAAGAGTGGCCAAGATTAGCGGGGATGAAACTGAGATGATTTCATTTGGGACTACAGGAGAAAGAGACATCAAGTCAGAGTGTGAGGTGTTATATTAAAGAATATCAAATGTCGAGGGGATAATAGGAGGGGAGCTGTGAGGTTGTAGAGCCTATGAAGGGAAGTGGTTGGTTTTGGACTCGAGCACATATGCCTAAATGTGAGGGAGCCTAGGTGCTAAGGGATGTTGAGTTTTGAGACAAGCACATGGGAGATTGAGGGTATCCCATAAGTGTTTGAGAGACCAACCAATGAAATAGTGGGTTGTAGGTTCGATCCGCATCATAAAATATTATGTTGATTCGTGGCATCACAAAATCTATGAGTGAACGAAGCTTCCAATAGGCACTACGTCGTTGGGCGAGGTGTTTGTGAACATGTGCATTTTTTCAAGGAAAATCTCCAACTGGTGCCGTGTTGGGGGAAGATAAGACACTACAAGTTGAGCAGTGAAAACACAACAATGTCGCATTGAGGAAATTCAGGTGATGTACGTTGTTGATATAAAGTGCCAATAATGCTATGTCATTGAACAAGTTGGAGGAAATAATAACATGGGCCAGTGGATGCAAACATGGGTAAAGATTTGGGCCTGAAGTGTAGTGGGCAGATGTAGTGATGAAAGGGGGAAGGGATGATCCAAATCCCTCCATCTTCCATAAAAACAAAAATAAGTGATACATGTGGCTTGTGGACTTCTACAATGCATAAACCTTCTTTGTTTTCTCTCTCCCTATCCACTCTTAGCTACTATGCTCATCAATGGAACAAGATGTACTTGAATAGAATGAAACCCCTTTCCTCCTAGTGGCCTGGTTATAACATAACCTTATAGCCTACTAGTAGTTAAGTTTGATTCCTTTAAATTTTATTTTTCAAGAATAAAGGAATTGGAAAAGGTTTGGTTTCATACTCGCTTGACACATGGTCAATTTCGACCACTACCACTATAACCCCTAGTTTCCTATGCATGCCCCTTTCGTAGACAAGGGTAAGTCAAGGGTATTTGAACCTTGAATCTCTTGGTACATAACACTTCATTTTCATGGTGTTTTCCAATTGAGTTTCTCCCTGGAGGTTGACTCCTTTAGCTATTAACTAAAGTTACAATATTGATTCTTCTAGTGTCTTCTTCATCATGATCACGTGACTAGCCCCTTTTGCAGGAATAATAGGGGCTAACATGGAATTTTATCGAATTATGGTGGTGAATTTCAATAGGTCAAGTTCCAAGAGGCATAAACTTCTAATATGATCTCTAATTGAGGTGATTCTTTCACGGATGGAAAGGTATTAGCATGTATATTATGGAATCTAGGTCCATGGTAAGTTGGGACCACAAAAAGTGTTAATTTAAGGCCTCAAAATGACTCTTGAATTTTTTGATCTAAAACTTTCCAAAATGGAGCTGCTGATGAAAATGGTCTTGTGTGTTGATTTCTCCACTTTTTCCACTTTGAAATCATTAAGATATATGAAAATAATATAATGATCCAATCAAGATCACACTTCCCCATTTTGGGAGGCTTTTGGTCCCCAAAATATTTTATTGATTAGCTTTTCCTGGAAGCTATCCTTTCAACCCAATCTACCTAAGGTCGTGTTGCCCCTAGCTTATAGTTCTGGATCTCCTCTGCTAAACTATATCCTTTGTCAACTTAGTTCCAAATCCTCTACAAAAGGTAGAACATATTCCTCTTCCTGATTTAGCATGGAAGGTTCATAGAGTTTCATATTCTCTACATTCACCACTGAGTAAATTCTCATGTATGGGGGTATATTGAGTCTATATGCATTATCTCCCAAATTTTCCAATATATTGAAGGGACCATATTGAAAAGCGTTTATTTTCTTACCATATCCCTATAGACTCTCCTTTTTTCAACTCTAACCATACTCTGTCACCCACCTTGAACAACTTTTTTGTTCTATGTTGATTAAGCATGACCTTGTATTTTTCTTGTGACTTTTGCAGCGTCTCTGATACCTGTAAATGGATCTACCTAATATTCTCAACACTTTTTTTTACCCTTAAGGTAGCCCTTGTAGGATCCTCCATTATGTTTCCTTAATAATCATATGCAATATCCAAAGGTGAAGGTGGAAAATATCCAAAACAAGTTTCAAGTGGGAGATGGCAGTAGAAGTGTGGATTGCTCTATTATAAGAGTTATATATATATATACACCATTTTTTTGTCCCAGGTCTTCAAATTATTCTGATTGTTACCCCTTAAAAGTTGCACCAAGGTCATGTTGACTACTATTTTCCCATCTATATATGGATGAAATGTTGTCTATCTCTTCAATTTCCTGTCCATCTTATCCCATAATGTAGTCCAAAATGAACTAATAAATATTATGTCCCTATCTAAAACAATTCTCCTTGGCATCCAAAAATGCACCCAGACCTATCCAAAGAACAAGTTTGATTCTTCTTTCCCACTGATGGTATTTTTAAAAGGAATTAGAACTTACATCTAGCTAAACCTTTCAACTACCATGAACAAGTAGTCATGTAACTTTCTCGTTGTTAGTAAACTTTCCTCCAAATCCATGGAATTGTTTTTCCAAGGATGAGTGGGTACATGCAAGGGATGATATAGACCTTGTTTATTGTTACTAGGATTGCTAGTACAATAAAAAATACATCCTTTTATGAACCTAACTACCTCTTCTTTGACCTTGGGCCAATTCACATACCACTTCAAGTTGGCCATTTTCTTCCCCACACCAAGTTGCCTATGACAGTGGAGGTGTGAGACTCTCTAATCAGTTGTAGCCACTTACCTTTATGACCATATAACGTATCCAGCTTGTAGAGTAACCCAACCTAGATTTGGTAGTCAATTGTAATTTCAGCATCACGCACATGACTATGGCTCTACAACTCTTGAAACACCTCCTTAAAGTCCTCATCCTCTAAATATGCCTCTTTATATGCATCAGGGGTGAATGCATCCATGTGCATAAGAGTTCCCAAAGCTATGATTTTTTATGTGGGTGGAATTTAAAGTAAGTTAACCAACTTGTTTGTGATTCCATTTTTGTACTTGATCACTAAATGAAATTGTCATGGAAACCCAATCCACTTGTAATGCCTAGTCTGTTGTAGCGTACTCTAGGACTACATGTACTGTATTAGCTAGTGATTTGTGTGGATTCACGTCTCCTTTTCCATTATATAGTGTTTCCACTTTATCACAACTTTCACCAGAGCATATAGTTCCTTGTAGTAGGTAGGATAGTTGAGAATTCGTTCCTTCTGGACTCAAGGCCATATGCCTAGACGTGAGGGAGCTTGGGTGCTAAGGGATGCTGAGTTTTCAAGACAAACACAAAGTTGCAAGGAGTGAAAGAAGGCACCAACAAGCACTAAATCATGGGGAAATGGGTTTGTGACCCTGTGCATTATGTCAAGGAAAAATTCCAACATGCGCTACACTATGGGAAGATAAGGTGCTACCAGTCGATTTGTGAAAACACAACAACGCTATGTTGGGGAAATTTAGGCCCTATGTGTTGTTGATGCAAAGCACTAAAACAACCCTATGTTATTGAACGAGTTGGAGGAAATAATAGCTTAGGCTAGTGGCTGAAAATATTGGTAAAGAGTTAGGCCTGCAGTGACATGGTCACACATAATGAAGAAAGGGGAAGGTTTGAGCTAAATCCTTCCATCCCCCATCAAAGTAAAAAAGACACAAATAACTAAAAAAACTATGCTATTGAACGAGTTGGAGGAAATAGTAGCTTGGGTTAGTGGCTGCAAACATGGGTAAAGATTTGGGCCTGAAGTGACATGGGCACACATAATGAATAAAGGGGGAAGGGTCAAGACAAATCCTTCCATCCCCCATCAAAGTACAAAGAAGTTGGACCTGTGTCTTGCATAGTACTATAGTGCACAAACCTTCTATGTTTTCTCTCTCCCTATCCACTCTCAACTACTATGCTCATCTATGGAACAAAATGCACTTGAATAAAATGAAACTCCTTTTCCTCCTAGTGTCCTAGTTATAACACAAATTTATAGCCTATTAGTGGTTAGGTTTGACTCCAACTCTTTTGTTTGTGACTAGAAGAATTCACAATTGGGCTAGTTTCATACTCATGTGACACATGTTAAATTCATACAACTACCACTATAACCCCTAGTTTCCTATGTAAGCCCCTTTCATAGATATGAGTAAGTCAGGGGGATTTGAACCTCAAAACTATTGGTACATAACATTTCATTTTCATGGCAATTTCCAATTGAGCTATCCCCTGGGGGATGAATTCTTAAAAACTTAGGTAGAGCTACAATATTGACTATTCTAGTGTCCTTTTCATCATGATTATGTGGATAGCCCTTTTTCATGAATAATATAGGCTAATGTGGCATTCTCTCAACTTATGGTGTTCAATTTCGATAGGTCGACTTCTTTGAGGCATACATTTCTCATATGAGCTCTAATTGAGGTGATTCCTGCACTGTTGGAAGGGTTTTATCATGTAGATTATGAAATATAGGTATATGGTAAGGATGGGACCAAAAAATGTGTTCTTTAAAGGCCTCAAAATGGCTCTTGAAGTTTTTTATCTAAAAATTTCCAAACTAGGACCGCCGGTGAAAATGGCCTTGTTTGTTGATTCCTCCAATTTTTCCACTTTGAAAGCGTGAATATATATGAAAAATAATATAATGATATAATCTAAATCATACCTCCCCATTTTGGGAGGCTTTTGGTCCCTACAGAATGAGGTGATGAAAATATTCCTCCACCTTCACTCAGGTGTACCATTGAGATTTTCCTAGAAGCTATCCTTTCAACCCACTCTACAAAAGGTCATGCTATCCCTATCTTGTAGTTCTATACCACTTCTGCAAAACTATATCCTCTTTCAACTCTTCTTGAACATTGGGTTCCAAATACTCTATAGAAGGTAAGACTTGTTCCTCTTCCTAATTTAACATGGAAGGCTCATAGAGTTGCATATTCTTTACATTCACCATTGAGTAAATGTGCATGTATGGGGCTAAAATGAGTGTATATGCATTATCTCCCACATTTTCCAATATCTCAAAGGGACCATATTACAAAGACTCGATTTTCTTACTAGGATTTTGTGGAGGATTTGATAACTGCTTCTGGAAACTAGAGTGGTAAGCCATTTCATTCCATCATATAATGATCACTAAGTGATGGTGTAAGGTGACGTGCAGTGGAGCTCGATATTGTATAACAAATGTGTACACCGAGGGAGAAATGTAGTTGGTTGTGAATTACCATAGCCCTATAAGAATCAAAAGTATAAGATTCTATGTGTGTGGGGAACACAGATGAAGGGAAAAGGTGACACACTCACATTTGTATGACGAATATGAAAGCAAGGGGGCGTAATCACAAACTAGGTAATGTATCACTTCTTGAAATCAACATGTACGCTACTTCAAGGAGACGATTACTTCCATTATCACTGTGAATTTTGGATATTAGATTCTTATCAAGTCCAATACATTTTGGTCATCTACACAAGTCACTCCCACGATGATGGAATGCTGGGGGAGTGGAGACTGAATGGAAAATTTCATGACGATACTTTGAAGGTTGATCTACTGTGCAAGGTTGACAGAGGGACTAATAATAAATTTGTTCGTAAGTGTGCTTACAACATACTTTATAACATTTATTTAGGGAAGTACCTATAGGAACAGGGAAAATATGAAGTGGTTATAACTAGAGTATCGACGAATCCATGATGTGAGACTAGGGATAAGTATGTTGTTGATTGAGGGTTCACAATTTCCTTCTCTACTAAGTCCCATGGAATAAAAAATTAAGATTAACACAAGTTTTCACTCGAGAGTCTCACTTATGGCATCACCTATCTCTTCAATTATCACAAACTAGAAGACACTTTTGCTATAAAAAACATTGCATTATTTTGTGCTTCTTAGGTAGAGGTCTCCCTGGTCTACATGAGGAGAGTGACATGCTAGAGCATAAGCAAGTGGATCCTAAATCCATGGTTAAATGATGTGGAAACTACAAGAGAATATAGAATAAAAAATATCTACTTGGAATTTTGTAGATTGCATTGTTAATTTCTACGTTGATTCTTGGTATTATTATTACTATTTTGGTTGTGGTCATTGATTTTCAACAAATTTGGAAGGACCAAAACACAAATTTTTAGGAAATATATATAAATAATTCTGGACATCAATGAATACATTCAGGGATAGGCATAAGATGCTTGGATTTCCCGCTACTGTAAAATTTAATGTTCCAAACATCCAGTTGCGTGAAATTATTGTTAGATGTCTTGTTGCACACTCGACATACTAAATTTGACTTGTATTGTATTGCGAAAACATCTACGGTTATAGAGTCATTGTGTGCAATATGGCTAGCAAATATTCATATAATACAATGATGTCTGCCCTCCCATAGACATCCTTATACTTAATGTATGGTTTGTGTAGAAATTATCCAAGGGGATTCAATTTGATCTTGTAATGTACTAAAACAAAATATTGAATCCTTCTACAATTTGAGGAAACCAAATTCAATCGCACATTCACATAACAAGTAAGAGAAATAAATTATCAATCACACAACACACAATGTATCTAGGGAAAGAAACTGCTCAAACCCCCTTTATTTTTATATTTAATAAAGTAAAGACCATGAAACAATACAATGCAATTCCCCTCATTGAGAAACCTATGCACCCTACTGACTGTCTCACTCTGACCTAGGAAAAATCAGTAAAATACTTAACCAATTCTCAGCCTTTGTATGACCAAATTTTCTTATGCATTCGTGGAGGAATTATGTCCCTATTAATAAGGAAATTCCAAATAATTGATTGCAAAATTCCTTCAAGGGATCTTAATGACCTCATGCATGACCTGCACAATTTTCTAATTATACAACTGATAGTTATCTTCTCTTTAACCTCAATCTCAATTGGGCCTTCTTTAGAACTGACATGCAACAACTATTTATAGCGAATTATCAGTTAATAGATTGATCACTACTCGTTAATTAAAACATATTTAATCCAGTGGACCTATCACTAGCTCATCTCTCAGTTATAACTAGTTAAACTGATTTTAACTCAATCAATTGAGTTAACTAATTACAACTCACAAATAACTGTAACTGGAGCCCCTAAAATCATAGGAGAAATCTACATGCCTCCTTTCTGACCCTCAAATTAAATTTCCTAAGCTAACTAAGTCTTCCTGACTCAGTTAACTAATATAAGTTGTCATGAGATGAAATTACAATTTATCTTCCAATTTAATTAAGGGAAAATTAAATCAGAAACCCCCTTGGGTTCCATTTCAACAATCCCTCTCAACAAGAAAGAGATTATCTGCTACCCCGATTTTTTCTCTATGTAACTCGGATTTTCTTCTTTCCAGTTCCTTTGTCAGTATGTTTTCATCCTCCTCCTCCATGGGAATGTACTCTAATGACATAATCCACCTCTGCACACAATCTCTGAGATGGTGATATCGGGTATCAATATGCTTGGACCTGTCATGAAAAACTGGATTAACCGGGAGTTTGATGCAACTCTGGTTATCACAATGTACAACTGTCGGATCCATCTCTCGACCAAACAAACCAACAAGTATCTTCCTCATCCAGGTAGCCACACATGCTACCTGAGTGGTCGCCATGTACTTTGCCAATGCTGAACATGTACTTTGTTTCATGTTGTACCAAGAAACTACTACTAATCCTATGCTGAATATGCCCCCTCATGTGCTCTTCATGTCGGATGGACTCCCTGCCCAATCTACATCAATGAAGCCTTGAAGCTTCACTCCCTCTGTCTTTCTGTACCATATCCCATAATCTGTAGCGTGTCTAAGGTATCTCAGCACATGCTTGCCTTCCTTCCAAAAGAACTTGGTAGGCTTAACCATAGCTTGAATAAGCTGGTTAATTGCATAGCATATGTCTAGTCGTGTGTTCACCAAATAAATGAGTGAACCCACAATATTCCTGTAAACAGTAGCATCCACTACTTCATCTGAAGTAGCATCCTCCTTCCTCTAGTTTCCTGCTAGAGGAGTCTCCATGGGTTTTTTTCCCTCCATGTGGAAGTTCCTGAGGATATCGTTGGAATAATTTTCGTGAGATACAAATAGCTCCCCATCTCTTTGCCATATTTCCAATACCAGGAAATAGTGCAAGATCCCCATGTCCTTCATCTCAAATTCTCTTAGAAGTTCCTCTTTGCAAGACTTGATGAGCTACTCATTACCTGTCAATATCATATCATCGACATAAAGTACAATAATCAAAATCTTACCATAAACCACAATATGATATAGGTTCGCATCCGCTTCACTCTTGGTGAAGCCCAACCTGGTGAAATAATTGTCGATCCTGGTGTACCAAGCATGAGTTGCTTGCTTTATCCCATACAATGCTCTCTTGAGTCTACACGCATGCGACTCCCTATCTAAGGCCTCAAAACCTTCCAGTTTCTTAATGTACACCTCCTCAATAAATCCATTGATAAAGGTTATCTTTACATCCATCTTATGTATCTTCCATACCATCTTTGCTGAGATTTCAAGGATGGATTTGATTCATGAGTACCTTGCGAATGGTGCAAAAATCCCATCATAATCTATCCCCTCCACCTAAGATAATCCTCTAGCCACAAATCTAGCCTTGCGCTTCTACACACTCCCATCTGCTACCTTCTTCGCCTTGTAGACCCACCTAGATCCTACAATGGACTTCCCCACTCATCTTGGGACAACTTCCCATGCACTATTTATGATAATTGAGTCATACTCCTCAACCATGGAATCAACCCAAACTGGTCGATGCACTGCTTCCTCAAAAAAGGATTGTTCTATCTCTATACCTTCACTCATAAGAGCCATGTATACAGTGTACCTCTCTAGGGACCTTCCCTACCTGCGATGTGATGTGGGTGCTCCAAAATTCTCTCTCGCATCTAGAAACAATATGTCAGCCTCTCTGGTGCACTTCCTTCCATCTCTGGTGGATGGATCTGCATGAGTGGTTTCTACCAATCTCTATTCCTCTACTTGTGGCTGCTCCACATCTTGATGTTCTTCTTTTGGAGCCAAGAGCTGCTCAATTATAGAAATTTTAATACAATTATGTATTTCCAGATTATCCTGATCTAACAACTATATGCCACTGTTAAATACAGAATCCTTCTACTTAAATATTTGCGGAAATTTAATCGCCAATTGAAAACACATGAAGAAAAATCAATCACACATAACACAGATGTTTTTACCGGGAAAGCATAAAGCTAAAAACCCCACTATCATATATTATGTATATATAATGGATCATGAAACAATCTCATACAAAAATCTAATCCAAGAGCTCTCAGTACAATATACAATCGTCTCACACTTTCATACATAAATTGGCATAAACATGCACCAATTTACTGCCTCCTAACAGCCTGCCTCCACTGCGCAATCCATGCTGATCACAATCCCTGAATGAATTCAATCTTGCCTTGCCTTGACTGTGCAATCCTCATTGGCATCTCCAATGTGTGTTTGGTTGCACTTGTGCACCCACTATAGTCACAACTGATAGTCTGTCCCTTCCACCTATCTCTCAACTAGGTCTCCACTGGATCTGACATGCATGTAGTTAACAGTAGTAAATCTTCAGTTGCATGTAAGATCACTCCATGTGAATTAATTTAATATTTAATTCACTGATCTCTCACTAGTGTATCTTTAGTTACAACTAGTTACAACTAGCACAACTGATTTTAACTCACTTAAATGAGTTAAACTACTTTACAACTCACATAACTACACATCCAACTCTGTTACAACTTTGTATCACTTAGTTACAACGATGTCCACTAGCATGTCCCACCAACCAACCTTTGAACTCGAAATTCCTTCAATTAACTGGTTTGCCACATCAGTTAACTGAAATCAAGTGCTCCAAGAGAATAGATTATTATTTATTGTCTAATTATTGTTAAGGGCTAACAAGAATCGACATGCATTCTATTTTTAGACATGCATTCCACGAAACAACTTCGCACATGCATTCCAAAAATAGATGCCCATCCATCCATATAATTTTCTCAACCATCTATAAATAGATTACTACTAAAAATAGGCTTTGATCAAAATTCTAAAAATAGACATATCACCTACAAATAGCCTGTGGGCCCCACCTGGTGTAGGTGCTTCATTTTCACTAGGATCACCATCTTGTTGAATCTCAACATTCCCTCTAAAAAAGAAAGGGATTATCCTTCACCCCGATCCTATCTCTATGGTATTCAAATTGTCTCCTGGTGAGTGCCTTCGTCAGAATATATGCATCCTGATATTCCGTAGGAATGTATTGAAGCAACATTAAATCTAGTGAAATAGATGTTGATCTGAGTGTACCAAGCACGGGGTGCTTGCTTCAGCCCATATAGTGCTCTTTTGATTATGCACACATGTGACTCACTGCTGAAGATCTCAAATCCTTCAGGTTTCTCAATGTACACTTCTTTCTCAGTGATCCCATTAAGGAACGCGGTCTTCACATCCATCTGATGAATGTGCCAACCCATCTGCGCTGAGAGAGCAAGGATGGTCCTTATGGAAGAATACCGTGAGACAGGTGAAAATGTTTCTTCATAATCAATCCCCTCGATCTGTGAGAAGTCATAGGCCACAAATCTTGCCTTCTACTTCTCAAAACTCCCATAAACATCTTTCTTTACCTTGTAGATCCATCTTGAACCTACCACTGATTTATCAACCGACCTTGGAACAATTTCCCAAGCACTGTTTCTAACAATGGAGTCATACTCCTCCACCATTGCATCTACCCATGTGGGATCCTGCACTGCTTCCTGAAAGGAACATGGCTCAGTCACAATACATTTTCTCATCAGAGCCATGTATCCCGTGAATCGATCACGAGACTATCTCTGTCTGCGCTGTGAAGTAGGAACTCCTACATTTTGTGCCACATCAAGCTTCAACCTCTCAGCTTCTGTGGTACGCGTTCTGCCAGTTCTAATGTTTGGCTTTGTGTGAGTGGACTCCTCCACTCCATGAACCTCCTCCTATGGCTGATCCACATCTAGAGACTCATCTTTAGGAACGAGTAGTTCCTCCTCTGCATGCAAGTCTAGTTCCCTCTCAAGCGACAACTTCATGGATTTCTCCTCATTGAATTTTATATCCCATCTCACCATAGTCATTCGACTGTTTGCAAAATACACATGATAATTATGGGGTGTTTCTGTGTACCCCACAAATATCCCAACTTCAACAGTCGGCTCTAGCTTCTTCCTGGAATTCTTGGTCACATGCACATAAACAAATGAGCCAAAAATATTAAAGTAAGAAACATCTGGTTTCTTACCAGTAAACGCTTCTTCAGGTGTGCTCATGCCAAGTACTCTATGAGGACAACATTTTTGCACATAAACCGCAGTGTTGAACGCTTCCACCCATAAGTGCATTGGTAGGCCCTGATCATGCAGCATAGCTCGTGCAGCACCCACAATCGTTCTGTTCTTCCTCTCCACGACCCCATTCTGCTGTGGGTTATGAGGTGCTATGAGTTCTCTTTGAATTCCCTCTTTGCTACAGAAGTCTTTGAATTCATTCGAGATATATTCACCACCATTATCGCTACACAGAGACTTCACTTGCTTCCCTGACTCTTTCTCCACCAATGCTTTAAAATCACATAACTTTGAGAATGTTTGATCCTTATTCTGCATGAAGAAGATCAAACATCTACAAGAATAATCATCAACAAAAATAACATAATACCTATGTTTTTCTGTTGAAGCAATCGAGAATTGCCCACACACGTCTGTGTGAACTCTCTCCAGGATCACCGAAGCACGGTTCTCCTTTTCATGAAAGGTGGTCTTCATAAACTTACCCATATTACATCCCTTGCACTGATCTATCTACGCAAGTGTTTAGTGTACCCTTGGGAATTCTAGTAGAAATCTGCTGCAAAATATTTAGGGTGCCATGGTGAAGATGGCCCAATCGCCTGTGCCATAATTCGCCCTCATCTCGGCTCACCACTTCTTCTTCTTTACCCACCATTGCAACGCAACCATCTACCTCCATCTTGTAGATATTCTTGACTCGAATCCCTATCCTCTTCGTTTGACCTCCTGTTTTATGTCGCAGGAAATATTTTCCATCGTTGAAAACAACGTCATAACCTCTGTCCTCCAACATCGCGACTGAGACCAATTTTTTCTTCAGACCTGGAACATGCATAACATCTTTCAACAGAAATGGTTTACCTGACTCTGTCTCAAAGGTAATGGTACCAATTTCAGTCGCATTGTATCGTCCCTTATCGCCCATCTCTATATGCATTTGGAGATCTTTCTCCTCCAAGTCACTAAAAAGCTCCTTATCTCCCATCATGTGGAAGGAAGCACCACTATCAAGATACCACACCGATCCCATTGCGTTTGAAACCAAGCATGAGATCAAAGATAAATCCAGTTCAAATTGTGAGGGAAGGGCCTCACCAGCTGCAGCTGCAGAAACCTTCTTGTTCTTCTTTTTCTGTGGGTAGTTAGTGGTGAGATGCCCATGTTCGTGACAGTGAAAACACTTCACCTTGGAAAAATCTAGCTTCTTGCCTTTAGACTCAGATTTTGAATGGGATTTATTCCCCTTCCCTTTCCTTGCCTTGGCAGCCAAAGCACAATCCTCTTCATCATCATGCTTTGATGAAGATCCATCTCTGGTGTTTCACCTAAACTCCTCCTGCACTAGATCCAACCACAGTCGTTCCCAATCTGACAGTTTTTCCTGTCTGTTGACAGAGTCTTGATAATTGTGCCAACTCTTAGGAAGTCCCAAGAGAGCCAAACTCACCAAATCATCATCAGCAACAGTGATTCCCACACTCCCTAGTTCATCTCGACACTGGAAAAACTTTGTGAGATACTTAGGAATATTGTCGCCCTTTTCCATCTTGATCTTTCTGATTTTATCCTTCAACACCAATTTCCTATGGTCGCTACTGATTTGGAAAAGATCCGTCAAAGCCTTCCACATCACAAATGGAGTGGCTTTCCCATGAAGGATTGAGAAAATATGGTCTCTCACACCTTCCAACAGAATCCTTCTCGTCTTCGCTACTTTATTTTGCCAAGCGTCAAGTAATGTAGCATCCGTCGAAGTGGGCTTAGGAACATCACTATCGATGAATTCCTTCAAGCCATTATATTCAAGCATGGCCTCCATCCTATCCTTCCATGCAATGTAGTTCGAGCTGCCCTCGAGTGCATACTCTAACCGCAAACCATTGAAAGCCATTTCGATGTTTACTCAACTGTCACACCAAGAAATTCTTGTAGCAAATTCAAATTGTTTCCACCAACAAACTCAACTATTGCTTCAATATCGCAATCTTATTTGCTCTGATACCATGTAGAAATTTTAATACAATTATGTATTTCCAGATTCTCCTGATCTAACAATTATATTCCACTGTTAAATACATAATCCTTCTACTTAAATCTTTGCGGAAATTTAATCACCAATTGCAAACACATGAAGAAAAATCAATCACACATAACACATATGTTTTTACCGGGAAAGCATAAAGCTAAAAACCCCAATATCATATATTATGTGTATATCATGGATCATGAAAAAATCTCATACAAAACTCTAATCCAAGAGCTCTCAGTACAATATACAATCGTCTCACATTGTCATACATAAATTGACATAAACATGCACCAATTTACTGCCTCCTGACAACCTGCCTCCACTGCGCAATCCCTGCTGATCACAATCCCTGAATGAATTCGATCTTGCCTTGCCTTGACTGCGCAATCCTCATCGGCATCTCCAATGTGTGTTTGGTTGCACTTGTGCACCCACTATAGTCACAAATGATAGTCAAACTGTCCCTTTCACCTATCTCTCAACTGGGTCTCCACTGGATCTCTGACATGCATGTAGTTAACAGTAGTAAATCTTCAGTTGCATGTGAGATCACTACATGTGAATTAATTTAATATTTAATTCACTGATCTCTCACTAGTGTATCTTTAGTTACAACTAGTTACAAGTAGCACAACTGAGTTTAACTCACTTAACTGAGTTAAACTACTTTAGAACTCACATAACTACACATCCAACTTTATTACAACTTTGTATCACTCAGTTACAACGAAGTCCACTAGCATGTCCCACCAACCAACATTTGAACTCGAAATTCCTTAAGTTAACTAGTTTGCCACATCAGTTAACTAAAATCAAGTGCTTCAAGAGAATATATTATTATTTATTGTCTAATTATTGTTAAGGGCTAACAATAATTGACATGCATTCTATTTTTAGACATGCATTCCACGAAACAACTTCGCACATGCATTCCAAAAATAGACGCCCATCCATCCATATAATTTTCTCAACCATCTATAAATATATTATTGCTAAAAATAGACTTTGATCCAAATTCTAAAAATAGACATATCACCTAAAAATAGCCTGCGGGCCCCACCTAGTGTAGGTGCTTAATTTTCACTAGGATCATCATCTTGTTGAATCTCAACATCAACTGCATGTAACTCAAGATCCCTCTCAAGGGAAAATCACATGGCTTTCTCTTCATCAAATTTCACATATCTTTTGACCACTATCATCTTGTGTGTTAGAAAGTACACTTGATAGTCGTGAGGTGTATCAGTGTACCCCAAAAATATCCCCAACTCTGTTGTTGGCTCTAGCTTCTTCCTAGAATATTTGGTTACATGGAAATAAATAAATGAACCAAAAATTTTAAATTACGACACATCTGGTCTCTTACCTGAAAAAGGCTCCTTTGGTGTACTCATCTCAAGTATCCGATGAGGACTTATCTTATGCACAAATAATGATGTATTGCATGCTTTCACCCAAAGATGCAATGGTAGGCCCTGATCATGTAACATAGCTTGTGCTTCTTCCATAATAGTTATGTTCTTTCTTTCTGCAACCCCATTTTGTTGTGGGTTATGAGGTCCTATTAATTCTCTTCGAGTTCCTTTTGAGGCACATAAGTTCTTGAATTTTTTAGAGATACATTCTCCACCATTGTCGCTCCTCAAAGCCTTCACCTTATTCTGTGTATCTTTCTCGACAAGTGCCTTGAGCTCACAAAACTTAGAGAGCGTCTGATATTTCTTTATTCTACATGAATAAAATCCAACACTTTATTGAAAAAACATCAACAAAATCACATAATACTAGTGTTTTGTTGTGGAAGCTGTCGAGAACGGTCCACAAATGTTTGAGTGAAATGTCTCAAGGATCACCTTTTCTTGAATTTCCTTATCGTGAAAGGTGGCTTTGGTATACTTACCCAATGTACACCCTGTGCATGTATCTCTCTAAGCACAGTGCACCCTTTGGAAGTCCTGTAGAAATATACAACATGATCTTCAAAGATCCATGGTGTAGATGCCCCAATCTCCTGTGCCATAATTCACTGATGTCTCGACTCCCCACCTTCTCTACTTTCGTGTTCAATGCAGCACAATCTTCTACATCTAATTTGTAGAGCCTCTTTACTTGAACCCCAATATTTTTCACCTATCTTGTAGCTTTGTGACGAAGGAACGCCTTTCCTTCACCGAAGATCACATCATAGCCATGATCTTCCAGCATAGAAACAAAAACCAAATTCTTCTTTAAACCAGGAAGATACATGAAATCTTTTAATGTGAGGGGTTTAACTGACTATCTTCGAAAGGTAACTGCACCTACAAATCTCCCATCTCGATGTGCATCTAGAAATCCTTCTCCTCCAAGCTATTGAAGAATTATTTGTTGCCGGTCATATGGAATGAAGCTCCACTATCCAAGTACCACAAAAAACCCATCATCGATGACACCATGCATGAGATGAGAGTGAAATTCAACTCGAACTGTGAAGCAAGTGCTTCACCTGCTGCTCTTCCTGAGGCCTTCTTGTTGGTATTCTTTTGTGGAAAATTTGTGGCATAATGTCCATGCTCATGATAGTTGAAACATTTTACCTTTGAACTCCGATTTGGAATGGGATCCCTTCCCTTTTCCTTTCTTCGCCTTTCCATCCAAGGCACAATTCTACTCATCACCAGTCTTTGATGAGGATCCATCTATGGTGCTTCGCCGAATATCTTCATGTACCAGGTTGGATCATAATTGCTCCGAGTCTGGTAGCTTATCCATCCCATTCACAAAGTCCTGGTAGCTATGCCAGCTCTTGGGAAGGCCTAGACGAGCTAGGCTCACCAAATCATCCTAGGAAACTGATCCCAACAATTCCAAGATCATCTCGACATTGAGTGAACTTTGTCAAGTATTTTTGGATCGTGTTGCCCTTCTCCATCTTGATCTTTCTAAGCTTGTATTTCAGTGCCAGCTTCCTGTGGTCACTTCTATTCTGAGACAAATCTGTCATGGCCTTCCAAATAGAATATGGAGTTTCCTTTCCATGGATACTTGAGACAATATGATCTCAAACTCCCTCTAACAATATCATTCTCAACTTTGCTACATTCTTCTTCCATGCATCAAGAAGTTGAGCATCTGCTACTATGGGCTGGGGAATATCACTATCTATGAATGCCTTCAGTCTGTTTTCCTTGAGCACTACCTTCATCTTGTCCTTCTATGCTATGTAATTCAAATTTCCCTCAAGGGAATATTTGATTCTCAAGGCATTGAAAAACATCTTGATCTGCAGCTGGTCCTGAAGAATAACTCTGCAAATTCAATGTACCTATTTAAAACAAAATTTTTTTCTTCTCTTCTATTGTGATTCCTAGAACTCTGATACCATGTAGAAATTATCCAAGGGGATTCAATATGATCTTGTAATGTACTAAAACAAAATACTGAATCCTTCTACAATTTCTGAAAACCAAATTTGATCTCACATTCACATAACAAGTAAGAGAATGAAAATATCAATCACACAACACAATATGTATCTAGGGAAAGAAACTTCTCAAAACCCCACTATCTGTATATTGCATAATGTCAAGACCATGAAACAATACAATTTTATTTCCCTCACAAAGAAACCTCTGAACTCTGTTGACCATCTCACTCTGATCTAGGACATATCAGTCAAATAATTAACCAATTGTCAGCCTCTGTCCGACTAGCCTTTCTTATCCATTCCTGGAGGAATTATGTCCATATTAATAAGAAAATTCTCAATAATTGATTGCACAATTCCTTCAAGGCATCCTAATGACCTCATGCATGACCTGTACAATAGATTTGATTATCACCGAAAGATTTTATATACATTTTATGGATCACAAAAGCCAAATTCCTAATATTTTAACTGAATTGATTGAGTTAACTAATTACAACTCACAAATCACTATAACTGGACCCCCTAAATTCATGGGAGAACTCTACATGCCTCCTCTCTGACCCCTAACTCGAATTTCCTAAGTTAACTAAGTCTTCCCGACTTAGTTAACTAATACAAGTTGTCATGAGATGAAATTACAATTTCTCTTCCAATTTAATTAAGGGAAAATTAAATGAGAAATCCCATTGGATGCCATTTCTTGGTGCCATTTCAACGATGTATGTTTTGCACGATTCATATCCTCATAAAGTCCATCCAACAAAATATGCTACACTATGCAGTGAAATTAACATAATAGCTTCTCTAGGTGTAGAACCGGTTCGATAACTATCACTCGTCTAATTCCATTTAATTATGTTCGAGAATGTCTAGTTTCAATTTTAGTCTTGGAGCCCTAATAAATAACTGTAAGTGATAAGGTTATTATACAATCAACAAATATTGTTTCAAATCTTGCAACAATTCACTTCCCATTTAAATTACAATTATAATATCCATTCTTTGATGGTGGACTTCGTAAGTTGTACGTATCCGTAGATACATATATGGATTTGGAGGATTGGTTGGATACATACTAGAGGTTCCCCCCATAATGCACTAAGTAAGGAAAAGTCTTAATTAATCAGTAAATTGGGTTGCTTATGTAAGTTACTCATCAAGATGAAAAAAGAGAGAGAGACAACACTACCTTTTTAATCTAATTACAATGCTCCCCACCCAACACTTTGCAAATGCCGAGCCTAGTAAGTTCAATTTCTTCTCATTGCGAGCCACAATCGATGCACATGGATCAGAAATATATGAAAAAATAATTGCTGGAGGTCGTATGTTATAGGTGCAAAGACTTCGAGAAACAAGTTTTTTTTTTTTCAAGTAGAAAAACACTGGATATATTATGTCCAGTTCATATGGAAAACTTACGAAAACTTATGTGTCTTACAAAAAACTTTCAGATCTTAACAAAACTTGCATCATAACTGTGTAATCCTGGAAGTTCCTAACAGTTTTTCTATAAAAACAGAATGCAGAAAACAGTATTGTCTATGATTAAAAACTTTAGTTGTTCCAGAGAATAGAATAAACAGTGGTATTATAACCAAATAAACACACAGGCGGCCATATAATGTGAATCCGCCAGTCAAAGACCATCAAAAAACGTCATTGTGTAGACATCTCCACCCAGGAGAACCGAGCCTCCCCACAAAAACTCAGAAATAGAACAAATCAGTCGCACTTCTACCAAATCCTGTAGGGTGTCAAGTCTATGGCAGAATACACAAGTAAGCTGCCAGGAAACAAGTAGAAGGGTAAGTGAGATAAAACATTAAGAGAACTAGATCATACCTTTGGCATCTTAACCATTAGGGTCAATAAGTTCATAGAACATGTGACAGAAATGGCCCTCCAAACCCTTTTTCGAGAGTTTATCTGCCTGAGAGTTCTTTTCACGAAATATATGATGAAAATGAATAGTGTTGAAAGATTTCACCATCTTCTCTATGCGAACAAGCCATGTCTCAAGTTGTGCTGGAGATAGATTGTTACCTCTGTTAGCATAATTCATCAGTACCTTTGAGTCCACGGACACCCAGAGGTCTTTGATATAGAGATGTGAGGAAAACCAAAGTAAACCCCATAGTGCGAGAATCTCAGCTCTCATATTGGTACCGAAACCACCAGACCAGTAAATATTATAGTGACAATTGGGAGAGAGTCTCAGCCAAACCCCACACCCACATCTAGAAAGTTGGCTGGCCCCATCAAAGAACCCGGCAGGGTAGTGAATTTCCACAGGTCTCATACGGCATGAGAGATCCCTAATGGGAGTTGGCTCAAATCTGAGACTTTCCCAAAGTTGAAGGATATTGGCTGAAGTCACCAGAGGGTTACAAGTAATCCCCCTGAAGATCCTTTGATTCCTGTCACACCATATAGTCCAATGGTAAAGTCCCGTAATGTTCCTATAGTTAATATTTTTCTTATTCCACCAGTTTATAAAGTCCTCAGTATTCTCCGAAATAGGACTGGGCATCCTAAATTTCTCACAAATCAATCGTAATACATTCTTAGCAAATTTACAGTTGTAAAAAATATGTGTATTATCTTCGTCCTCCATCATGCACAAACTACAAAAACTAGGTCCATACCAGCCTCTTCATTTCAGGTTCTGCCATGTAAGGTTTTTATTCTTCATTACCAGCCAGAGAAAAATTTTCATTTTGAGTGGAGCTGTATTCTCCCATATTCCTTTATAATGTCTTATAGTAGTGAACAAATCTGATTGCATGATAAGAGCATTGTATATCGATTCAACCATAATATTACCGTCCTTTTTGTAGCCCCTCCAGTCCACCCTGTCCCCAGTATTGTCCCAGGTTAAACCATTGCTTCTAAGGTCCTTTGTGAATATCTCCCACTGCCCCTTAAAAGGATCTAACAATCCTAAGTCCTCCGCTGATAGCCAATGTGGAATACCCCTTTCTACCTTCTTCGTGATTTGGGAGAAATAAAAATAGGCTTTGTTGTTCAGATAATGTATGAGACGATTATCACATCTCATCTTTGGAGAAATTCCACATAATCCCTGGAAGCCAATCTGTATCTTGGCCCCATTACCGAATTTCCAACTAAGAAAAATTATGATATATGGCCAGCAATTCTTGAAACCATTCCAAATGGCCGATCCTCCCCTTTTGCAATCCCACCCATTTAAGAACATAAGTTCCAGGTCCATCGATTATGGGTATGTGTACTGTATAATCTCCCTCCAAATCCTGTTAGTCCTCATTCCTCGCCAGAAAGATTTAATAAGAAGTGCCCTCCTGAATAAATATAAGTCTTTTAATTCCCAACCCCCTATGGATCTGGGCTTCATGATATGTTCCCATCTCGCCAAATCGTATATACCTCGATCCTCCTTACCATTCCAAACGAAATTCACAATCGCCTTTCTGATATCTTTCAGAATCTTTTTCGGAATAGCATAAATGTGAGCCCAATAAACCATAATATTCTGAATCACAGCCTGCACCAGTATAAATCTCCCTGCACTGCTCAGCCATTTAGAAGTCCACCTATTGATTTTATTTTTCACCTTCTCAGCCAACCAGTCCCAATCTTTGATCTGGTAGTTATTTGGCTTCATGTGGAAGCCCAGGTATTTAAATCCCAGGCTCAAAGGAGCCATGCTGAAACTAAACATAGTGGCTATGTCAGTTGCCTTGACTCTCCCTGCCTCCTCAAAGTAAATACATGACTTCCCAAGATTTTCCACCAGTCCCGAAGCTTTACCGAAACTTTCAAATATCTCATAAAAAATTTTCCAAACAAATCTGACAAGCATTCCAAACAGCATTACATCGTCAACAAAAAAACTATGGCTTATTTGTTGGTGGTGGGATAACTTGATCCCCTCAAACCTTCCCATCATAACCTCCTTATTTATTTTCAGGCCAAGTGAATCCATGACTAAAATGAATAAAAGTGGAGAGAGTGCACAACCTTGTCTTAGTCCCCATCCAGGCTTGAAAAAACAAGAGGCCAAACCATTAATGATGATCGCCACTGTAGTGTTAGACATAGACCCCATGATCTAGTTGACAAAAATTCGATCCATGCCTACCTTGTAGAGGATCAATCTCAGTAACCCCCAGTCGACCATGTCATAAGCCTTACTGAGATCAACCTTCATGACCAAGGCTTGTAACTTCCTAGTATGTATAGAATTTATAATTTCCTGTGTAGCCGTCACCGCATCATGAATGCTCCTATTCTTGAGAAAACCATATTGTTCTAGTGAAATGTGGATAGATAGGACTCCTTTTAATTGTTCTGCAATAGTTTTGGATACTATCTTATACAGAGTATTACAAAGTGAGATTGGTCTAAAAATCGTTGAAAGTAGTCGGGTGATCCTTCTTGGGGATTAAAACGAAAAAAGTAGAATTGAGAGCCCCACTCACCTTGCCAATAGTCCTCGTCTCCTCAGCCATCCTAGTGATATAATCTAGAAAAATATCAGCGAAATGTATGAAAAAATACAGGGTCCATCCATCTGGCCCCGGTCTCTTGTCCTTCATGAAGGAATTTAAAACTGTCTGAATCTCCTCTCTCCTGATCGGTTTGCAGAAAATAGATCGCTCCCTATCATCGAACATTGTAGGGAAATCTTCCATCGCCCAGAACTGCTCCTCGAAATGTCCCTGATCCCTAGCTTTAAACAATCCATTAAAGTATCTGACTGCTCCATCTCTAATCTCATCAGAAGAGGAGAGCGTGGAACCATTATCGCCAATCTTCCAGATAGTGTTATAATCTCTCCTCCCTTTGGCATAAGCATGGATAAATTTGGTATTTTTATCTCCTTCTTTTAACCAGACAACCCTGCTTTTTAGCCGCTAGGTCTGTTCTTCAATGAGGAGTATGGATTTCTTCTCCCTTTCAATATCCTTGAGTTGAGTCCATGTACCCTCCCTTGGGTTATCGGATGCCAATTCATCAATAAGGCACACAAATTCCCTAATAAAAGCCAAGTATCGAGCCTTTAATAGGATTTTCTTCCTCCGCTCCCAACTTTTCACTGCTCTCCTCAGCTCCCTAAGAGTAGCCATCAGATAATAAAAAAAACCAGTCCCAACATTCCTCTTGTTCTTACTCATGTACTCCACAACCAGTTTATTGAAATCCTGATCCTTTAGCCACACACGGTTAAACCTGAAAGGATAACCTTCCTTTTTAAGTTTGAAATTCCACTGAATAGTAATAGGCCTATGGTCCGATATCATTACATCTCCAATGGAAGCGGACCAGTCCACCATCGAAGACAACAGATGTGATTTAATCAAGAACCTGTCTAATTTCTTACAAATCGAGGCAGTCCCCTGTCTCCCATTGAACTAGGTAGGCCCATTATTCTGCATTTGAATATCAATAAGGTGCATTGAGTTTATGATCCTAAGAATGGAGTCAACAAGAGGATCACTTCTCCCCTGTCGTCCCCATGTCTCCGAGTCGTGTAGAGTGAAATTAAAATCCCCCGCCAAAAATAGGTTTTCCAAAATTAAGATGCCACTTCCGACCATCCTGCTCTAGAAACTAGCCCTATTGTGATAGGGAGAATATATATTCACCATGTGTAATCTCTGGTTGCAGCCTCTAATATGACCGGAAAGGATGATTCCCCCATAGAATCCAAAAGCCTTGAAAATGGCCATAGTAAGATCCCACATCACCAGTTCTCCGCCAGAGAGATCCTCCGCATCCCTGGCTGCAATGTGCCACCCTGGGAACATAGCCCGGAAAATAGAAATAGCCCTGTCAGCTTTGTTCATAGTTTCTTGCACAAATATAAGCACTGGATCATTCTTAACTAAATCCTTTCGAGAAACAAGTTGTGGCAACAATAAGAAGAGGAAGGTGATGCTCTTTTGGTGATTTCAAATGCCGCTCCAATTGTTTCCGCATTGGCTCGATGGGTCATGCCCCGCTGAGATCGATGATAGGAAACGCTATCTAGAAACGAAGTAGCAAGGGATTTAATGACATCAAGCCACCCAATAACTTGTATGACCCACATCATCTTGACAAAAAGGAGGGGGACAACTAGCGAGAATAAAAAAAAAAGAGTTTAATCGACTTCAGTGCTAAAAGCAAGAATTCTAAAAATTAGAAATATAATTTTTAATTATAGGAAAAATAAATTAATAAGCATTTC
Source organism: Pinus albicaulis (assembly GCA_034641835.2). NCBI lineage: Eukaryota > Viridiplantae > Streptophyta > Pinopsida > Pinales > Pinaceae > Pinus > Pinus albicaulis. The sequence continues at coordinate 293,125,709 of CM076581.1, forward strand.
CACAAATTTTGGTTAAACTTGATTAAAAGTTCATAAACTAAGACATAGTCAAGGGTGTTTGATTGCAAGGTGAAAGCTATAGTCCCTGCTGAGGTAGGGCCTAATAAGAAAGTAAAACTAACGAATGTTAGGCTTCAAAAGGGCTTAATAAGAAAGTAAAACTAAAAAATGTTAGGCTTCAAAGTTTTCATGACTTTTTTTTCTTTATGAGTCCATGTTTCACAGAGACTATCATTTGCATCACGATATCAATTTTTTTTTACTCTTATTACTTTGCCGATTTTTTTTCCCATTTTCATGTGCATAACCAAAGTTTTAAAGATTTTTTTTTTACGATTTTTTTTTAATTATTAAAACAATTTTATATTTTTTGAAAAAATGTATTTCTCATTTTCTAATTGTCCTAGAGCATTTTGATGAAACACAATATCCATGGTAGAGTGACTTTTTATTTTCCTATTTATTAGTGTATAACAAATTATTTAAAAAAATAAAAAATAAATAAATAAATAAAAATTATAAGTGAAAGGACACTCACTTGTTATTCCTAAGACCAATGATTCCAGAATTGAAATTGTTATACCTAACACCAATGATTCCAGAATTGAAATGGTGCTAGATCCCTTACGTAAAGGAAGGGGTTTGGGGGGCTGAATATGCAAAGGAAACTTGCATTGCACAAATTAAAGAAGTACAAACGATGATAAAATCTAATAGCAAAATTCAATTCAATATTATTTAATTTCATTGTACAAAGTGAAGAGGGATGAGGAAACTTTCATTATACTTCCTCCACACTCCATACAATGCAATTCCCTTTTCATGATCCAACCTCCACACTTTGTACAATGCAATTTTCCTTCCTTTTCATGATCCAACGTCTTCTCGAGTAGTGCGTTATCCTCTTTGCGATCTATCCCTTGGGGAAAAACAATCTGGTTCCTTTCCATCTATGATTTGATTTGCAACGTAGAATGATAGTCCAACAAGTTCGTAGTATCAAACTAAAGGCTACGAAGGGAACCACTAGTGGATATTATGGAATTTTTTCTCTCTTAGTTTGAAACGCTAGAGGACATAAGCCTCCCAAGTTATATAATTATCTACTTCAACGTCAACTTCGGCCAAAGGGATGACTGGGTCTCTGAAGTATCAAAAGCAGTTTTGGATACCCCAACTACTCTCTTATGGGCTTGGCCGTCTTCATCCAATTAAGTTTCTCGGTACCCACCACTTGGGCACGGATGAGACTTCCCAACTCCATATGATGATTAATAAATACCTGTGCATATATAAATAAAGGATTTCGGTGCTTAGGATTTCGCTAAAATGGGATTTGCCGGAGATCTTAAGCAATGTTATGCTAGTTCCCTTCCATCTTTTATCTTGTATGATGTTGAATGAATTTAAGCAATGTTATGTGTGAACTCCTATATTTGTTTCACCCTGATATCCTTAAGTGAATATTACTGGGGTCTTCTTTTGCTCTAGGAATATAAATCACTTGATATTGGTGAGAATACAATGGAATTTTCGACATTTATTTATAATATTTTTAATATCAAGGGAAATTCTTCTGCAATTCTTCACCCACAGTTCTTCTGCTATGTACTAGTCTCATTTCACCATCCCAATGGCCGGAGCCATTCTCAACACAATCAACACTTGCCTAGATGCTCCCAATGTTGCCACCATTCTCACTCACTCCCACATGGAGCTTTTGCGGGTTGACTACGTATTGCAAACAGATATTGTCAGAAGACTAATCAAAATCGAGATATTTATATAGGAAAATCAATCATTCTCAGATGGAGAGAAAATCTTGCAATGCACGCCATTATCATTTAGTCAAACCACACATCCATGAGAGTGGTTCTCCATGCAACTCTATTGACAATAGTGTGGGGAAGCCTCGAAAGTTGAAGTAAGATAATAATTGGCAACATGGAGAATCCCGACAAGTTTTGAATGTGGGGAAGCTTGGAAAGTTGAAGGAAGAAAACAATTGGGAACATGGAGAGTCTCGACCAGTTTTTAATGGACACTAATATTGAGAGTGTTGAGAAAGCATAATGAAAGGTTTTTTTCATGCTTTACACTTTACACAATGAAAGTTCTTATAAGAAACTCTATCGTTTTCAATCTAATATAATTTGATTCTACACAATGAAAGTTCTCATAAGAAATTATATCGTTTTCAATCTAATATAATTTGATATATAATGGAGAGTTGAAATGAGAAAATAATTGGAATAATGGAGAGTTCTTGACATTATAATTTGTTCATGGTGCAAAGTGCAAAGAAAGTATAATAAAAGCTTCTTTCGTACTCCATACAATGAAATTCGCCATAGGAAACTCTCTATCGTTCTGAATCTAATATAATTCAATACAACAATTAGTTTTCTTTGTCTAGCATAAAGCATCAATTTGTTCCCCAGTGACACACATTCAAACCTAATTCATTTAGGCAAGGCTGCCTTGTTAGACTTGCTCAATTTGGTCTTACAAATGCTGGAATGGAAACATTCATAACTAAACCTATTGTTATGGGATTTTTAGCTTTATTGCATCATTAAGCCAACATGTTCCAACTCATGAGTGAACCCATTAACTCATCATTAAGGTGTGCAACAAAATAGTAAAGAGTAATAAAACAAGAAATTCAATAACAATGTGGGTTGTGGGCTTATTAGTCCCTACCTACGGCAAAGCAGAGACTATAACGATCGCTTGGCCTTTAAATCTATATTAATTTGAGTTGACTATTTGTGATTAGATGCATTTAAACACATTTTTAAGAAACATTCGCTGCCAAACGGAAATTTATCCAAAGTTTGGATTTTGAACTCTTATTGCAGGTACATATATGAATTTCATTAAAACTTAAGATAATAACTTTTCAATTTCATTTACACTGAGATAATGCTAGGTTGGAGTTGGCATTAGTTGAAAGACATTTACTGTTATTGTAATTCATTAAGCCCACCCACAAGTGACATTATGTCCACCGTTTTTTTTGCCTACACTTGCCAATAAATTTTGCAACAGCAATACCACAATTGCAACAACTGTACCACACTTGTCAGTGACAACGCTGTCAGTGTTGGCTACAACCATTTCTTTTGGTGAGTAACAATCATGGGTCTATTGCGCCTGGGTCCATTTCCAAGCTAGTCGGTCCTGGTCATTGTCGCTATTATTAATTTTGGAATTTAACACTGTTACCGATGAAATAGGTAACTTGACCTCAAAACGGGAACTCTAGCCCAAAAAGACTCAAAAAACATGAAAAAACACCCCAAAAACAAAAACAAAAAATGTATTCCAGAACGCACTTGGTTTTTTTTTAAGGTCAAATTTCAACATTTTATAAAATTATGCTAAAAACAAAATTGTTTCTTGAAAAAAGATTGAAAAAACACCCTAAAAAAAAAAACAGTTAATGCTGGAATAACAAAAAAAAAAAAAAAATTATGTTACATTTTTGACATTTTTAAATATAGAAATAACATTTTTTAATTTTTAAAATTCAAACATTAAAAAAAACCTAAAATTTAAGAAAAATAAAAACATTTTAAAGCTTAAAATTTAAAAATATATAGGAATAAAAAAATAAAAACAAAAACAATATAAAAATTTTAATTCAAACATTAAAAAAAACCTAAAATTTAAGAAAAAAAATAAAAAATAAAAAACAAAAAAAATTGAAGGATTAAAATTTCAAAATATATAGGAAAAAAAAAAAATTATAAAAAATAAAATACAGAAATTAAATTTAAAAAAAGAAAAAGAAAATGTTTATTAAATTAAAAAAATAATAAATAAATTTTAAAATAAAAAATTAAATTTAAAGAAATATATTAAATTTTAATAAATTTAAAACTAAAAAAAAAAAAAAAAAAAACATTATTGAAATTAAAAGTAAAAAAAATGAAAAATAAAATACAATAAAAATATTAAATTCAAAAAAATATATATTAAAAAAACGAATAGATTTTAAAAAATAAATTAAATTTAAATTATAATATATATATATATATATATATATATATATATATATATATATATATATATATATATTAATATATATATATATATATATATATATATTAGATTTTATTAAATTTAAAAAAAAAATGTTACTATTAAAATAACAATTTAAATTTAAAAAAAAATATTAAATTTTAATACATAAATGAATAAACAAATAAATTTTGAAATAAAAATTAAATTTTAAATATAAAGAAAAAAAAAAAAAAAACATTATTAAAATAAAAAGTTAAAAAACTTTAAAAATCAATTAAAATTGAAAAATTGAAAAAAATAAATTAAAAATATATATATTAAATAAAAAATAAAATAAAAAACAAATTAATTTGAAAATATGAAGTTTAATTTAAAAAAAAAAATCTAATTTTAAATACACAATTTTAATTGAAATAAAATATATATATATATATATATAAATTTTATGTAATTAAAAAAATAATAATAAAAAATTAAAAAATTAAAAAAAGAGTATTAAATTCAAATAAATTAAAAAAAAAATGCAAAATTTACTAATTTTAAAAAATTAAATGAAAAAACTAAACATAAAATTTAATAACAAAAAAAGGAAAAAATTAAAAAAAAAAATCAATTAAATTAAAAAATATACAAAATTTAATAAAAATTATTCACAAAATTTAGAAAAAAAAAAAATTAAAAACAAAAAATTAAAAAAAATTAAATTTCAAATATAAAAATTAAATAAAAAAAAAAAATTAATTTTTTTGAAAAAAAAATCAAATTAAAAAATATATATTAAAATTTAAAAATTAAAAAAAATTAAAAAAAAATTTGGATCGTGGTGGCGCGACAATCCTTCCCTCCCACTATAGGTGGCGAGTTGAGGCTTCACACAATAGAGTGGAATTCCGAGATCGTCCCACCGCGAGAGGCCGATTCCGAATCGCCCTCCCGCGGGCGACCGCCGAGCTTCCATTTCTCCGAAATCACCCTCTCGCAAAGGGGAAGCACTCCCGGGGAATAGCCCGAGGCCGATCTCCAGGAATTGCCTCGAGGTCGATTCCGGAATCACCTCCCGCTTGGCGAGAGGCCGATTCCGGAATCGCCGTCTCGCTCGTCCCAGAATCGGTTTTCCGCCGCGAAAGGGCGATTCCCGAAATCAGCCTCCTGCCGTGGGAGGGCGATTCCCGAAATTGGCCTCCAGGGCGATTCCCAGAATCAGCCTCCCCGCCACAGGAGGGCGATTCCCAGAATCAGCCTCCCCGCCACGGGAGGGTGATTCCTGGAATCGGCCTGCCGTCGCGGGAGGGCGATTCCTGGAATCGGCCTACCGCCGCGGGAGGGTGATTCCCAGAATCGGTGTCAGGGCGATTCCCGGAATCAACCTTCAGCCACGGGAGGGCGATTCCCGGAATCAGTCTCACGCCGCGGGAGGCTGATTCTCGGAATCGCCTGACCGCCCAGCGATCGACCTCCGTTGCCACCTTGGTGAGAGGCTGATTGGCGGCGCCACCACGATAAATTTTTTTTTTTTTTTTTTAATTCTTTTTTTTTTTTTTTTTAATTTGATTTTCTTTTTATTTTATTTTTTTTTTAAATTCAAATAATTTTTAATTCAAATTTTTTATTTTAAATTTAATTTGTTTTATTTTTTTTATTTTTTTTTATTTTTTTTTAGTTTAATATTTTAGATTAATTATTTTTTAAAATTTAAAATTTATTTATTGAATTTATTAAATTTTAATTTAATTAATTTTTTTTTAAAATCTTTTAGTTTATTTAGTTTTTCATTTTTAAAATTTATAAATTGTTTCATTAAAAAAAAAAAAAACAGTAAATTTATGGATATTTGTTTTTTAATTATTTGCACGTGTTTTTTTTTTCATTTTTTTTTTGTTTTTTAATGATAGTTTTTTATTTTATTTTAATTTGTTTTTTTTCAATTTTCAATTTTTTTTTTTTTTTTTAATTTGTTTTTTTTGTTAATTTTAAAATTTGTATTTTTTTTTCTTATTATTATTATTTTTTTAATTTAAATTTTTTAATTTAATTTTTCTTTTTATTTTTTATTTTTTTTATCTAAATTTTAATTTTGTAATTTAAATTATTTTTAAATTTTCTATTTAAATTTATTTTTTTAATTATATGGTTTTTTTTAATAACTTAGAAAAAATGTTTTTGATGTTTTTTTTTTTTTTTTGGTTAATTTTTGTTTTTTTCCTTTAAATTATGTGTTTTTTTTTCAAATTTTGTCATTTCTTTTGATATAATTTTCGAATATTTATGTTTTTTTTGGTATTATTTATTTATTTTTCTTTAAATTTTTTATTTTTACAGTTAATTTTGTTCTTTTTAAAATATTTTTATTGGTTTTTTTTATTGTTTTTTATATATTTTTTTTAATCTAAGTTTTGTGTTTTATTACCAACATGAAATCACCACTCTAAAAAAAAAGGTTGATGGTGCATCAATACGTTTCAAAATTAGCATGAAAATCAGCACTCTAAAAAAAAAGTTGATGTTGCATCAATACGTTTCAAAATTAGCATGAAAATCACTAACATTTTAAAACAAATATTCATACTTCATAAATAAAAATATTAGAGTGTCAAAAATGTGCTCAAAAAAAAAAAAAAAAAAGGTGATTCTGCATCACCACTTTTCAAAATCGGGTGCTTTTTATGCTACCAAAAAAAAGTAGTTAACAGTGCGATTACCTATTTCATCGGTAACAGTGTTATTTCTGGAATTGTGTTTTTACATGCAAACAAATTCTTCACATAGGCTTATGAAGTTTCAAATTAAATTGTGTCCAAGTGCTGAAAGAAGCTCCTGCATAGGTCCTCCATCATAATGGGGGAAAACGATAATGATCATTACGTAACAAGGAGGCAAGAGTTAGTGATCAATCATCACCAAACACTCCAACAAGCGTTCTTTCTTAGAATTAATGCATGCATGTCGGTTCGACACCTTGCGATTGATTTATTTCCTAGCAATGTAGCTCTCAGTGTTAGAGAAAGAAATGCGATGAAGCCTCTACGACCATGTTTGAACTCTATCATCTCGCAACGGGTTTAATGATATACTTTTTTGGGACGTAGTACCCAAACAAAGTTGAGGATGAATTTTTTTTATGAATTTCCTATTCGTTTGCAACAAGAGAAACAACAGGACGGACGGGCGATAATCAACACACCTAGACAAGATGGATCATGCACCAGACACAAAGGGCTCTCAGGTTAGGCCAGTCATGGAAGGGAGCTGTTAGCCACCTATGAAATTTGTTATACTAAAAGGTGGCTAAATCATTTTTGGAGCCTTCAAGGAACAAATTTTATTGCAAAAAGTGTTGGCTCTTGAAGACTCTTGAAGGCCTCATGCCTCTGTGCAAATCTTCACTGCTGTGCCCATTTACACTCTGAAATCCTGCTGATTTCCAAGACAAAATCCTGCTGATTTCCAAGACAAAATACTGCTGCAAACTCCTTTTCCCTTTCCTTTCCTCTTTCTAAACTAACCTCATTTTAACCCCTTCATCCCCCATGAAGTCTTTCATTTTCATCTTTTCCCCCTTTTCCTCCATCGAAACCCCTTTGACAAGGTTTAAGACCCTTTCTTTGCCTTATCGAAACCCCCCAACGTCCACTAAAAACATCGAAATTGCATAAAAAATTACATTTTTTATATTATAGACTTAAGCCCCCTTGGGCTAAGTCTTTAACCCTTCCCCTCCATACGCCCTGGTGCTGGAACCAGGCGCTAAGCCATCCAAGCACCTATCGCATCACAAAGAGTCGAGCGCATAAATCTTTCGCCATGGTAAAAGCTCTGATGCCGATTAGCCCTGTGCGTAAAACCCCCGGTCATGTTGCTTTCCATATAACCCACGGCCCCGCAAACGGGCGCCAAACTGTATTGCAAATATTTTCCACCCCCGAAGCTTAAACCTTTGTTATATTAAATTTGTGGGTTTTAAATATTTTCGGTCATTGACTATTCAAAACCGGGCAGGTTGATCGCACCGCTTTTGAGAGGAAAGCGGTTTTTTCCCGATCGGCAGCGATCAACGCCGCCAGCCGACACGTGGCCTTGGGCGGTATGGCGATACCATTTTCCTCGGGCGTTAAAGATCGGATGTGGAGTGAGCGCGATATCGATGCGCGCCGTCCGATCTGAGGCCTCTCATCAGACGGTGATTGCGCTCTGAAGAAGCCCGACAGATAGACTAAGGTACGACGCGGTATTAAAAGAATCTCTACCCTCGATCTGATCTGCAGATCGATGGCCCAAAAATAGTCTCCCTAGTCCCCACAGCCACGACAGCAGTCCCGTAGAGCCGGTGGCCCCAAATACCCAGTCAGCATCCACACGACATCAACGGATTGGGGCGGGTCTTCGTTGGTCCTCGCACAGTCATCCAATACGGACCCGGGGACTTTATGCACAATGATTTTATTAACCATTTTTTGAAGTCTGGGGCATGTTTCTAAGGTTTTGTGTTACCCGATCTTCACCGTTGATCGCGTGGGCTAATCTCATCCGACGGCCCACGTTCGTCCCAATCCCCAAACGCCATTTTTCACCATTTTTCGCCGAAACAAAGGTTTTTAGCCCATTTTCTTCATTTTTCCAAATACAGCGACTCATTTTCTTTGACTTTTTGCCCTCGCTCCCAACCATCAATCTCTGCACGATCGACGGTTCCGATTTAATTTCCTCCTCCACTCTCCTCTGACCTCCTCTAATCAATCTCGACCGTTGGATGATTCCATCCAACGCGCCATGCTTTTCCACGTGCCTTTGGAAGCAGTGAAACTCATATATGCAATGATTTTTATAATGATTGTTCACATTTTGTAGGGTTTAAATGGTTTTCCTGCTATACTGAAGAAAATTTCAAAGGCTGAGGGTGACGATCCTCCCGCCTTTGATTCATCAAAGGGAATCATTCGCAGGATTCAACTCCACGTTTCATCAATGATCCATGAGGCATTGATGCCATTCGATCCCTGTGCATCCCTGCACACCAAAAAACACAGCGAATCAAGCACAATCAGTGTTGAAGACAGGAACACACCAGAACATGAGATTGAAGACGGATCTGTGGGGATTACGGCTAAGGTGGATTATCAAAAGCCTAATCCCCCTATTAAAACATAGTTTAAAGGTAAATCATAAAGGTTCATCAGACATAAAGCCTCCATCGCCACATCTGAGGCAATTTGATTCCTCCCAGCTACCACAGTGCCACATGTGTCTCAAAGCATTCAAACAGAGGCCGAAGTTATTGATCAGGATCAGATATTTGTCTCAAGCGTAGCTAGAGAGTAAATTCTGCAAACAAACTTAATGACAAAATATCAGCAGAGTTACTTTGACATCACACAGAGCCTCAAAAGTCAAAAAGAGCTCTCACCGAGCTTAAATCTTAATGTAAATTATTTAATAAAGATGACACCTATGTAAGCTTCTTCATCAAGCCCCCCAAAGGCCGAAGAACCATTAAGACTGTATTAATTATCTTTGGAGATCTTTTGTTAGATCTCACCTCCTCATTCTTCTATAAATACTACTAGAGAAGATAAGGAAGGGGTTGGTTGGTTGATCACTAGTTGTAATACTGAAACTCTCTGAAATAATACATAGTCTGTTGAAGTTGAAGAAGAAATTGAAGTCTTGGAAGTCCTGATGATTTTGTTGCATGCTTGTTCTTGAGAAGGCTCTATCATTGGATCCATGAGCTTGGTTTTTGGTGAAGTATTCTAATTTGTTTAATGTTTTCCCCCTGTTCTCATTATGTTCCATAATTTCTTACTACAGTAGGATGAAAGTTTTAGGCTAAGAAATGACTCCTGGAAGCACCTTAGACCTGTTTGTCTTTCACGGTATTATGTTTTCTTCTGCTGAGGTATTTTAGAGGCTTAAATCTTTCTCTTTAGTCCTCATGCTCATTTATTTCTCTAATAAGTTCGATTAGTTGGTTTCAGCATGATTTATGGTTCTCCCTGCTTGTCTGCTACCACTTAAGAACTATTAGTGAAGTCTCCCTTTGAAGTATCTTTGTTTATAGTAAGCCAAGGAGGTCTGTTATGATCATGCCCTTTGTCCTTGCTTAAACAGTTGTCTTAAAGGTCTTTTATAGTTGTGATCATAGCTGTGTTAGGTGTTCCCTCTTCTATGACTGCAATTATCAGTGAATCTTTTATGTTTTCTAAGTCATTTAAAATAAAATCTTTGAGGAAATAGGGTGTTCCCCGAATCTTAGATTTCATTTTGAAATTTGTTTTGAAGTCATTATTTGCTTAAAGAATGTTTGTAGAATTTATGGTTAGCCCTGTCTATCAAATATTTCTTTATTGTTCAAGTTATGTTTTCAAGTTCCCTTCGTTGAGAATCAGATTTCTCTTTCCAAATCATTGATGTCCATCTCATTCCAAAACCAAAGGATCCTGCGGCCAAGTTAGATTTGCCCTCTGATATCCCATATCCATTGATGTGTATGTTATGACCTCTTCTTGACTACATTTCCCAATGAACCAGATGTTTCTCCATTCTATATATATTTCCTAGACCTTTCATGTTCTGCTATATCAATTCAACCAAACAAACAATCAAACACGTGCACTTAATAACTAGTCTAAAACTAATATTCAAAGCACACAAGATAAACCTTTGCAAACAAACATTTGAGAGATCCCTCTCTGAGAACAGGAGGACTAGATCCTGTAACTCTAAAGATTGGTTCTGATGTTGCCTTGTCTTTTGATTTTCCAAACTATCAAAACGCGGGACACCAACATAATGGCGATCACGATGGGACGCTGAGTAAAATCTTTAAAATTAAACACTCACTGTCTATTATAACATAATTAACCTTCTTCAAGCACTACCAAGCATAATAGTAATCATGATAGGACTTATTTGAATCAGTGACAAACTAAGTAACCCTTAGGATTCCTGCAAGACCTTATCAAACCTTGAAGAAACCAGTTACCAAGCCATAAGAGTAAACTCTGTTTGTTTGAAAACCTTAGCTAAGTGCTAAATCAGACTTAGAACACTCTCTTAACCTATAAGACCGAAATAACTCAAAAAAACCCAAAAAACATTTCAGTTTGGCTTCACAATAAACATGGTGGTGGAACCATCCAATATTTTTACCTTCATAGAAGCTAAATAGTTTCCACCTGGCGACTCCACTAGCCCCAGTAGGCCTAATACTCATCTAGGTTCCTATTTTTCTTTAGGATTGTGTTAACCAGCCTTGAAGAAGTTTAGAAGCTTAGTCCCATCTTAGATAAGACATCTGAGAGGTAAAACTCCCCAAAAACAGTCCCTAAAACCTCAACCTCTCTCATTTTTGAAAAACAGTCTGGCTTCACATAGGATCAACACTAAATCCCATCCAAACCCAAATCCTCCTTTAATCGTTGACAATCCTGAGAGAATTCTGTGGCAGACTTCTAACTCTGGAAAATCAGCTGCTAATAGGAGCCTCTTAAGAACAAATTCTATCCCTGAAAACCTTATTGTCTTAGAGGATTCACACTTTGATTTACATCATACAAAGAACATCTTTAGGACTAGATCTCAAGGTGATTTAAACCAAACTGATCTTGACATTGCAGATTTGCAACAAAGCTTCAATAGGGAAGCCTCACCTTCCACTCATCCTGACTCCCAGCTTCTTCATCACTTTAGCCTTTTCCATAACAAGTCTGTTAAAAATCAGTTTGCTGGCCCAAGTGTTTCTTCCACTCCAATCCATACTACCATTGTGCAAAACACACCTGTTCAGCCCACTTTCACTCTTGTAAATCCACCCTTATTTCCAGCCATGGCAACATGGTATGCCCCAGTAGTGTTACCACAACCTCTACTTCCTTTACCAAATGATTACCAATCCAAAATCCCTCACTTCACTGGAAAAGAGTCTACAACAGCTCAACATCATGTAGATAGGATGGAAGATGCATTCGATTACATGGAGATAGAAGAAGAAACTGTGAAAATGAGGATCTTCGCCCAGAGTTTAGGAGGATATGTAAAGAAATGGTTAAAAAAATTACCTCCTAATAGCATAAATGATCTCCCTGCCTTGCATCAAACATTCATCAACAAATGGGAACTCAAAAAGAACCCTCTCCAAATACTAGCAGAATATAGTAGCCTCAAGAGAAATCAAGGGGAAAGTGTTCGTGATTACTCCACTAGGTTCAATAGCGTTTACAATGCTCTTCCACCTCACATGAAACCTCCTCAAGGCATGGCCTCAGTAAGGTATCCCGAAGGCCTTGACGCTGAAATGACTTATCAATTAAGGGAGAGGGATTACTTAACCTTAGAAGACATGCAGAAAGGAGCTGTGAGCATAGAAGCAAACATAATTGAGAAAAGAAATAGGTTGAGATTAGAGAAGAGGGTAAATTATAAAGATGACCTACTACCCTCAACCTCAACTTCTGACACAAAAATTGACAACCTAGTGAAGGTGATGGATAGAATGCTTGAAAAGATCAATTTGAATGAGAGAGTGCCACCAAGAGAACCTCAAAATAACCAAAACAGAAATAGAAACCAGAATTGTAGAAGAGAAAACAATCAAGATAAGCAAAAGGAAAGTGACCAACAGATTAGACCTCCCTTCCAACAGAACTATGTGGATCAATATGAGGAAGATAGGGAGATGGAAATGTTGGGAGAAGCTCATGTAAACTTGATTGGATCAGACAGTGGGGATGATGTTTTCCTCACTGAAGAAGAACAAGGTTTTTTCTCTTATGATCAAAATACAAACACCTATGAAGATTTTGATGACTATAGATTGGGGTTTGAAAATGCAATCATGGAGGTGCACAAAAAATATGATCTTAGGAGCAAGGGGAACATAGATAATTCAAAGGATAAGAACACTAATAATGTTATCAAGAAAAACACAAAAACTCAGCCCAAAACGACAGCAGAAAAAATCAACATTTTGACCAAGAAACCAGACATAAACAAAGACAAAATTGTCCAGCCAAATGTTGAACAGAGTACCCCTAACACTTCAGCTAGTGGTCCTATTAAAACTGTCCCAATTACCAGTCCAAACAAGGTTCAGAAAATCAAAATTGCTGAAAAGAATTCAATTGAAAAGACAGATGTAAATATGAACAAGTCAATTGTTCCTTTCAGCCTTGAGGGAGAGATCGCTAAGATAAAAATTACCATTCCCCTAACTGAACTAGTAACCCAAGAGGTGTACAAAAACCAAGTTTTGAAAGCTTTGAACTTAGGAAGTGATACTGACACCTTAAACTTGACAGATGACAAACCTAAGTTGTTGTTTTGTCTAGAATTTGAAGGAAAATACCAAGAAGGGGATGTCCCTCCCTTCTATGTTAGCTTGAACATACACGAGAAAATTTTACATAATGCCATGTTAGATTCTAGAGCTTCGCACAATCTAATGCCCAAGGTAGTAATAGAAAGCTTAGGCCTAGAAATTACTAAACCATACAAATATTTGTATTCCTTTGACTCAAACAGAGTCAAATGTTTGGGTTTAATCAAAGATTTATGTGTTAACTTAGCTCAAATTCCTGCTAAGAGCCTAGTAATGGACATAGTTGTAGCTGACATTCCCCCTAAGTATGGCATGCTTTTATCAAGATCTTGGGGGGCCAAACTTCAGGGAAGCCTTCAAATGGACATGTCTTATGCCACCATCCATGTTTTTAACCAAAACAGAAGACTATACAAGGAATCTCACATGAAGTACATGGTGAGCAACATAGACAAACCAAACAACTCTCCAATCTATTCTATTCAATCAAGTTTGGATTCCTTTATCTTGTGCAACGAAGATGAAATCACTCAACAAGATAAGGAAAACATAGACCCAATCAATTCACCAGAACAACCAAATCTTCCCTCGAATCAAATTCAAAACATTGAAAATCAACAGCAACAAGAAAATGAAAATGAAGCAAACATACTCTGGACAATAAACTTTGATGGATCCTGTAATAAAACAAGTGCAGGGGCAGGTGTTTGGATTCAAAATACGAATCAGAGTTTTTCATATAAATTAGATTTCCCGTGCACTAATAATATTGCCGAGTATGAAGCACTTCTCCTAGGCTTACAGTTGCTTAAACAATTAGAAGCCCAGAGGATATTAATCTTAGGAGATTCTGAACTCATCATAAGACAAATCAAAGGAGAATACTCAGCTAGAAATCCAAGGCTCAGGGAATATCGGAACGCTGCCCTTGATTTATTGAAAACCTTTGAAAACTATGAACTTGTTTTCATTCCTAGAGCACTGAATTATCTAGCAAATGAACTTGCCTTCAATGCCAGCAACTACCAAATACCTGAGATAAATGAACAACTTAGCGTAAAGGTAAAACACAGGCCTACTGTGCCTGATAACAAAGATCACTGGCAAGTGTTTGACTCTGACAAACACATAGATGATTTATTAAAATTAGAAAACGATTTCGACACACCAATATCAAAATCCAGCCATGAAGAAAATTGTTTGTATATTGAACAAATCCCAGAAGTTGAAATGACATATTCTGCTGATATAAATCATTATGAGAATCCTTTTGAAGCAGAGATAATTGACAACGCAAAACAAGAATACTTGGAAGTTTTACAATGCAAAAATGATGAAATTCCAAGAGGTCTCGCACCTTTAGAACACCTTTTGTGATTTTAACAATGTAGCCAAAGAACCGAGAATGGAGCCTGTGGAAACGAATGTAGAAGAGCATAACATAGGCAGTCTAGCAGAACCCAAGATGATCAAACTGTCCAGCACTCTCCCAGCTCACATAAAATTGCAATACATATATATGTTTAAAGAGTTTAAGGATGTTTTCACTTGGGCATACACAGATCTGAGGTCTTATGATACCGGCATCATCCAGCACAAGATTCCCCTGAAGGAAAATCAAAAGCCTTTCAAAAAAAAACTTAGGAGAATAAATCCACTTTTATTACCTTTAGTTAAAGCCGAGATTGAAAAGATGCATGATGCTGGGATCATTGTACCAATTAGATATTCAAAATGGGTATCAAACTTAGTTTCTGTTAGAAAGAAAACAGGGGAAATCAGGCTCTATATTGACTTTAGAAATTTAAATAGAGCCTCTTTAAAAGACAACTACCCCTTACCCAATATGGACCATATAATTCAAAGGGTAGTTGGGTCAAAAAGGATATCCCTCTTAGATGGGTTCTCGGGTTACAACCAGGTGTTAGTGCTCCCAAGTGATCAAATCAAAACTGCTTCTACCACACCTTGGGGCACCTTCATGTATGTCAAAATGCCTTTCGGATTAATGAATGCAGGGGCCACCTTCCAAAGGGCCATGGACATAGCCTTTTCTGAAGATATTGGCTATTTTATAATCATTTACCTTGATGACATAACCGTATTCTCAAAAACCAATGAAGAACATCTAATTCTCTTGAGAATTTTTTTTGAGAAGTGTAGGAAATTTGGCTTGTCATTGAATCCCAAGAAAACAATCTTCGGTCTCCAAGAAGGTAAACTTCTTGGTCACATAATTTCAGAAGAAGGAATCAAAATAGACCCTACAAGGATAGATGGCATATTGCAAATCAGCCATCCAAGAAACCTCAAATAATTACAATCTTTCATTGGAAAGATTAATTTTCTGAGGAGGTTCATCCCCAACCTTGTTGAGCTATTAAAAGGCATTACAAACATGCTGAAGAAAGATGTAGGTGTAAAATGGACTTTACCAGCTAAACAATCGTTCGAACTGGTAAAACAAGCTCTTACTCAAACACCAGTCTTGATTAGTCCAGATTTCATCAAAGACTTTTATATCTTTTCTTTTGCATCCGAGCATACCATAGCTGCAGTATTACTTCAAAATAATGACTTGGGGCAAGAACAACCAATATATTTCTTTAGTAGGGCCTTAAGAGATGCTCCTCTCAAATATAACATCATGGAGAAGCAAGCCTTAGCATTAGTGAAAGCATTAAAAGACTTTAGGGTCTATATTTTACACTCTCACATAATTTTTTTTGTTCCACATACTGTTGTCAAGGACATTCTAAGTCAAGACCTTGATGGTAAAAGGGGAAAATGGATTGCAACTATTCTTGAGCATGACTTAGAAATCAGGCCGACCAAATTAGTTAAAGGGCAAGGATTAGAAAAACTTATGGCTGAGTCTAACTTCCAAGCACTAGACATGAATATGGTAGATGTGTTGGAAGAAATAGAAGAATCTACTGCTCCTTTTATTGAAGAAACATTTCTGAATTCTCCTTGGTATGCTGACATTATTTATGTGTTTTTATATTTAAATTTCCCTCCTTCTTTGTCTAAAACTAAAGCTAGATTTTTTAAACAAAAAGCTTTGATTTTTTGCATCTTAGATGGGGTATTATATTGGAAAAATGCTGTCGGAATTTTGCTTAAATGTTTACTTGAAGATAATGCAGGAAAAATCATGCATGAGTTGCATGACGGAGAATGTGGAGGACACCTCTACTGGAAGGCCACAGCAAACAAAATTCTTAGATCTGGTTACTATTGGCCTACCCTTTTTCCAGACACTCAGAAGTTGGTCATGTCTTGCCATAAGTGTCAAATTTTTGATGGAAAAAGAAAACTTCTTCCCTTACCCTTACATCCTATCAGAGTTGAGGCACCTTTTCAACAATGGGGTTTAGACTTCATTGGGGAAATTCACCCATCCTCCTCAACTCAACATAAGTGGATCCTCACAGCCACCGACTTCTTTACCAAGTGGATAGAAGCTATACCCTCCAGGAATGCTAATGACTCCGTCATTATCAAGTTTCTTGAAACAAATATCTTATCCAGATTTGGTTGTCCCAAGAAAATCATAACAGACAATGTTGTTGCTTTTAAGTCTAAGAAGATGGTTGATTTCTGTTACAAATACCACATAACCTTGCGCCCACTGCCTACTATCCCCAAGGAAATGGATTAGCTGAATCTTCCAACAAGTGTCTCATCAATATCATCAAAAAACTGTTGGAACAGATTCAGAAATCATGGCACAGTAAGCTGGTTCATGCCTTATGGGCTGATAGGTTAACTACAAAGAAATCAATAAATATGTCCCCCTATCAGCTAGTTTATGGCATGGATGTAGTCTTTCCCACCTCATTAGGAGTGCCAGTCATGAAGCTCCTTCAAGAAGTGCAGGTTGAAGAGAATGATATGCAGAGGAGAATAAATCAAACCATCCATTTACAACAGACTAGAGAAGAATTTTATGAGAGAACACAGTTGGTCCAAGAAAATATGGAGAAGCTTTTTGATAAGAGAACAAGGTAGACAATTTCCAAGTTGGAAATATTGTTCTTAAGTGGGATTCAAGAAGAGAAGAGAAGGGAAAACATGACAAGTTTGAGAACTTGTGGAAAGGGCCATATATTATCCATGCTGAGAGGGGTCACAATGCATTTTTCTTGAAAGAATTGAATGGAGAAGATCTGCATGGAGGTCCTGTCAATGGCAGAATGCTAAAGCATTACTTCTGCCAGGAATCATAAGTTTCAAAGAATTTTATTTTTTTATTGTAAGTATCATAGTCTGAACATTGCATTCAAAGTTATAAAAATACAAATACAAAAACAAAGAAAAGAAAGAAAAGAGGGCAGATTGTGAAAACAAGAAAGGTATAGCCCCATACCAACAAGAGAAACAAATCTGAAAGTTTGCAAGCTCAAATGCCACTCTTGGAGAACACACTTCTAGTTAGTCAAATAGCTTAATCTTGACTAATTAGTTTTAAATTTTCTGCTGATAAGATAGTGAATTCGATTTTCCAAACTATTTAATCTTGGCTTATCAGTAGATAGTTTAGGGTAGAAATGAAAGGTTCAAACATGCTCAAAATCTGAACCAGTTAAGCAAAGGAAAGGCAGCTCAAGAAAGAGTCAAAACAAAGCTATAAAAAGGGGGAAGGAAATGCTTTGAAATTTCAGATCTCAAGCCTTCCATTTTGTTTTAAATTTTGTGCAAAATAATGTCAATGTGCAGCTTGTTTTTATGCCATAGACCGGCATCAAGTTAGACTGTTCAAACCTGACTTGATTGCTTTTTAAATTTCTGTTGTAGAATTTAGAGAATAAAATCTATTGGACAGTTTAATCCCAACAGATGGTAGATTAGGTAGAGAATCATATGGGCTCAACTGCTTAATCTGATTCCATGGAGAAATAAGGAGTAGAAATAGATTAGATTTCCTGCTTTCAAAAGAATAAAAATGTTGTAAAAGAGTTTTCCAATCCAAGTGCACTCAAATGAAGAAAAAATGTTAGATCAGTAGAATTGGGTAGGTAGAGAGCTTGTTGATGAAAGATCCATTTTTTTTATGGCTGCTAATATGTTTTCAAAGCAAGATCATCCTAGCAAAGGAAGAGTAGCCCAATGGATGAAGCACAGGTCAACTTCCCAGAGAAAGCAATTCTGAAGTTCTTGATGCCTTCTAGAAGGCACCATCCCCAAGTGGAGCCAATGTTAGCCACCTATGAAATTTGTTATACTAAAAGGTGGCTAAATCATTTTTGGAGCCTTCAAGGAAAAAATTTTATTGCAAAAAGTGTTGGCTCTTGAAGACTCTTGAAGGCCTCATGCCTCTGTCCAAATCTTCACTGCTGTGCCCATTTACACTCTGAAATCCTGTTGATTTCCAAGACAAAATCCTGCTGATTTCCAAGACAAAATACTGCTACAAACTCCTTTTCCCTTTCCTTTCCTCTTTCTAAACTAACCTCATTTTAACCCCTTCATCCCCCATGAGGTCTTTCATTTTCATCTTTTCCCCCTTTTCCTCCATCGAAACCCCTTTGACAAGGTTTAAGACCCTTTCTTTGCCTTATCAAAACCCCTGAACGTCCACTAAAAACATAGAAATTGCATAAAAAATCACATTTTTTATATTATAGACTTAAGCCCCCTTGGGCTAAGTCTTTAACCCTTCGCCTCCATACGCCCTGGTGCTAGAACCAGGGGCTAATCCATCCAAGCGCCTATCGCATCGCAAAGAGCTAAGCGCATAAATCTTTCGCCATGGTAAAAGCTCCAATGCCGATTAGCCCTGTGCATAAAACCCCAGTCATGTTTCTTTCCATATAGCCCACGGCCCAGCAGACGGGTGCCAAACCGTATTTCAAATATTTTCCGCCCCCAAAGCTTAAACCTTTGTTATATTAAATTTGTGGGTTTTAAATATTTTCGGTCATTGAATATTTAAAACCGGGCGGGTTGATCGCACCACTTTTGAGAGGAAAGCGGTTTTTTCCCGATCGGCAGCGATCAACGCCGCCGGCCGACACGTGGCCTCGGGCGGTATGGTGATACCATTTTCCCTGGGCATTAAAGATCAGATGTGCAGTGAGCGCGATATCGATGCGCGCCGTCCGATCTGAGGCCTCTCATCAGACGGTGATCGCGCTCTGAAGAAGCCCGACAGATAGACTAAGGTACGACGCAGTATTAAAAGCATCTCCACCGTCGATCTGATCTGCAGATCGACGGCCCAAAAATAGTCGCCCTAGTCCCCACAGCCACGACAGCAATCCCACAGAGCCGGTGGCCCCGAATACCCAGTCAGCATCCATGCGGCATCAATGGATTGGGGCGGGTCTTCGTTGGTCCTCGCACAGTCATCCAATGCGGACCCGGGGACTTTATGCAACATGATTTTATTAACCGTTTTTTGAACTCCGGGGCATGTTTCTAAGGTTTTGTGTTACCCGATCTTCACCGTTGATCGCGTGGGCCGATCTCATCCGACGGCCCACGTTCGTCCCGATCCCCAAACACCATTTTTCACCATTTTTCGCTGAAACAAAGGTTTTTAGCCCATTTTCTTCGTTTTTCCAAATAAAGCAACTCATTCGCTTTGAATTTTTTCCCTCGCTCCCGACCGTCGACCTCTACGCGATCGACGGTTCCAATTTAATTTCCTCCTCCGCTCTCCTCTGACCTCCTCTAGTCAATCTCGACCGTTGGATGATGCCATCCAACAGCCATGCTCTTTCCACGTGCCTTTTGAAGCAGTAAATCTATATATGCAGGATTTTATAATGATTGTTCATATTTTGTAGGGTTTAAATGGTTTTTCCGCTATACTGAAGAAAATTTGAAAGGCTGAGGGTGACAATCCTCCCGCCTTCGATTCATCAAAGGGAATCATTCGCAGGATTCAACTCCATGTTTCATCAATGATCCATGAGGCATTGATGCCATTCGATCCCTGTGCAACCCTGCACACCAACAAACACAGCGAATCAAGCACAAATCAAAGAGTACCAGTGTCGAAGACAGGAACACACCAGAACATGAGATTGAAGACGGATCTGTGGGGATTACGGTTAAGGTGGAATATCAAAAGCCTAATCCCCATATTAAAACATAGTTTAAAGGTAAATCATAAAGGTTCATCAGACAGAAAGCCTCCACCGCCACATCTGAGGCAATTTGATTCCTCTCAGCTACCACAGTGCCACCTATGTCTCAAAGCATTCAAACAGAGGCCGAAGTTATTGATCAGGATCAGATATTTGTCTCAAGCGCAGCCAGAGAGTAAATTCTGCAAACAAACTTAATGACAAAATATCAGCAGAGTTACTTTGACATCACACAAAACCTCAAAAGTCAAAAAGAGCTCTCACCGAACTTAAATCTTATTGTAAATTATTTAATACAGAGGACACCTATGTAAGCTTCTTCATCAAGCCCCCCAAAGGCCGAAGAACCATTAAGACTGTATTAATTATCTTTGGAGATATTTTATTAGATCTCACCTCCTCATTCTTCTATAAATACTGCTGGAGAAGATAAGGAAGGGGTTGGTTGGTTGATCACTAGTTGTAATACTGAAACTCTCTGAAATAATACAGTCTGTTGAAGTTGAAGAAGAAATTGAAGTCTTGGAAGTCCTGATGATTTTGTTGCATGCTTGTTCTTGAGAAGGCTCTATCATTGGATCCGTGAGCTTGGATGTTGGTGAAGTATTATAAACGGTTTAATGTTTTCCCCCTGTTCTCATTATGTTCCATAATTTCTTACTACAGTAGGATGAAATTTTTAGGCTAAGAAATGACTCTTGGAAGCACCTTAGACCTATTTGTCTTTCATGGTTTTATGTTTTCTTCTGCTGAGGTATTTTAGAGGCTTAAATATTTCTCTTTAGTCCTCATGCTCGTTTATTTCTCTAATAAGTTCAATTATTTGGTTTCAGCATGATTTATGGTTCTCCCTGCTTTTCTGCTACCACTTAAGAACTATTAGTGAAGTCTCCCTTTGAAGTATCTTTGTTTATAGTAAGCCAAGGAGGTCTGTTTTGATCATGCCCTTTGTCCTTGCTTAAACAGTTGTCTTGAAGGTCTTTTATAGTTGTGATCATAACTGTGTTAGGTGTTCCCTCTTCTATGACTGCAATTATCAGTGAATCTTTTATGTTTTCTAAGGCATTTAAAATAAAATCTTTGAGGAAATAGGGTGTTCCCCGAATCTTAGATTTCATTTTGAAAGTTGTTTTGAAGTCATTATTTTCTTAAAGAATGTTTGTAGAATTTATGGTTAGCCCTGTCTATCAAATATTTCGTTATTGTTCAAGTTATGTTTTCAAGTTCCCTTCGTTGAGAATCAGATTTCTCTTTCCAAATCATTGATGTCCATCTCATTCCAAAACCAAAGGATCCTGCGGCCAAGTTAGATTTGCCCTCTAATATCCCATATCCATTGATGTGTATGTTATGACCTCTTCTTGACTACATTTCCCAATGAACCAGATGTTTCTCCATTCTATATATATTTCCTAGACCTTTCATGTTCTATTGTATCAATTCAACCAAACAAACAATCAAACACCTGCACTTAATAACTAGTCTAAAACTAATACTAAAAGCACACAAGATAAACCTTTTCAAACAAACATTTGAGAGATCCCTCTCTGAGAACAGGAGGACTAGATCCTGTAACTCTAAAGATTGGTTCTGATGTTGCCTTGTCTTTTGATTTGCCAAACTATAAAAACATGGGACACCAATAGGAGGTCTGATGCTTGAAATTTCTTG
Organism: Pinus albicaulis; assembly: GCA_034641835.2. Taxonomy (NCBI): domain Eukaryota; kingdom Viridiplantae; phylum Streptophyta; class Pinopsida; order Pinales; family Pinaceae; genus Pinus; species Pinus albicaulis. The sequence continues at coordinate 293,147,819 of CM076581.1, forward strand.
ATTGATTTCCTACAAATTCAGCCCAGGCAACAATGCTTGGAACAGATTTCACCAAACCTAAGCATTCACAGGTTATCTTCCATGTTCGTGGTGGCACTTTGACACACCATCTGCCATTGACACTATCACACAAGTTATCTATAATCCACTTCACCACTGGTCTCTAATCCACCTGCTTCACCTTCCCACTTGCTTCTTATCCATTGCTTTTCTTTACGATTTGATAAGAGTGAAGCAAAGCAAAGAAATTCCCCATTCCATTTCTTTACTTTATGGTTTGGTTTGATAATTCACTAAGAGTGTAACAAAGAAAAGAACCACTAATGAGCCCACACCAAAGTATGGAAGAAATTACCATGTACCAAAGAACGACTGCTCGAAAGAAGAAATAAGACCATATCAAACTATTTCACAGAAGAAAATTTGGTAAGTTAACATAGTTCATATATTCTAAAACAAAAATTGTTTTTGTAAATTAACATAATTTATAATTTTTGAGAAAGTGATAAGTAAATTAGGCATTTGGAAATTGTTAAGTTAGGCATAGTTCATATATTTCCATCTAGTCTGTACATATAATTCCTTTGTATAATAATCTATTGATTCAAAGACATTAGAGAAGAAATTGGTAAATTAGGCATAATTCATGTGTTTTCCTTCTCATCTGTAGATATAATTTAGATAATTGTGAATAGATACATGAAAATTGAGACAAAGACATGCATAAACAAGCACACACATAGACATGCGAAAAATTGAGACAAAGACAAGCACAAACCAACGAGCGAAAAATTGAGAAATTGAGATAAGTGAGTAACAAAATTATATACAACACAATTTTTTTTACCCCTGTAATGCAATAAATATCCATTCCCCAAGTGTTTGCATTTGGATGCCGAGTGCTCTCCAAATGTTGTTGCAACAAACCAAGTGATTGATTTTGCAAAGCCAACATAATTGAAGTAGCCAATACAAGAGTCAAATTTTGGTCTGCAATATATGGATGGTGAAAGCATGGCATTCAAAAGATAAGAAAAATGAGCTCATCTTCTTCAGTTAGTTATTCGTCGTTCATTAATTAAATTATCAGAAAAACGGGATTGAGGAGCTTCCAACATCAAAAGGTTTCAAACGTTTTTCACCAGAGTTTGGGATTGCATAAAATGGAATCTAGTTCTAGATCATGAACCAGGCTCATGGCTGAAACCAGAGGCTAGAAGTACACTGAAAAGGACTTCCTAGAAAATTGATGAGGGATAAAACCACTCAGAAAGTATTACCAAAGTTAGTACAAAAAACCACATGAAACAAATAAATTGCTCAGTCAGGTAAGATGTGAGCTATGGACTCTAGGTAGAGTGCGCACGTGGTGCATAGATGCCAGGCTACCCAAAGTGTTCTTTAACTTTTTTAACCCAAAATACCCTTTTATAGGTTTTATATATTTTATTTCAATATGGTTATACATTTATTTTTTTATCTAAATAAATAAGTAATTCAAACAAAAAACATATGTAAATTTATATAAAAATGATATATATAAACAAGAAATTGAAAATGATGCATGCCAACTCGTTGCTTGCAAGACAAGTGTCTATGCCACTATCCTTCAAGGTATCTTCAAAATTTCAAGTTTGTATTTGCATATTTTCCATATCTGTAAGCACTATGTCCATTTCCACAATTATGTGATCATTGACTATCCTTCAAGGTATCCCCACAATGTCAAGTTTGTATTTGCATCTTTTCCATATTTCTAAGTGCTTAAATAGTGTAAGCCCTTTGTACTGGGAGCTAACATTAAATGTCAGATTTATGAGTTCTCGCTTTATTTAATTTGATCCACGATTCCTGAGCTAGTTTGTCACAACCTTCCATCCATTTGGATCTTTCGTACATTAAACGATGGAATTAAATGCTTGGCAAGGATTTCTGGACGAGAAAATCACGCAACTGCAACATCTGCAGGATGAGAGCAATCCCGAATGTGAAAAATCCTAGATCTGGATTCCTACTGCACCAAATATGAATTACTTCTCCTATTATTTAGATAATTATTTCATTACATTGAAATACTGAAGAAATTGCTGAAGAATTATACACAAATAATGCTATGGAATAAATATAAGTGCTAAAAAAATTGAACAAAATGTAATTAAAAACAATCACAATTGACACAGTTATTTTTGGACTAAGTCCCCGGAAAAACCCAACTCGGGAAAATTGGTGCAGCAGATATGAGGGTTTGTATTATTAAGCAGCAGAATCTTGAGTACAACTAGGGTGCCAACATCCAGCAAACCCTTTAGAGAAATCTAGACAACAAATATAATTGTGAGATATACCTCACTCTGCAAGTCTCTGGTTGATCTAAACAGCGTTGGTGAAGCCCTACTCTGCCTCTACATGAATGCTTATGCTAGAACTGCGTAAGCCTGTGTGGGCAAGCTCGATAAATTGTGTCACCTCTTTCTGCAACTGATCTAGCTGATTTGAGATTGGATTTTGGCCCTCCTGGCTCAAAAACCCAAGTCTCTAACTATCTCTGGACTGACTCCAAGAGACAATGTGCTGCTTATGTGTGATTTTCTGCAAGGACTGCGTCACCCCTTCAGAAAATTTCACTGTCTCTCTCTGCGTAAGTGCTGCCTCTCTCTGAAATTCCCTCCTGGTCCTCCTGACCAGTCTCTGCTTCTGCCCGCTCTGGATCTGATCACTGAATCACAATCACTTAGCAAACCCTACCCTAGTGATTCGATTATGATCAAAAGCCGTGTCTCCTCACACAAACTCGAAAATGCCAAATTCTCAATGTGCTCAGCGTATTTTCCATAGGCTGCTCACCAACACTGCACAAAAAAATGTTAAAATTGTACTATTGCTGACTCTGCATGCTGCTACCAACTGCCAATGTATTGCAACTCCCTCTAAATTCTGCAACCATGCTGCTACACTGCGTGAGAACTGCTCTGCACTATGTTGCACCATTGTGCACTGCTATGTTGCTGCTCATCTGCTGCTGCTACTGTTGCACTACTGCTTCAAAAAAACATCCAAAATTTGGACCAGAAGATTTGCAACTGAAAATAATATTGACTGTTGCTAGCTTCTACACTATCTCTCTGAAGATATTGCACAGTTGCTGCTCTACACTGCGTTGCACCAGTGTGCACTGCGTTGATGCTGCTCAGTTGTTGATGTTGCTGCTCCTTTTCTACGTTGATCAGGCTTTAGTACTGCTAGCCACTTCATTTTCTTCTCATCTTCTGCTGCAATTGTCCATCCTGCTACTGTCTTTAGGCTGCCATAGCTCACATGTGATCTAAGAGTTTGGAAATACTCAAGGATCTTGCCAAATGTAGATTTTGGATCTACAACTCCAAGTCATCCCATTTCTCTCCTTTCAGAATATGAGCTAACATAGCACAATCTCTTTCTGCATCAATCTTGGCAGCTCCTGGGTTAGGATCTTCCTTCTCCTATTTATCCTTTTTCTTAAGAGGACACTGTGTGGCATAATGTCCCATTTCCCCACACCAGAAGTATTTTCTATTAGACATATATTTCTTCTTCTGCTTCTATTTCCCCTTTGATGCAAGGGCAGTGTTATATTTTTCTTCCTTCTTGACTTTCGAACCGCTGCTGCTATCCTCCAAATGGATTTTGAGGAGGTCTCTCCTCAGCTCTTCTTGCTGCAAGGCTACCCACTTTGCTTCCCATCCTGGAAGCCTTTCTCTGCCCAGGATGCTCTGGACAAAGACCTGATAGTCTTTTGAAACAGAGTTCAGAGTGAGCCTTACAAGCTCTGAGTCTTTAGGTGCTGCTCCTACTGCTGACAGCTGATCTTGATTATCTTGAATACGAGACAGGAAGGAGTCAAAAATCTCTCCCTTCTTCATTCTAGTATTACGCATCTTCTCCTCCAGGTACATCTTCCGCTGCTTAGAAGATCCTTGGTATAGCTTTTCCAGCCCTACCCACATCTCTCTAGCAGTGCCTTTCTCTATTATGTGAGGTACGATGTGATCCTTCACACCATCCAAGATCAATCACTTGGCTCGTGCCATATTCTTCTTGAATTGTCTCAAATGTGCTGCATCCAAAGGCTCTGCACATGCGTTCTCTATGAGGGCTTTCAGATCATGCTCACCAAGGATAAACTCAATCCTTGATTTCCAAATGACATAGTTGAAGGCACGCTCCAATCTATATTGGTCACGCAGTCCGTTACAGGCCATCTCCTCAACTGTCGATTTCTCTCTCTAACCCTCTGCTCAGCTAGACTTACACACTCCTTATGGAGTAAGTCACTGCTTTTGCTACTGCACTAGAGAAACTGAGTTTCCTTGAGTAAGAAACTCTTTGAGATCAAGAAATCCCCAATCTGTGTTTTTCAGAAATTTTCTGACACTTTATGCGCCAGCTCTTACTGTTGTGCAATAACTACGTCCTTCAGCTACGCTGGACTGCTACGCTACTTCTTCTGCAACTGAAAACTGCTTACCCCTATGTCAACTCTCTCAAAGGGAGCCTTTTTATGCATTGGATTTCTCTTCTGCCCTAGACTGTGTAATCTCTGGGAGGGTCTGCCGCTGCTTACGCAGATCCCAGTCTCTTTTGCGTTGATCTGCTAGTTCACTCTTATTTCTTCTGCACTTCATCTTGAATAAGCTCTGATACCATGTGAAAAATCCTAGATCTGGATTCCTACTGCACCAACTCTGAATTACTTCTCCTATTATTTTGATAATTATTTCATTAATTTGAAATACCGAAGTAATTACTGAAGCAGTCTACACAAATAATGTTGTGGAATAAATCTAAGTGTTGAAACAAACTGAACAAAATGTAATGAAAAACAACCACATTTGACACAATTATTTTTGGACTAAGTCCCTGGAAAAACCCAACTCGGGAAAACTAGTGCAGCAAATTTGAGGGTTTGTATTATTAAGCAGCAGAATCTTGAGTACAACTAGGGTGCCAACATCTGGCAAACCCTTCAAAGAAATCTAGACAACAAATATAATCGTGAGATATACCTCACTCTACAAGTCTCCAACTGATCTAAATAGCGCTGGTGAAGCCCTTCTCTGCCTCTGCATGAATGTTTATGCTAGAACTGCGTAAGCCTTGCGTGGGCAAGCCTGAGAAACTGCGTCACCTCTTTCTACAACTGATCTAGTTGATTTGAGATTGGATTTTGGCCCTCCTGACTCAGAAACCCCAGTCTCTATCTATCTCCAGACTGAATTCAAGAGACGTTGCGCTGCTTCTGCATGATTTTCTGCAGGGACTGCGTCACCCCTTCAGAAAATTGTGCTGTCTCTCTCTACGTAAGTGCTTCCTCTCTTTGAAATGCACTCCTGGTCCTCTTGAACAGACTCTTCTTCTTCCCCTCTCTGGATCTAATCACTTAATCACAATCACTTAGCAAATCCTACCCTAGTGATTCGATTCTGATCACAGGACAACAGGGTGCATTGGCACTGGCAGTTTGCAGATTTTACGATAAAAAATCTGGCATGCACGACAACTTTTGACCGCGAGGATGCAGTCTCGAAAAATAGTAGGCCAAAAGTAACCGGCGCAGAGTCTCTTCTGCGCGGTAGCATATCTAGATAAGTGTCCACTGCAAGCCCCAACATGACAATCATTTAACACTTTTTCGGCCTCCTCATGAGTGAGGCACCTCCTTAAAATGGTATCGACACCAAAATGATAAAGTGTATCGCCGATGATCAGATAATCTTTGGCTTGGTATCGAATATGTCATTGTTCAGAGTGAGAGGTATTAGGTCAAAAAATTTGGGTTTGGAGATAAATGATGAAATCCCCATACCAAGGATCAGATGATCCGATCAGAAATAGAGTCTCGTCTGGAATTGATGGTTCCGACGTAGTTTCAGTATTATCAGAGGGAAGGTCACAGAGAATCTTAGCCAAAACTAAAGACTACTTTGACTTGGATTTGATAAATTCCAAATCAAATTCCTACAAAATGACAATCCATTTTGAATATTCTGATTTGGATTGTTTCGAATCTTGCAACAGTTCACTTCCCATTTAAATTACAATTATAATATCCAGTCTTTAATGATGGACTTCGTAAGCTGTACGTCTGCGTAAATACATATATGGATTTGGAGGATTGGTTGGATAGATACTAGAGGTTCCCCTGTAACGCACTAAGGACAAGTCTTAATTAATCAGTAAATTTGGTTGCTTATGTAAGTTACTCATCAAGATGAAGAGAGAGAGAGAGAGAGAGAGACAACACTACCATTTTAACCTAATTACAATGCTCCCCACCCAACACTTTGCAAATGCCGAGCTAGTAAGTTCAATTTCTTCTCATTGCGAGCCACAATCGATGCACATGGATTAGAAATATATGAAAAACTAATTGCTGGAGGTCGTACATTATAGGTGCAGAGACTTCGAGAAACAAGTTGTGGCAACAATAAGAAGAGGAAGGTGATTTCAAATGCCGCTCCAGTTGTTTCCGCATTGGCTCGATGGGTCATGCCCTGCTAAGATCGCAATGCTATCTAGAAACGAAGTAGCAAGGGATTTAATGACCTCAAGCCACCCAATAACTTGTATGACCCACATATCCTGAAAAAAAGGAGGGGGACAATTAGGGAGAACCAAAAAAAAAAAAAAAAAAGAGTAGTTTTTAGTGTGATTTTTTGAAGGTATTTTGGGTGGGATTTTTCGGTTTAATCTCTTTAAAATCAGGCAGGAATTTATTGAAAACAAAAGTTTGATGGGTAATCTTGCACAATAGAAGTGCCCTCGAAGTTTTTTTAAGATGCTGAATCCATATATACAATCAAAAACCAGTTTAAATAACAAGAATCAAGATTTTACCTCAAATTTTTTCACCAGATTCCAACACCGGAAACTTCAAAAAATCGCACTAAAGACAACTCAAAAAAAAGAGTTCAATCAACTTCAGTACTAAAAGCAAGAATTCCAAAAATTAGAAATATAATTTTTAATTATAAGAAAAATAAATTAATAAGCATTTCCACAAAATTTGGTTAAACTTAATTAAAAGTTCATAAACTAAGACATAGTCAAGGGTGTTTGATTGCAAGGTGAAAGCTATAGTCTGTGCTCAGGTAGGGCCTAATAAGAAAGTAAAACTAAAAAAGGTTAGGCTTCAAACCTTTTATGATTTTTTTTCTTTATTAGCACATGTTTCACCAGGGACTAGCATTTGCATCACTATATCAAACTTTGTTGACTCTTCATTATTTTGCCTAATTTTTTTCTCATTTTCATGCGTATAACCAAAGTTTTAAAGATTTTTTTATTTTTTTTAACAATTTTTTTAAATTATTAAAACAATTTTATAATTTTTAAAAATATATTTTTCATTTTCTAATGGAACACAATATTCATGATGGAGTGACTTTTTATTTTCTATTTGTTAGTGTATAACAAATTATTTTAAAATAAAAATAAAAACTAATTTTATAAGTAACCATTAACTCACGACACTCACTTATGCCTAACACCAATGATTCCAGAATTGAAATGGTGCTAGATCCCTTACGTAAAGGAAGAGATTGGGGGACTGAATATGTAAAGGAAGCTTGCATTGCACGAAATAAAGAAGTACAAACGATGATAGAGTCTAATAGCAAAATTCAATTCAATATTATTTAATTTCATTGGTCGTATCATAGACTTTATCCACTTCGAAATAATGGTGTCGGCTGTTAAAAAACTGGATTGAAGGTAATAAACTTTCCTTCTCCTCATGCTTCCACCTAAACCTCTGATACCTTTCCCTCTGCTGTCTCTACCTCCCCCTATCGAGTCAACAATTGTTCAAACTAAAGGCGACGAAGGGAACCACTAGTGGATATTATGGAATTTGTTCTCTCTAAGTTTGAAACTCTAGAAGAGGACATAAGCCTCCCAAGTTATATAATTATCTCCTTCAACGTCAACTTCGGCCAAAGGGATGACTGAGTCTCTGAAGTATCAAAAGCAGTTTTGGGTACCCCAACTATTCTCTTATGGGCTTGGCCGTCTTCATCCAATTAAGTTTCTCGGTACCCACCACTTGGGCACGGATGAGACTTCCCAACTCCATATGATGATTAATAAATACCTGTGCATATATAAATAAAGGATTTCGGTGCTTAGGATTTCGCTTAAATGGGATTTGCCGGAGATCTTAAGCAATGTTATGCAATGTTCCCTTCCATTTTTTATCTTGTAAGATGTTGAATGAATTTAAGCAATGTTATGTGTGAACTCCTATATTTGTTTCACCCTGATATACTTAAATGAATATTACTGGGGTCTTCTTTTGCTCCAGGAATATAAATCACTTGATATTGGTGAGAATACAATGGAATTTTCGACATTTATTTATAATATTTTTAATATCAAGGGAAATTCTTCTGCAATTCTTCACCCACAGTTCTTCTGCTATGTACCAGTCTCATTTCACCATCCCAATGGCGGGAGCCATTCTCAACACAATCAACACTTGCCTAGATGCTCCCAACGTTGCCACCATTCTCACTCACTCCCACATGGAGCTATTGCGGGTTGACTACGTATTGCAAACAGATCTTGTGATAAGACTAATCAAAATCGAGATATTTATATAGGAAAATCAATCATTCTCAGATGGAGAGAAAATCTTGCAATGCACGCCATTATCATTTAGTCAAACCGCACATCCATGAGAGTGATTCTCCATGCAACTCTATTGACAATAGTGTGGGGAAGCCTCGCAAGTTGAAGTAAGATAATAATTGGGAACATGGAGAGTCCCGACAAGTTTTGAATGTTGGGAAGCCTGGAAAGTTGAAGGAAGAAAATAATTGGGAACATGGAGAGTCTCTACCAGTTTTTAATGGACACTAATATTGAGAGTGCTTAGAAAGTATAATGAAAGCTTCTTTCATGCTTTACAGTCTGCACAATGAAAGTTCTCATAAGAAACTCTCGTTTTCAATCTAATATAATTTGAAATATCATGGAGAGTTGAAATAAGAAAATAATTGGGAACATGGAGAGTTTCTGACATTAGAATTTGTTCATGGTGCAAAGTGCGAAGAAAGCACAATGAAAGCTTCTTTCATATTCCATACAATGAAAGTCGCCAGTGAGAACGTTGTCAGTGTTGGCTACAACCATTTATTTTGGTGAGTAATGATCCTAGGTCTATTGCGCCTGGGTCCATTTCCAAACCAGTCGATCCTGGTCATTGTCACTATTATTAATTCTGGAATTTCTAGAATTGTGTTTTTACATGCAAACAAATTCTTCAAAGAGGCTTATGAAATTTCATATTAAATCGTGTTCGAGTGCTAAGAGAAGCTCCTGCATAGGTCCTCCATCATAATGGGGGAAAACGATAATGATCATTACCTAACAAGGAGGCAAGAGTTAGTGATCAATCATCACCAAACACTCCAACAAGCATTCTTTATTAGAATTAATGCATGCATGTCGGTTCGACGCCTTGCGATTGATTTATTTCCTAGAAATGCAGCTCCCAATGTCAGAGAAAGAAATGTGATGAAGCCTCTACGACCATGTTTGCACTCTATCATCTTGCAACGGATTTACTGATATACCTTTTTGGGACGTAGTACCCAAAAAAAGTTGAGGATGACTTTGCTTTATGAATTTCCTAGTCGTTTGCAACAAGAGATACAACAGGACAGACGGGCAATAATCAACGAACCCAGACAAGATGGATCATGCACCAGACACATAGGGCTCTCAGGTTAAGCCAGTTAGGAAAGGGAGGCATGATGCTTGAAATTTCTTGATTGATTGCCTACAAATTAAGCCTAGGCAACAATGCTTGGAACAGATTTCACCAAACTTAAGCATTCATAGGTTATCTTCCATGTTCGTGGTGGCACTTTGACACGCCATCTACCATGGAAAATGTCACACAAGTTATCTATAATCCACTTCACCACTGGTCTCTAATCCACCTGCTTCACCTACCCACTTTCTTCTCATCCACTGCTTTTCTTTGCGATTTGATAAGAGTGTAGCAAAGAAAAGAACTTCCCCATTACATTGCTTTACTTTATGGTTTGGTTTGATAATTCAACAAGAGTGTAACAAAGCAAAGAGCCATTAATAAGCCCGCACCAAAGAATGGAAGAAATGACCACGTACCAAAGAACGACTACTAGAAAGAAGAAATGATACCAGAGAAGAAATAAGACCATATCAAACTGTTTCACAAAAGAAAAATTGGTAAGTTAACATAGTTCATATATTCTAAAACAAAAATTGATTTTTTAAATTAGCATACTTTATAAATTTTGAGAAAGTGATAAGTAAATTAGGCATATGGAAATTGTTAAGTTAGGCATAGTTCATATATTTTCCATCTAGTATGTACATATAATTTCTTTGTATAATAATATATTATAATCTATTGATTCAAAGACATTTGAGAAGAAATTGGTAAATTAGGCATAATTCATGTGTTTTCCTTCTCATCTGTAGATATAATGTAGATAATTGTGAATAAATACATGCAAATTGAGAAAAAGACAGGCACAAACAAGCACACACATAGACATGCGAAAAATTGAGACAAAGACAAGCATAAACCAGCAAGCGAAAAATTGAGAAATTAAGATAAGTGAGTGACAAAATTATATACAACACAATTTTTTTAACCCTTGTAATGCAATAAATATCCACTCCCCAAGTGTTTGCATTTGGATGTCGAGCGCTCTCCAAATGTTGTTGCAACAAACCAGGGGATTGATTTTGCAGAGCCAACATAATTGAAGCAGCCAATGCGAGAGTCAAATTTTGGTCTGCAATATATGGATGGCGAAAGCATGGCATCCAAAAGATAAGAAAAATGAGCTCATCTTCTTTAGTTATTTCTTCGTTGTTCGTTATTTAAATTATCATAAAAACGGGGTTGAGGAGCTTCCAACATCAAAAGGTGTCAAAATCTGTTCACCAGAGTTTGGGATTGCATAAAATGGAATCTAGTTCTAGATCATGAACCAAGCTCATGGCTGAAACCAGAGGCTAGAAGTACACTGAAAAGGAATTCCTGGAAAATTGATGAGGGATAAAACCACTCATAAAGTATTACCAAAGTTGGTACAAAAAACCACATGAAACAAATAAATTGCTCGGTAAGGTAAGATGTGAGCTATGGACTCTAGGTAGAGTGCGCACATGGTGCATAGATGCCAGACTACCCAAAATGTTCTTTAACTTTTTTTACCCAAAATACTCTTTTACTTGGTTTTTTATATTTTATTTCAATATGGTTATAAATTTATTGTTTTATCTAAATAAATAATTAATTCAAAAAAAAAAAATATGTAAATTTATATAAAAATAATATATATAAACAAGTAATTGAAAATGATGCATGCCAACTCGTTGCATGCAAGACAAGTGTCTACACCACTATCCTTCAAGGTATCTTCAAAATTTCAAGTTTTTATTTGCATATTTTCCATATCTGTCAGTGCTTAAACAATGTAAGCACTATGTCCATTTCCACAATTATGTGATCGTTGAGTATCCTTCAAGGTATCCCCACAATTTCAAGTTTGTATTTGCATCTTTGCAATATTTCTAAGTGCTTAAATAGTGTAAGCCCTTTGTGTTGGGACCTAACATTAAATGTCAGATTTATGAGTTCTCATTTTATTTAATTCTATCCATGATTCCTGAGCCAGTTTGACACAACCTTCCATCCATTTGGATCTTTCGTACATTAAATGCTGGAATTAAATTCTTGGCAGGGATTTCTGGACGAGCAATTCAAGCAACAACGGCATCTGCGGGATGAGAGAAATCCCGAATGTGAAAAATCCTAGATCTGGATTCCTACTGCACCAAATTTGAATTACTTATTCTATTATTTAGATAATTGTTTCATTACATTGAAATACCGAAGTAATTACTGAAGCATTCTACACAAATAATGCTGCGGAATAAATCTAAGTGCTGACACAAACTGAGCAAAATGTAATTAAAAACAACCACATTTGACACAGTTATTTTTGGACTAAGTCCCCAGAAAAACCCAACTCGTGAAAACTGGTGCAGCATATCTGAGGGTTTGTATTATTAACAAAAAGGGTGTCTCAATCACTACCAGCTAATCTCAATTTTGTCTCCACTTACTAGTCTTTTCACTTAAACAGTATGAAATTGGAGGGACTTCTTAAGCAGCAGAATCTTTAGTACAACTAGGGTGCCAACATCCTGCAAACCTTCAAGGAAATCTAGACAACAAATATAATTGTGATATATACCTCACTCTGCAAGTCTCCGACTGATCTAAACAGCACTGGTGAAGCCCTTCTCTGCCTCTGCGTGAATGCTTATGTTGGAACTGTGTAAGCCTGCGTGGGCAAGCTTGAGAAACTACGTCACCTCTTTCTCCAACTGATCTAGCTAATCTGAGATTGGATTTTGGCCCTCCTGGCTCAGAAACCCTAGTCTGTATCTATCTCCGGACTGACTCCAAGATACAATGCGCTTCTTCTGCGTGATTTTCTGCAGGGATTGCATCACCCCCTTCAATTGTGTTGTCTCTCTCTGCGTAAGTGATGCCTCTCTCTGAAATGCACTCCTGGTCCTCCTGACCAGTCTCTGCTTCTGCCCATCTCTGGATCTAATCACTGAGTCACAATCACTTAGCAAAACCTGCCCTAGTGATTCAATTATGATCAAAAGTTGTGTCTCCTCAGACAAACTCGAAAATGCCAAATGCTCAATGTGCTCAACATATTTTCCATAGGTTGCTCACCAACACTGCACAAAAAAAAATGTTGCAACTATACTACTGCTGACTCGGCATGTTGCTGCCAACTGCCACTGTATTGCAACTCCCTATGAATTCTACAACCATGCTGCTACACTGCATGAGCACTGCTCTACACTACATTGCACCATTGTGCACGGTTATGTTGCTGCTCATCTACTGCTCAACTATTGTTGTTGCTGCACTGCTGCTTCAAAAAAACATCCAAAATTTGGACCAGAAGATCTGCAACTGAAAATAAGACTGACTGCTACTAGCTTCTACACTATCTCTTTGAAGATATTGCATTGTTGCTGCTCTACACCGCGTTGCACCAGTGTGCACTGCATTTATGCTGCTCAATTGTTGATGCTACTACTCCTTTTCTGTGCTGATCAGGCTCTAGTACTGCTAGCCACTACATTGTCTTCTCATATTCTGCTGCAATTGTCCATCCTGCTACTGGCTTTAGGTTGCCATAGCTCACATGTGATCCAAGAGTTAGGAAATAATCAAGGATCCTGCCAACTGTAGATTCTGGATCTACAACTCCAAGTCATCCCATTTCTCTCCTTTCAGAATATGAGCTAACACAGCACAATCTCTTTTGCCTCAATCTTGGTAGCTCCTACTTGAGGATCTTCCTTCTCCTCTTTATCCTTTTTCTTAAGAGGACACTGTGTGGCATAATTTCCCATTTCCCCACACCAGAAGCATTTGATATTAGACATATCTTTCTTCTTCTGCTTCTGTTACCCCTTTGATGCAAGGGCGGTGTTATCTTCTTCTTCCTTCTTGACTTTCGAACCGTTGTTGTCATCCTCCAAATGGATTTTGAGGAGGTCTCTGCTCAGCTCTTCTTGTTGCAAGGCTACCCACATCGCTTCCCATATTGGAAGCCTTTCTCTGCCCAAGATGCTTTGGAAAAAGACCTGATAGTCTTCTGAAACAGAGTTCAAAGTGAGCCTTACAAGCTTTGAGTCTTTAGGTGCTGCTCCTACTGCTAATAGCTGATCTCAATTATCTTGAATATGAGATAGGAAGGAGTCAAAAAACTCTCCCTTCTTCATTCTGGTATTACGCATCTTCTCCTCCAGGTACATCTTCCGCTGCTCGGAAGATCCTTGGTATAGCTTTTCCAGCCCTACCCACATCTCTCTAGCAATGCCTTTTGCTGCTATGTGAGGTACGATGTGATCCTTCACACCATCCAGTATCAATCGCTTGGCTCATGCCATATCCTTCTTGAATTGTCTCAGATGTGTTGCATCCAAAGGTTCTACACATGCGCTCTCTATTAGGGCTTTCAGATCACGCTCATCAAGGAGAAACTCAATCCTTGATTTTCAAATGGCATAGTTGGAGGCACGCTCCAATCTATCTTGGTCACGCAATCTGTTGCTGGCCATCTCCTCAACTGTCGATTTCTTTCTCTAACCCTCTGCTTAGTTGGACTTACGCACTCCTTGTGGAGTAACTCACTGCTTCTGCTGCTGCACTGGAGAAACTGAGTTTCCTTGAGTAAGAAACTCTCTGAGATCAAGAAATCCACAATTTGTGTTTTTCAGAATTTTTCTGACGCTTTATGCACCAGCTCTTACTGTTGTGCAGTAATTATGTCCTTCAACTACGCTGGACTGCTATGCTGCTTCTTCTGCAACTGAAAATTGTTTACCCCTCTGTCAACTCTCTTAGAGGGAGCCTTTTTCTACACTCCATTTCCCTTCTAGCCAGGACAGCGTAATCTATGGGAGGGTCTGTTGTTGCTTACGCAGATCCCAGTCTCTTCTGCGTTGATCTGCTGGTTCACTCTTTTATCTCCTGCCATTAGGGGAATTTTGAGGTCTAAAATGGGCCTCCTAAGGAAATTATAAAATAATAGTGGAAAAAATCAAATAAGATTTGATGACATCATCAAATTTTAGAGGGAAAAATGGAAAAAACTACTTTTTCAACTCATATTTTCAACTTATCTCCCAAATTTTTTACTCAAATTTCGAGCGGGAGTACTCGTTGGATGCGAAATTTAATTCCCCATCCAAAGAGTACCCATGTTGCATACTTTCGATGGGTCCTACTACACGAAAAATGAGAAATACATAAAAAAACGTGATTACAATCACGTTTTTATGTATTTCTCATTTTTCGTGTAGTAGAGTTCATCGAAAGTATGCAACATGGGTACTCCTTGGATGAGGAATTAAATTTCGCATCCAACGAGTACTCCCACTCGAAATTTGAGTAAAAATTTTGGGAGATAAGTTGAAAATACGAGTTGAAAAAGTAGTTTTATTATTTTATTATTTTTTAATATTTTTACCCTTTTATTTTAAAAATGGTGAATCATCCCCCATGGTTGACATCATCATCTTGAATCCTATTGGTTGTTATAAAGTTTATTTTTGTTGTACATTTTTCTTATGAGGCCCATTTTAGACCTCAAAATTCCCCTAATGACTTCATCGTGAATAAGCTCTGATACCATGTGAAAAATCCTAGATCTGGATTCCTAATGCACCAAATCTGAATTAATTCTCCTATTGTTTTGATAATTATTTCATTACATTGAAATACCAAAGTAATTACCGAAGAAATCTACACGAATAATGTTGCGAAATAAATGTAAGTGTTGAAACAAAATGAAAATAATGTAATGAAAAACAACTACATTTGACACGGTTATTTTTGGACTAAGTCCTTGGAAAAACCCAATTCGGTAAAACCAATGCAGCAGATCTAAGGGTTTGTATTATTAAGCAGCAGAATCTTGAGTAAAACTAGGGTGCCAACATTTGGCAAACCCTTCAGAGAAATCTAGACAAAAAATATAATTGTGAGATATACCTCACTCTACAAGTCTCCAGCTGATCTAAATAGTGTTGGTGAATCCCTTCTCTGCCTGTGCGTGAATGCTTACATTGGAACTGCGTAAGCCTGAGAAACTGCGTCACCTCTTTCTGCAACTGATATAGCTGATTTGAGAGTGGATTTTGGCCCTCCTGGCTCAGAAACTCTAGTCTTTATCTATCTCCGGACTGAATCCAAGAGACATTGCACTGCTTCTGCGTGATTTTCTGCAGGGACTACGTTATCCCTTTAGAAAACTACGCTATCTCTCTCTACATAAGTGTTGTCTCCCTTTGAAATGCACTCCTGGTCCCGCTGACCAATCTCTGCTTCTACCCCTCTTTGGATCTAATCACAATCACTTATCAAACCCTGCCCTAGTGATTCGATTCTGATAAAAAGTTGTGTCTCCTCACACAAACTCGAAAATTTCAAATGCTCAATGTGTTTAACGTATTTTCCATAGGCCCCTCACCCTCCTTATATTCTTCTGTTGACCCTTCAACGACCAAGATTAAAACATAATAAAGGGCTAAGAATAACTTGGAGGTGATCCATGACTTTATCTAGAATATTCACACTTAGTTTAATTAATACCCTTTAATTAATGAGTTTCCCTAAGCTTAGACTTAGGAAAACATTAAAAAATGATTAATTATTTTAATTAAACCATCTCTAAGTGGAATTTTCCAAAACCATTTCTGGGTATTATGGAATACATGTGTCTTAGCCTGTATACAAAATTACAAGGCTAGAGAACATCTGATGCTACCATAAATCAACACTGAATTCGTGGCTGAAGTGGTTTTTCTCTTCTTTGAAGACGTTAAGTAACTTATAACTCATTTATCCAAAACGTTGTATGTTTTAATTCTCCACTAATTTTCCTTGTTTTCTGTTAGACCTCTATGGAGGTTTGTGGTGTGGAGATTTCATTTTTATTTATTTTTAACAATTTATTTTCATATTTATTTTGTTAAATAAATAGATATATCCGAACTATTTTTATGTGTTGCAGAGCTCAACAGTCGATTGACTTCAAGAAAGTAGATTCCCGTGTCCACTAATTCAAGGGTAGTCGTTCCAGGTGACTTCCATAACATGGTGTTTATGTTGGCACTGCTAATTTTTATGTTGATATTTGAGTTCCAAGTTGATCTCACATATATTAGAAGTGAATGAGGGAAAGGATTATTTTTTCACATTTCTATTTTCGTTATATCGGTTAATTATAACATTGTATCATATGAGATATATGGTGTGTTGTTATTCAGATTTTATTTCAACTTCGTAGTTTCATATTTTCAGTAATATGTGTGTTTCAGAATTTTTTAGTTCATTTTAGTGAATGATGGGGAATAAAACGATCAAAATCTGCACACTTTTCATTATTTTACCATTTTTATTTAGTTCAGGGCTAAAACATAACTTTGTGCTTCTAAGAAATGGGTGTTTCCACAATGGCTTGGGATGTCAGCTTCTACCATCATGGTCTCTATTTCTTATAGTTTTCATGGCAGTCTTGGTGATCTAGGGTGCTTCACAAATCACCCTCCTTGAAGATTCCAACAAAACAACTTGAAAGGGCTAGTTGTGTACATAAGGAAAATCGAAAAATTCCTAGATCACTCTAAAGATCGATTAAATAGTTTATCAATACTTCTTCTTGCTTTATTGTTGTTTTCAGTAGGAGACTTAATATTACAGTAGAAAACTGGATATGTGTTTTTTTTTACAATGGTATTTGTTTAATTTTCTGGACCGAGAAGGGCTTTTTTTCTAATGATGAAGAGGGGTCAATTTTACTGCTACTCAGGGGCTTGCTTCTATTTTTATTTGTATATTATTTATTTAAATTTGTACTTTATAGATATGATACCCTGCAAATTAGATCTCAGCGAACCATCTTTTGTTGAACCCACCAGGCCTTTTTAATTTTTGTTAGTTAAGTTCAGGTCTAAAGATTTGTTCCTAGAGACTGAGAGCATTTATTCATTCCTTTTTTCTTTCGTTGTTTTTTAGAAGTATTATTTGGGTTTAAGTAAATTCCCATTTACTTGTTCCCAGAGCACATGGTAGCATGTAGATCCTTCACCCATAAATCCCCTTAATCTTAGTACGATGAAGCCATTTTTGTTGTAAAAATTAATTTCCTAATTTGGAGCTCAAGGCATCTAAGTTAGTTCAGTGAAGAAAATATAATATATCTGGATAAGAATTTTAGCTTGGGTTTCATCACTGCCTGATTTGATTCTCCTTATTACTGATTTCTATTGCAAATTAGCACTAAGCATGGTTTTTTGTCCAGTAATATTTATCGGCCAAGATGATAGATGAATTGGATTTCCTTGTTTTTAAAGGACATAATAGGAGCACATCGAGTGAAAATGAATGTATATCATTTTGTGCATTTTGTGAACAAAGAAACAGAGAAGGGTAATTACTTTTTCTTGGCATATGGTGGTTGGAGCATTTCTAAAATTAATATTGTAGATTTTTAGTAGTCCCCAGTTTGATTGATATTGTTTTTGGTATTAACTTAATTTAGATAAAGGTGGACAATACAATTTCATGTCAGATATTAAAGACAATGTGATATTTATCCCATTTCATATGTAGTAGATTTTGACCAATTTAACTTAATAGTAGTACTTTATTTCCTTCCGCAGCGGTCTCCAATGCTTGGAGCAATTGAAATATGAGTATTGCAATGTTAAGAGAAAGCTTACGACTCTATTTCAGGTAACCATATTTCTCCTCACAATGGATGGTAACAATGAAATAACCATATGAAATTCCTTTTGTGGTATAACATGTAAAGAATCTTTTTAGAGAATTGATCCACAGTCAGGAAGAAATCGCAGAAGCTGCATAGGTAAATTTTATTCAGTAATAAATGAAATACATATGTAATCCTACAAAGAATGTTTCTTGATAAAACTTGAGATTGGACTATAATGCACTTTTTCCTGATAGTATAATTTTCTAGTAGTGCAGCTTGAGCATCAGAATCTGGAGGTTGGTGGAACTATTCCTATGTCAGAGTAAGCATTTATAGATTGGTGAGTCTCGCTGGACCACTATCGGTAATTTGTAAGTGTCTATATATAGGAGAAGTTGTAATATGAAGCTTAATGTTTTCCTTATACTTAACCTAGCTGGAATTTTCCCCATTATCTTATGAGTCCATTGTTGCGTTGTCATATGGTCATACCCAAAGGCTCTAACTATTTGTCAAGATAAGATGGAAATTGCTCCAATATTTCATACGTTAATTTTTTTTCTATGCTAAATACAATTCATTTATATTTCATTTTCAGAAATTTGATTATTGAGAAGAAGTATCATTCACTAAATTGGCAAAAGAGATATTCTTCCAACATATAATATTAATAAAATTGAAAAATATTATTAATAAAAATTGATAAATCAAAAAACTATAACTAATTGAAGTATACATTAAATACTTATAACTAAATACCATAAGCTATAAGGTACTACTCTAGTACCAACAAATATGTTAAGATATTAAGTTCACTACTCTAATACCAACAAATATGTTTTACATGTATCTACAAGCATCCCACAATCACTTTTCTATCCAGCACTACCACTATGTGCAGTGCTTGTTTTGTTTGGAAATGTCTAATACCCTTTCTTAATATACATATTGTGAGGTCATTGTTATGGTGCTCCCATCAAGATTGAAATCTGTATTACTTATTTGAAGTTTGGTTGGTAATAAACTGGATAATAATTCCATTCAAATTTTACCTTTGTGTTTTTCTGCCAATACCATTGGATTTAACCACCAATTCTAAGACAAAAAAAATAGATGGTGGATTCCTCGTTGTTTGGTATTTCAGTGTGCACATACCTTTTAACCGTGTATTCATGCTATATTATATTAAAAAAATTATAGGACAACAGTGTCGTGATCAGAGAATATATAGAGTTTATCAAAGAAAATGCCACGAAAGTAGCACAATGAAATTTGGCAGAATGCATTACATACACTATTACTAGTGGCCACAAATCAAAATGAAAATGAATGCATTGCATACACTATTACTATTTGCGAGGATATTACTATTACTATTTACTATTTGCATTGCATACACTTACAATATTTGCTGGAAGTGGAGGACGATATTGATAATGAAGGAAGATCACCGTTATTTTTCTCCTGCACAACCAATGCCGACAACATTTATATTAAAATGGCAAAATTTATATTAATATTGATGATATTCAAGCCAACGACGTTGCAGCAAGAGGTTCGAGCCAAAATATCAGCAATAAAGTGCGGGGAGTGCGGAGAAAAGATGTGCGAGGGAGTTTGTGTCTCTTGGTCAACACATTCATCTCCACTTTCTTTATTTCATCATGTATGTTTAATTGCATACTCACTTTTGAGTTGAATCAAAAAGTGTGTGTCATCTTAATGAGTGGGAATTTCATCTTCAAACAAATATTTGTCCTGATGAATTCATGTGGGAGTGTGGAGGTGCGAAAGAAGCACAATGAAATTTTTTTCTCCACTTTCTTATTCCACACATTGAAATATCTTCGCATTCCACACAATGAAAGCAATTAATAAGTGGGAATGTCATTTTTAAACAAATATTTGTCAAAGGTTGATAAATTTATGTGGCAATGTGGAGGTGTGAAGGAAGAACAATGAAATCTTTCTCCCCACCTCCACATTCCACACAATTAAAGCTCTTCGCATTCCACACAATGAAAGCTCTGATAAAGAGCCTGATCATTAACTAAGTGTTATGTTTATGTTATCAATGACCTTGAGCATATATAAACCAAATAATCATCACATTAATAAAAATACCTTCAGTATATATAAACCAAATAATCACCACATAAAGAAAAAATAGCTATCGACTTCAGGAATACAAAGCAACTATCGATTCCCATAATAGAAAACAAACTCACCAAAATTCTATAATTTTCCTGATCTCCATGGCATGTACACGTAGCATTTTCATTATAGTGAATTGTCAATTTGTTAGAGTAATATCAGTGTATCTAATAACACAGCCCAGATATAAGGAGAGCCAAACATTCAAAACTCCAATGAATTGAAGTCTACTCCATAAAAAAGTTTACTCTTAAGCCTTATCACAACTTAGAGCACTAAACTTAAATAACTATATCATTTACATTTTTGGACACTTTATTCGCCATTCATTATTGAAATAATATTAATCCATGTAAAATAATAATCCACCCATGTTGCTCTCCCAAAGGGTAAGTAGTAATTTACAAACATATTGTACCACTAGTGACATGTGTATGAGAAGAATGATGCAAAATCTAGACAAGAATGTTTTTGGTTGATAATACACCAATTTGAACCCTGGAGTTGAGCATTTATTTCCCATTGTGAGAGGTTCTCTCTTCTTCAGTGTTATATTGTAGCACTTCTTATAAGAAGATAAAATAAATTGTATGATGGAATTAATACTTAAACTAATATTCATACCACTGAAAGTGATCAGGTGCTCAAAATTACTCAATTTTTTTTTTTTTTTTTTGGGAATGGTGTGGAACCTGAACGACCGTGTATATATCGTTGTTCTGAATTCAACGCAACTCATTTCATGGAAAACCGACACTGTATGCTCCCAGAAACACATTTTGTCCACTTTTTCATACAAATATATATATATATATATATATATATTAAGTGCAGGGAGAATCCAGTTAGCAGTCTGTACTACGGACTAGGCATGGCCATGTGGCAGGTTGACTGGTCAACGAAATATTCTATGACATATGATATTGTGTCAATTGGCACTGCATCATTGGTTTGAAATGGCATGTTTTGATTGGTTTATGGGTGGCCAACCATAGGTTGCCACATGGACCAACCAAGGCTGCCACGTGGTAGCCCGAGGGCCACCAAAATTTTGGTCAGGGTCCGAGGGGAACGAGTGGGGGTCGAATCCGAAACCTCTAAGAAACCAACACAGAATTTCGCCATCACACCATGAGTTTGTTTCTTAACCATAGGTGGCACGATGTATATTTAAAGTGTAATGGTTTTGTGTTTGGGGGTGGGGGCTGGGGTCTAGCCCCAACCCTGGTCACTGCACTTGTGGGGGGGGGGGAACCATGGGCAGGAGGGTAGCCCTACGCTCCCCCCCATGGTACTAACCATAACATTAAACACCAACCAACATGTGACACACCGAGACCGCCACCATAACATTTTGTCGAACCGTCAGATGGAGACAAGCTACAGACCTTAACCACCTCCATAAGTTGCCATGTGAGCGTTGAAGTGCTAACCGCCGACAGAGTTTTTTATATAGAAAAATATTTATGCGCCAAAAACAATATAGTTTGAAATCCAAACCTTAGGCGTTATTGGGCGAATTAATGGTCCGACAATTTCACCTAGAAATTAGGCAATTTGGCACTCGGTTAGTAAATTTCGGGGCAAAATTGTAGGATGGTGCTGGATTTGATGGATTTTGTGGTGCGATTAGTACCAAACTTGGGGAAGACATAACTAATTCATTTTTTGACCAAATTCGAGGAAGAAAGAGGCTTCACCGACATTTTTGGGCATTCTGAAGCCATTGGAGTAGGTTTTAGAGCTATTTGACTATTGAAAATGTATGTAATCACACTTTTGAGCATAGTAGAAGAGGTTCAAGCCCAAGAGGGGTGAAATCCTTCATCATGTGTTGTTGTGTTATTGTTTATGGTGATGTTCATGTCTTTTAGATGTTGTTGTTCAATGTTTTTTTTATGTTAATTTTCTCAAGAAATTCACATAAAAACACACAAAAACTCATGGTTAACTTGCAATTTACCTCATAATCCTCAAACACTTTGTTTATATTCTGAATTGGAATTTATCACAACAAAAAATAATTTTCACATTTAGATAAGAAGGGAATGCGAAGGGTGGGATAGCCGGTTGCACTAGACATGCTCTTGCAGAGGAAGCTCATCATGGTTCTTGTTTCCATGATTTTGAGAATTTGATGACCTTAATTTTTACCATACAAAGATTTCATACACTTATTCAACATGATCTAGATTTATGAAGGAATGAAATGAAAAACATATTGAAACAAAAACATAGAGATACAACGGAATTGCAATTTAATTAATAAATTGCAAATGCTAAAAACTGTTTATATGCCTAATAAAAACAAACTAGCTTGAGTGGTGGTAGCTTATCTCTGAGAAGAGATGCAACAACTACATGTCTTTTGAACTATGTTACGATGAAGCTCTAAGGTTTTTTTTATCATGAAGAAACAATGAGAAATCCTAAACATACAAAAACCTAACCCTAGGAGATGAAGCACCAAAAGCTTATGGGCCTCGATGGAGATAGTTGGAACATCAATTTCTCGAGGTCGTAACTTTGGTATACGACCTCTGTTTGGCGCACACGATAGTTCGTTAGAAAGGTCTATCTGAGGATAACAACTTTAACTACAAACACATTAGAGAAATTTTGAGGCCTAAAATGAGCCTCTTAAGGAATATTATCAAATAATAATGGAAATAATAAAATAAGATTATATTACATCATCAAATTTTAGAGGGAAAAAAGAAAAAATAATCTACTTTTTCAACTAGTATTTTCAATTTATATCCCTACGATTTAACTCAATTTTTGAGTGGGAGCATTTGTTGGATGAAAATTTTAATTCTTCATCCAAGGATTACCCATGTTACATACTTTTAAAGGACCTTGCTATGCGAAAAATTAGAAATATATGAAAAACGTGATTGCAATCATGGTTTTCATGTATTTGTCAATTTTCATGTAGTAAGGTCCATCAAAAGTATGAAACATGGGTACTCCTTGGATGATGAATTAAATTAATCATCCAAGTGCTCTCACTTGAAAATTGAGTAAAACTATAGGGAGATAAGTTGAAAATAAAATTTGAAAATGTAGTTTTTTTATTTTTTAATCTTTTTATTTTTTTTACTCCAAAAACGGTGAATCTCATATGGTTTACATCATCATATTCAATCATAGTGATTCTTATAAAGTTGATTGTGGTTGTACAATTTTGTTTTGAGACCCATTTTTGACCTATAAATTTCTCTAATGTAGTCCTCGTCTCAAATTTTCTCATTTCCCAAAAAAACGTCATTTAGGGCCTCAAAATGGCTATGGAAGTTAGAGACTTGAAAACTACCAAAAATAGAAAATTGTCGAAATAGGAAAATGTGTCGAGAAATAAGAAACATATAGGAAACAATTTTGGGGTTCCAAGTGGAATAGGTAAGTGACCAACAATATCCACTTAGATCACAACAATATGTTTCGACACTTGGAGAAAGACAAATGCCAATTTGTGATATTCTCGATCCTCTTTTTCTTGATATTTCCATGACCCATTATGTATTTTTTTCTCACTCTAATCCATATATGGTGTGGTTGTTAGGTTAAGGAAACCCTATTCTTGATTTCAATGGAAAAATGATGTGAGTGTTGGTGGTTCTTTCGACCTGCGTCCAGAGATATGAGAAAATCAATTGAGGAGGTCACATTATCTCCAATAACAAGAAATGAGATCGATAGAAAGATACATTGTGTGGAGGAAGAACAATTAGTTCTCTGCTAGAGCTTTCATTATGTAGAATGCAAAGGTGTAAAGGAAGCTTTCATTGTGATTTTTCCACACCTTCACACTCCCACATGAATTCAACATTATCGAAGGATGGTGTATAAGAGCCATAAGAAATAGGGATAATAGCAGTTTCTAAAGGGGAAAGCAATAGAGGCAGAGTAAGAAACAAAGGTTATATCTTGTTGCTCGGTTCTAGGAATTATGTATTTTTACTTGTGCACTCATGCTACTGACTAAGACATTGGGGATCTTTACAATTAACCATCGAGAATCGATTACTTTTGGTATAGGTTTCAAATCCTATTAATGATCGAGTAAAAGCTACAGTTTAATGCATTGAACCAAAACCACCAATAGAAAAAGTCGAAGAAGTGCAGAGTGCAGAGTGCGGAGGTGGCTTTCATTGTCCGGAGTGCAGAGGTGGCTTTCATTGTGCAGAGTGCGAAGGTGCAGAGGAAGATATGCAGAGGTGGCTTTCATTGTATAGATTTTCAAGGTGTGGAGGAAGCATGTGCGAAGGCAAGAACAACAACTGATTGTGGAAACAAAGCATTCTCGAATAACGACAAAACGCAGACCCAACACCGCCTTAATCAATTAATTAACAGTAAAAATAAAAACTATATTACTTTGCAACAATCAATATTATTATTTTATTATATCATTAATTTTTTTAAATGATGTCACATTCCTTAACCAGAGCTAAGAGGTTCTTGATTTTTCCTAAGGTGGAAGACTGTAAGTTTCAAGGCTTATAAAAACAATTTAATTTATTTTAAAAAGTTTATTTAACTATTTAGTATGAATTTACATGTCATGATGCAGAAAAACCCATTTTTTACTAGTCATGATGTTGAATTTTGGGCCCTCATGCTCAAGGAATCTTATAAAATATGTAGTAGAGTAGTCCTTGTTGAATTGGATGGCACAAGTCAATAGCAATATATAATATGTGGTAGGGTAGTCCATGTTGAAATGGATGGCACGAAAGGTTGGTTAGATATATTTGAAACTAAGTTTATTTTAGTCTTATTAATTCACAGTCTCACATTTTACCTAATCACTATTCACTGATTAGTGAACTGATACCATTTTGTGTTCTCATATATCAAAATTTTATTCTTTGAATAATCCATAAAATGCTTTATCATATTGTAAAATCAAAGAAATTTTATTCTGTATCACTTTCTCAACTAAGTGTTGTAGAAATTATATGCACTAAGCATGAATATGTCCAAGATCCACCTGATCTCACACTATTTAACTTTATGCAAGATACTGAATCTATTCCACTTGTTAATATTTTGTAGAAAAATTAATTGCACACACATGTGAAGCATAAACAAAAAATATTCAATCGCACATAACACAATTTTTAACCGGGAAAGCCTGAAGCTGAAAACCCCAACTATATATTATGTAACATGGAGATCATATGACGATCTCATCCAAACATACAAAGCTTATCACAAGCTCTCAGTACAGTACAATCGTCATACACTAATCAGGCTCAATCTTGCAAATCCATGCACCAATATTTTCCACCTGCTAGCTTGCCTCCACTACACAATATCTGATGAAGAATAGCTCTAAATGAATTCAAATTACTCCATCCTTGACTGCACAATCCTAATTGGAATCTCCACTGAGTGTTGGATGCAATCAATGCATCACTATAGTCACAACAGATAGTCTATCTTGCCCTTTTACCTATCTCTCCACTGGTCTCCACTGAAACTGCCATGCACTGTAGTTAATTGTTGTATTGTTCAGTTGATTAATGAGTTATTATTTGTGAATTAATTAAATAATTAAGTCACTCCACTCTCACTAGTGTATCAATCAGTTAGACTAGATACAACTAGCTCAACTGAGTCTAACTAAGTTAAACTAAATACAAATCCATAACTACTTCATCCAACTATGTCATAACTCTGCCACTTTAGTTCTAACTGAGTCCTCCATGCAATAGCTCCAGTAAACCCTTAGGAATAGCGCAATTCCTTCTGTCAGCTGCTGTGCCACATCTGTGCACTGAACTGAAGTGCTCCAAGAGAATAAGTTGTTGTTTAGAGTCTGATTATTATTAAGAGCTAATAATAATCGACATGCATCTATTTTTAGATTGACGATCTATAAATAGACTTCGCCCAATATTCTAAAAATAGAATTTCATCTATTTTTCCAACTTGATCAACCATCCACAAATAGCATCCTGAAACTTTTGAAAAATGATCGACATGTCTAAAAATAGACTTGCGCCAAAAATAACCCGCGTGCCCACTTAGTGAAGGCGACTCTTTTCACTCGCTCATCATCTTATTGAATCTCTCCAACACTCCTCTCCTTGAAGATGGGATGATATTTCACCCCAATCACTGCCTCTATGGTATTCGAATTTATACGGTGAGCGCCTTCGTCGAATATACGCATCCACGACCCTCCGTGGGAATGTCTTTGAAGCAACATGATCTTCCACTGCACACAATCTCTGATATGATGATACCGGATATCAATATGTTTAGATCTATCATGAAACACAGGATTAACCGAGAGTTTAATGCAACTTTGATTATCACAATGAATCACCATGGGATCTAAATGTGAACCGAACAAACCAACTAGAATCTTCCTCATCCAGATAGCCTCACATGTAGCTAAACTTGTTGCCATGTATTTCGCTTCTGCTGAACTGAGTGCCATAGATCTTTGTTTCCTGCTGTACCAAGAAACTGCTGTAGATCCGATACTGAAAATCCCTCCTGATGTGCTCTTTCTGTCTGTTGGGCTTCCTACCCAATATACATCCATGAAGCCATGCAACTTCACGTCATCCATCTGTTTGTACCATAAACCCTACTCAGATGTACCCCTGAGATATCTCAGGACATGCTTACCTTCCTTCCAAAAGAGCTTAGTAGGCTTAACCATCGCTTGTGAAAGCTAGTTCACCACATAGCATATGTCCAGTCTTGTATTGACTAAATACATGAGCAAACCCACCAACTGTCGATAAACAGTGGCATCCACTACCTATGCCGATGTAGCATCCTCTTTCTTCCAATTTCCTAGAAGAGGAGTGTTGATAGGCTTGTAGCTTTGCATGTGAAACTTCTACAGTATCTCCCGGGCATACTTGCCTTGAGACACAAATAGTTCACCTTCCCGCTGCCATATTTCCAATCCAAGGAAATAATGAAGGAGGCCCAAATCCTTCATCTCAAACTCCTTTGCAAGATTAGCCTTGCATGAATGTATCAACTGCTCATCACCCTTTAGTATTAAATAATCAAAATAAAGAATAATGATTAAAAGCTTACCCTCCACCACAATACGAGTACCGAGTTTGCATCCATCTCACTCTTGGTGAAGCCAAGTCCAGTGAAATAGCTATCAATCCGAGTGTACCAAGCACGGGGTGCTTGTTTCAGCCCATACAACACTCTTTTGAGCCTGCACACATGCGACTCACTGCTGAAGATCTCAAATCCTTCAGGCTGCTCAATGTACACCACTTCCTCAATGATCCCATTAAGGAACACAGTCTTCACATCCATCTGATGAATGTTCCAACCCATCTGCGCTGAGAGAGAAAGGATGGTCCGTATAGAAGAATATCGTGCGACAGGTGAAAAGGTTTCTTCATAGTAAATCCCCTCAATTTGTGAGAAGCCTCGGGCAACAAATCTTGCCTTATACTTCTCGATGCTCCCATCAGCAACTTGCTTTACCTTGTAGATCCATCTTGATCCTAAAACTGATTTCCCCACCGGCCTTGGAACAATCTCCCGAGCACTGTTTCTAACAATGGAGTCATACTCCTCCACCATGGCATCTACCCATTTGGGCTCCTGCACTACTTCTTCAAAATAAGATGGCTCTGTCACAATACACTTGCTCATAAGAGCCATGTATCCAGTATATCGGTCAGGTGATTGTCTCTATCAGCGCTGTGATGTAGGGACTCCTACATTCTGTGCCGCATCCACATTCAGTGTCTCAGCTTCTGTGGTACGCTTTCTGCCTTGTCTTATGTTTGGTTCTGCATGAGTGGACTCTTCCACTCCATGAATCTCCTCATGTGGTTGATCCACATCCAGAGGCTCAGCTTTGGGAACAAGAAGTTCCTCTTCCGCATGCAAGTGTATCTCCCTCTCAAGTGACAACTGCATGGCTTTCACCTCATTGAATTTTATATCCGTCGCATAACAGTCATCTGACTGTTTGGAAAATACACACAATAGTTATGGGGTGTTTCTGTGTACCCCACAAATAACACAACTTCTGCAGTCGGCTCCAACTTCTTCCTGCCATCCTTCGTCACATGAATGTAAATAGGTGAGCCAAAAATCTTCAAATGGGAAATATCAGGCTTCTTACCAGTAAAAGCTTCCTCGGGTGTACTCATGCCAAGTACTCTATGAGGACAATGGTTTTGCACATAAACCACAGTGTTGCATGCTTCCTCCCACAAGTGCATCGGTAGGCCCTGGTCATGCAGCATCGCTCGTGCAGCACCCACTATCATTCTGTTATTTCTCTCCGCGACCCCATTTTGTTGTGTGTTATGAGGCGCTATAAGTTCTCTTCGAATTCCTTCTTTGATACAGAAGTATTTTAATTCGCCTGAGATGTATTCACCACCATTATAGCTCTGTAGAGCTTTCACCTGCTTCCCTGACTCCTTCTCCACCAATGCCTTGAACTCACAAAACTTTGAGAACGTTTCACTCTTCTTCTGCATGAAGAAGATCTAGCATCTATGAGAAAAGTCATCAACAAATATCACATAATACCTGTGTTTTGTTGTTGAAGCAACCCAGAATGGTCCACACACGTCTGTGTGAATTCTCTCCAGGATCACCGAAGCATAGTTCTCCTTCTCATGAAAGGTGGTCTTCAAAAACTTACCCATTGTACATCCTTTACACTGATCTGACTGCGCAATAGTACCCTTGGGAAGTCCAGTATAAATTTGCTACAAAATCTTCAAAGTGCCATGGTGAATATGACCCAATCTCCTATGCCATAATTCGCCCTCATCGCGGCTAACCACTTCTTTTGCTTTGCCTGCCATTGCAGTGCAGCCATCTACCTCCATCTTGTATAGGTTCTTAATTCGAACCCCTATATTCTTGGTTTGACCCATTGTTTTATGTCGAAGGAAGGCTTTTCCCTCACTGAAAACAACATCATAACCCCTGTCTTGCAACATTGCAACTAAAACCAAGTTCTTCATCAGACCATGACATTCTTCAACAAGAATGGATTACCGGACTCCCTCTCAAAGTAATGGTCCCAATGCCAGTCGCACTGTACCGACCATTGTCGCCCATCTCTATATGCATCTGGAGGTCCTTCTCCTCCAAGTCACTGAACAACTCTTTGTCTCTCGTCATATGGAAAGACGCACCACTGTCAAGATACCACACCGATCCCATGCAGCTTGAAACCAAGCATGTGATCAAAGAAAAAATACAGCTCAAATTGCGAGGCTAAGGCCTCTCTAGCTGCAGATCCAGCAGCCTGCTTATTCTTCTTCTTCTGTGGACAGTTAGTGGCGAAATGTCCATGCTCGTGACAGTGAAAACACTTCACTTTGGAAAAATCCTTCTTCTTGCCTTTCGCACCGGATTTAGAAGGATTTTTCTTCCCCTTCCCTTTCCTTGCTTTTGCAGCCAAAGAAAAATTCTCTTCATCTTCATTCTTCGATGAATATCCATCACTGGTACCCCGCCTTATCTCCTCCTGCACAAGATCCGACCAAAGTCGCTCCCATCCTGGCAGTTTCTCCCGTCCATT
Organism: Pinus albicaulis; assembly: GCA_034641835.2. NCBI lineage: Eukaryota > Viridiplantae > Streptophyta > Pinopsida > Pinales > Pinaceae > Pinus > Pinus albicaulis. The sequence goes on from CM076581.1 coordinate 293,177,882, forward strand.
GACAGAGTCTTCGTAGCTATCCCAACTCTTCGGAAGCCCAATGAGAGCCAAGCTCACCAAGTCTTCTTCATAAACAGTAACCCCCACACTTCCCAGTTCATCCTTGCAGTGGACAAACTCCGTGAGGTATTTTGGAATACTGTCGCCTTTCTCAATTTTTATTTTTCTGAGCTTGTCTTTAAGCACCAACTTCCTCTGGTCACTTCTGCTTTGGAACAAATCTGTCAAATCCTTCCACATTAAGAATGGAGTGGCTTTCCCATGAAAGCTGGACACAATGTGGTCCTTCACACCTTCCAACATAATCCTCCTCGTCTTTGCAGTCTTCTTTTTCCATGCATCAAGTAATGCAACATCGCTAGATCCCGACTTAGGAACATCGCTATCGATGAACTCCTTTAGCCCATTATCCTCCAACACCGCCTCCATCCTGTCCTTCCATGCTATGTAATTTGAGCTCCCATCAAGGGCATACTCCAATCTCAACCCATTGAAAGACATTTCAATGTGAACTCGATTTCCGCACCAAGAATCTTCTGTAGCAAATTCGAATTGTCCACCAGCACAAACTCACTTCACAATTGCAATCTTCAATCAAAAATGCTCCGATACCATGTAGAAATTATATGCACTAAGCATGCATATGTTCAATATCCACCTGATCTCACACTATTTAACTTTATGCAAGATATTGAATCTATTCCACTTGTTAATCTTTTGCGGAAAAATTAATTGCACACACATGTGAAGCATAAACAAAAAATATTCAATCGCACATAACATGGTTTTCAACCGGGAAAGCCTGAAGCTGAAAACCCCAACTATATATTATGTAACATGGAGATCATATGACAATCTCATACAAACATACAAAGCTTATCACAAGCTCTCAGTACAGTACAATCGTCATACACTAATCAGGCCCAATCTTGCAAATCCATGCACCGATCTTTGCCACCTGCTAGCCTACCTCCACTGCGCAATCTCTGATGAAGAATACCTCTAAATGAATTCGAATTACTCCATACTTGACTGCGCAATCCTCATTGGAATCTCCACTGAGTGTTGGATGCAATCAATGCATCACTATAGTCACAACAGATAGTCTATCTTGCCCTTTCACCTATCTCTCCACTGGTCTCCAGTGAAACTGCCATGCACTGTAGTTAACTGTTGTATTGTTCAGTTGATTAATGAGTTATTATTTGTGAATTAATTAACTAATTAATTCACTCCACTCTCACTAGTGTATCAATCAGTTAGACTAGATACAACTAGTTCAATTGAGTCTAACTGAGTTAAACTGAATACAACTCCATAACTACTTCTTCCAACTATGTCATAACTCTACCACTTGAGTTCTCATTGAGGGCTCCATGCAATAGCTCTAGTAAACCCTTAGTAATAGCGTAATTCCTTCTGTCAGTTGTTGTGCCACATCTGTGCACTGAACTGAAGTGCTCCAAGAGAATAAGTTGTTGCTTAGAGTCTGATTATTATTAAGAGCTAATAATAATCGACATACATCTATTTTTAGATTGACGATCTATAAATAGACTTCGCCCAGTATTCTTAAAATAGAATTTCATCTATTTTTCCAACTTGATCAACCATCCACAAATAGCATCCTGCAACTTCTAAAATATGATCGACATGTCTAAAAATAGACATAGTCTAAAAATAGACTTGTGCCAAAAATAACCTGCAGGCCCACTTAGTGAAGGTGACTCTTTTCACTAAGCTCATCATCTTGTTGAATCTCAACAAGTGTTTCACTCATTTCTATCCTAAAATCAAAGCCTCTACCAAGTAGTATGTGGTAAAGTTTTGTATTTCATAAATTTTTTTTATAGCAAAAATCAGTGCGGTATTTTTATTCACGAAAATGTAAATTTTAATTTCAAAAATTTAATTGGATGATTAAGAATGGATTTGTCTTTAGTGTGACTTTTTGAAAGTTTTTCTGGTGGATTTTTCTGGTCTAATTTCTTTAAAATCCGACAATAATTTAATGAGAACATAAATTTGATGGGTAACTTGCACAATCGAAGTGTCCTAGAGGTTTTTTAGGGTGCTGAATCTATATATACAATAAAAAAACTAGTTTAAATAACAAAAATCAAAATTTTACCTCAATTTTTTTCACCAAATTCTAGCACCGAAAACTCCAAAAAATCGCACTAAAAACTACTCCATTAAGAATGATGTAAAAGTCTTAAAAGCCCATCTTTGAAATTCTACCTCTGCCAACCTAGAATTTCAATGTCACAACGTTTTTAATGTCATCTATAAGGATGATCCAACGTAACTGGCCAATAGATTTGCAGGGGAACATAAGAATGTGCATTAGATTACATTAAACAGAAGTGCATTAAGGAATTTTTGTCTGTGTAAAAGTAACATTTTTTTGCAAATATTTTAACCCATCACATGATTCAAGCCCTTTTAAAAGATGAGTATTCTAGAAGAAATTATTATGAGTGCATAGCTTATGAAATAACTTTTTAGGATGTTGTCGTGATGGTAATGTTGGAAAATACTATTTAACTTTTGGTATATGCTGATGTGAAGTTCTTGTGATTAATATGAATTTAAGCCATTTATATTTTTTAAATCATTCCTAATATAGACGAATGGGTATGTATTTTTGGATATATAATATTTATTTTTATTTTAAAAAATATTATTAATACAATTAATCATATTTTTATTAATATTGTAAAATTTGTCTTTAAAACGTTTCTACAAAGTTCTCAAAGAATTTCATTAATTATATTATAAGCAACATTAAAACCATAAATTGATTGTTGAATATATAATTAAAAATTATTGTTATTTTTAAAATATAAATATTATACACTTAGATCATAATTGTCAAGCAAATTGTTTTCTTTTGTCTCAAACAATGTATATGTTTAACTTGCAAACAATGTGGCCATTAAGTGTTACACTTAAAGTGCTTTGATATTGGTCTCACAAAGATGAAATGTTAGCAAGCATTTGATTATCAAAATAGACCTTATGCAGACATAAAAGTACCGATGCAACATCACTTGAATTATTTGCTCCGGATTCCATTTATGCGTTTGTTCTATTGTTGAAGGCTAGAAAGGTTAAAGGTACTGCTAAGATAACACTTCTTTTAGTCATAAACCAAAAAAAGTACAAGATTTTTTTTAGCTTAGACTCAATGATTTCTATGAGGAAAACAAGGTTTGAAAGGATGCAATCAAAGGATGCGTTCATAGTCCAAGACATAACAAATTAAATGTTAGCCATGAAGATCCAAATATTTGGAGTGAATAACTTGATCAACATATCAAATGATACATAGTGTCCATGGATTTGATATCTTTGCATTGGAATATGGTACAAGCTTGGGATCTTCTTTCTTTGGTAAACACATTAAACTAGCAAAGCTCATGTAATCAATGAAGGTTTTCATCTTGTTTATTTTGAAATATTATTCATTTTCTCTATTCTCCAAAATTTTAAGGTTTCATCTTTCATTCCCTCTTATAAAATAGTCATGTAGCACCCCGCCCCCCGCTTTTTTTTCTTAATTATGCCGCCATTGCTTTTCAATTTTTGTCTATAACATTGATCTTGAAATTTCTTTGAAGAGAGCCAAGAGATAAATGGAAGTAGCATAAGCTACAAGAAATGTGATGATGCAAGCATGATATTTGAGCTTTAATTTTGTGGTTTCTCTTCAAATTTTTAGGTAGTTGTTTTATTTTCTCAATTCTAAATATTTTCCTTGTAGCATAACCTAAGATTGGTACATTTCAAGGTATATGAATAAAATATTGAAGATACTAGTTTGGAGTTCCATGGTGTATGTGCAGGAGGGACAAAGAGCCTATTGATTGCAATGGGTTGATTTGAGTTGAAGAAAGATTTTAGCGTGTCAATTTATGCACTATATTGTATTAACCATTCCATTCTTCAGGCTATTTGAGTTGAGGAAGTATTTTAGGGTGTCGATTTATGCACTATATTGGATTCACCATTCCATTCGTCAATCTATCATACTTTCAATCCATAAGAACACCTATGTTAGCATTGTAGTAGTATGCTTTTGTTCACTTGGACATAAAATTTATTAATTAAACCATAGTTGATATTGAAAGAGTTATAAAACATCACCCCAAAATGATTTTTTTATCTTTGTCCTTTATTTCCAATGAAGAAGATAATTTATCAATCAATTTGTGGTTAATGATTGCATAGTTTTGGTTTACAAATTAGATCTCATAGCCACTTAGTATAAAGATCATAATTAAATAAGTAATGTCTGATAAAGCTTTGTTGTAGCTCTATTCTATTATGTATAAATAATTTTCTAAAATTCTATTTCAAAGGATGTTTAATTGAAATTTTTTGGAATTTTTCACAATGAATATAAAATTTATTCTTCCAAGCTTGTCTAGTTTGTTTTTATAGCTAAATTGGTTCTATTTTGACAAAATTAACTTAACCTTTAAACTACCATTTACAATTCATAAAACATAATATGGTGATCAAACTGCTAGTTATATTGGAATGGAATCTATGTAGGAAAAAACATACATAGATGAAGCTATTAAATTCAATTCCTAGTCAACTTGCATAAATTTCCCCATCAAGGCTCCTATTTCATCATTGATATGACATAATTATGGGAAGCCATTGCATCTCTTCCCTTCTTGTCAACTGAAAATACCTGCTACCACCTACTTCAGCTAATAATATTCCAAAATCAATTATCTTGAAACAATATCAAATTTCTAGGAAAATATGTAAGACAAATATCGATGGTTGTTAATTGCAAGGATGATGATGGATAAGGAGGTGAATAGATAGATAGATCTATGAAATGGGAAATAGATATTTGTAAATGGATGTTAAATGCAGTAGTAATGTTTGTGTGTATTGTTAGCACTGCAATTTTTCAAACTTTGGTTATCATTATTAGTTGTGTATTTGATCCTCTCTTGTCTCCTAACCTATGGTGGAGAGCCCTAGAGAGTCAAAATGTATGAGTCTTTATCACTTTTTAACAAAATCCAAAAATAATTTTGATTCCAATAGTTTGTTTAGGTTATGGAGTCATTAGTGATCCAGGAGGATCTCCACCAACAAAGAAGTTTACTTATGCACCATGAAGACACTTTATGATGGGTGACAAAGTAATGAGTGAATTAATTCATTATTTCATTTTAAAAAATTATGAAGTGGATAATGTTCTAAGTGAGTGGAAAATGACTCACCAAAATATTCACTTATTTTTCCATTTGAGAAATTAGTTTTATGTGAGAATTGACCTCACAACTAATTTGCTATTTCTCATTAAGAGGTTGAGCTTTCTTGGCATCGTTAAGATCCTTGAAGTTGGGTTTGCCATTTTTGCCTTGAGTAAGTTTTGAAGTCCTAGAATCATGGAGTTTGTCTTTCCTTAAAATGTCTTGAGATCCTACTATTGTGGATTGGGGAGTTATGGGGAAAAACTATATAAACTCATGATGTGAGCCTTTGAGGAGGAGGAGAAAGGACAGGAAACTTAGCCTTTGAAAGCCATAGTGCTTGGCTAATGCTCAGCCATGGAACTGGAATGTATGAAAGCTTAATTTGAAGATGAAATATAAAGGATCTGCCTTCCAATTGAAGCAGGTCCGGAGATGTAACCCCAGTGAGTTGGAGGGGTGAACTCCGTTACCAATTTGGTTGTTTTTTCGCTTATGTGTTATGTGCTTCCTGATTATGTTTAATTCATGTTAAATGTGTATGCAAACTAACATGCTCATTTAAACCTGTATAAGCCATAGTCGTTTTAAAAGATCTTAGTACCGTACGCGTGATGGTTGGGTAGTACTCGACCCGTGATCGGATCAAGTGGTATCGGAGCAGGTGACTGCTTTGCAGGATGGGCAAAGGAACAAAGCACGCTGAAATATTGCAAGAGTTGCAAGAGATAAACGAAAGCCTTCAAGCTGAAAATGCAGAATTGCGAAGATTATTGCTCGATAAGCAGGAGCTTCAAGAGATGCTACGAGCTAAAGAGGAGATATTGTCTAAATTGCACAAGGTTGAGACGACGGAGGTTGCATGTCAAACTGAGGTATGTGATGTCACTTCAAGTTCTGTTCTCTCTCAATATGAAACTAATGTTGGCATGAAAATCCTCACGAAGATGGGGTATAGCGGAGGTGGACTTGGCATAAATGGCCAAGGAATCACCCAACCATTGGAGGTTGTACCAAGACAACCATTTGTAGGTTTGGGTTATCAACGGGAAGAAGGAGAATGCTCAGAGGTAGCTGAAACAAAATTCATCTCTTCATCACCTGATTCCAAGAAAGGAATCAAGCCACCTAGTCTCCATCAATTTAAGGACAAGACAAGAAGGTATGACAATCATTCAGATTCTACTTTTGCACATAAGAGAAGTGATTGCTTTCATAGATCTGCTAACTATGGTGTAGTTAAGCATCATACAAGGAAAGAGTGGGTTAAGAAGACAGATTTGCCCACAAGAAGGGAGACCAAGAAGAATGAGAACGTTCGAAATCCTCCTATCATGAAGACACGGTGGAATGGGAAACGGTCTAATTTCTGCAATTTCTGCAAAATCAATGGCCATTGGGAGAAGAAGTGCTGGAAGTTGCACCCCGAAATTCGCCAAGAGTCAAGCAAACATATGGCGAAAGAGCTCGTGAAGAAAGCTCCATTCACCATTCAAAAAACACGCTTACAAGAAAGAAATGCTTGGTTCGAGTTTGGTAAGCATTTCATGATGTTTCTGCAAGTTATATTTCTGATCTTTTGCAAAATTTCGAGTTTTATGGGGGCAGGTATCCGTCTTTTGATGAAAAGTGCTCAAAATTTGTCTGACTCGGAATCAAAAAATAATGACACCATCACGAAGAGCTCGACAAGAGGAATCCGACGACGCTTGAATCGCGTCAAACAGCCTCCGGATCGAAAAATTATTGCAACCTGAAATTTTGTCAAATCAAGGCAAAGGCAGGAGAACCATGTGCACCGTAGATTTACCGCACGTTCTTTGCACCCTCGTGTTCATGGTCCTAATTCTAAATCTTGCTGCTACTCAGCGATCCGCCAACCTGCATATGGAGGAGCAGCAGGAGGTAAATAGCGGAGATTCGATTTGGAATGAAATGAAATCGAAAGGACCAGTGCCGCTTTCTGGCCCTTCACAGGGCACCAGCGTTTGATAGCATTAAGATCAAGGCACCAGTAAGGATAACTTTATGTCCAGGACAATAAAAGGTTGTGTATCTACCTCTGCATGAGAAGTTTCTCACTCAGCGTGGCTGCTGGAACGTGCGACAGTGATTAAGGATAGATGCGCCGCAAGTGTTTGATATGCAGATGCTAAGGTTTGGAATTGGTCGCTGCTCACAAAGGCGACATGCTACTGCAGGCTACCATGGTAAAAAGCATCGTCGAGATGGGTCATACTTTGAAAGCAATTCATTTCCCACGATAAATTTGGGCCGGTGGGGAATTCATGGATTGGTTTTCCGTGATAGAAGTGAATTGCCGGATTTTGTGCCACAAAATCGGCATTCTGGATAATGAAAAGAAATGTGATCTCAGTATTTACGATGACTCCCTGGCAGAATGGATCTCCGAATTCGTTATCGGTGAGAGTGGTGTAAGCCGATTTTGTTAGTTTTCCTCCCATGATCGGCGCGCAGATTGGTTACAAAACTTCGTCGAAGTTGTTGGGATCTCCCGCAGATTTTGGGGGCCATTTCTACCAAGTCATGTTGCCTCCGACATCTATTGGGAGACACAGTTTCTTGACTCTATCTTGGGGGTAGCTCTTTCGTCGTGTTAGCAGGAGCTATGGCCACGACATCGAAGTTGCGTCTGCGTATAACTGCAGATGTTATCCCAGGATCGGTTATCATTGGTTTTGACAAACGATGCTGCCTATCTCTTCAATTGAAGCACACGAAATTGCCAAAAAGACCAGATTATAATTGAAAAGGATAGGGGATCAAGTCCAAAGCAGGGATTCGAGTCTGAATCCTCGGAAGTCTAACCTGCGATCTGTGATCCAAACACAAGGCGGGGCGATCCAATCGCAGGAGACATGGCCACCACGATAGCTTCTCGCCTCCTGAGATCGAGAATGGCAGCGGAACTATTGAAGAATGAGTGTCATCGTCGAGGCGTAACGTACATGCCTCGGCCCTGGTGACGGGAGCCGTTGTGGATGTCATGAAGGCCATGCACGCCCCTGTTTACTTCGAAACCTACGACATGCATTCCTCCATGGACAGAGTCCCCACAGAGGTCATCGAATCCATCAGACGGAACAAGGTCTGTTTGAAGGGCGGCCTCCCCACCCCTGTGGGGGGAGGTGTCAGCTCCCTCAATGTCCAGTTGAGGAAAGAATTGGATCTTTTCGCTTCCCTTGTTCACTGTTCGAATCTCCCCGGCCTCTCCACCAGGCACGACAATGTGAACATTGTCGTCATCAGAGAGAACACCGAGGGTGAGTACTCTGGTTTGGAACGCGAGGTCGTTCCGGGCGTCGTCGAAAGTCTAAAGGTAATAACAAAGTTCTGTTCAGAGCGGATTGCCAAGTACGCATTTGAATATGCATATCTCAACAATAGGAAGACAGTGACAGCAGTGCACAAGGCCAATATCATGAAGCTTGCAGATGGATTATTCCTGGAATCCTGTCGTGAAGTTGCAAAGAAATACCCAAGTATCAAGTATAATGAGATCATTGTTGATAACTGCTGTATGCAACTTGTTTCAAAACCTGAGCAATTTGATGTGATGGTTACTCCAAATTTGTATGGTAACTTGGTTGCAAACACTGCAGCTGGTATTGCAGGTGGTTCTGGAGTTATGCCAGGAGGAAATGTTGGTGCGGCAACTGCAATGGAAGCCCTCCAAGATACAGGAAAATTATAGATGGTTTTGCTGTGTTATTGAAACACTGAGAAAGCAGTGAATGAAAGGAGCGATACCAGCAGAATGAGCGGACAAAGACACACACGGTGAGTTAGCATTGTTTAGGAGTTTGAGCCCGTGCATGTTAAAAGGGGTCTTTTTTGAACCATTTGTATATTGTTCCATTGAGCACATATTTGTCCCATTACATTACTTGGTAATTTCCATGTAAGAGGCCATGGTTGGCATTAAAATTTTTTGCATGTAAATGGTTGAATGTCATGTAAAAGGCCAAAGTGGCCAACGATGAAAGAGATGATGTAAAATATGCTTATGAAGCATTGGAAAAGGCTTGTTTTTAGCCACTCTTATGTAAGGGAGAGTGAGAGTGAGAGGCGTATTTTTTTTACGCATTAAGCCTTGTTGGCATCTTTGTAAGCAAATGGGATCAGGAAATTTTCCTAAAGCCATTTTGGCATGTAAACTTGACCAATGAACCCTTGGCAAGTGTTGTAAACAGGTATGATCAGCTACAGGTTGCAGCTTTATGCAGATGTGGACTTTTGCATTCCGATTCTGAAGAACTGAGGTGAAGGAATCTTGCAGGAATGTTCCTTTTTCAGACATTTGTGTTGCAGCTTTATGCAGATGTGGACTTTTGCATTCCGATTCTGAAGGACTGAGGTGAAGGGATCTTGGAGGGATGTTCCTTTTTCAGAAATTTGTGTTGCAGCTTTATGCATATGTGGGCTTTTGCATTCCGATTCTGAAGGACTGAGGTGAAGGAATCTTGCAGGAATGTGCCTTTTCAGGCATTTGTGTTGCAATAGTTGCAGGTGTTGGCATTATCTTCCGATTCTGAAGAACAGTAGGTGAAGGAGTCATGATGGAATTTTCCTTTCAGAAACATTTGCATACAGTTGAGTTGATTGAAGCTGATACTTTTGGAGACCAAAAGTTTTCTTTTCGGGGAGGTTTGATCCAGGAGGATCTCCACCAACAAAGAAGTTTACTTATGCACCATGAAGACACTTTATGATGGGTGACAAAGTAATGAGTGAATTAATTCATTATTTCATTTAAAAATTATGAAGTGGATAATGTTCTAAGTGAGTGGAAAATGACTCACCAAAATATTCACTTATTTTCCATTTGAGAAATTAGTTTTATGTGAGAATTGACCTCACAACTAATTTGCTATTTCTCATTAAGAGGTTGAGCTTTCTTGGCATGGTTAATATCCTTGAAGTTGGGTTTGCCATTTTTGCCTTGAGTAAGTTTTAAAGTCCTAGAATCATGGAGTTTGTCTTTCCTTAAAATGTCTTGAGATCCTACTATTGTGGATGGGGAAGTTATGGGGAAAAACTATATAAACTCATGATGTGAGCCTTTGAAAAGGGGAGGAGAAAGGATAGGAAACTTAGCCTTTGAAAGCCATAGTGCTTGGCTAATGCTCAGCCATGGAACTGGAATGTATGAAAGCTTAATTTGAAGATGAAATATAAAGGATTTGCCTTCCAATTGAAGCAGGTCCGGAGATGTAACCCCAGTGAGTTGGAGGGGTGAACTCCGTTACCAATTTGGTTGTTTTTCGCTTATGTGTTATGTGCTTCCTGATTATGTTTAATTCATGTTAATATGTGTATGCGAACTAACATGCTCATTTAAACCTGTATAAGCCATAGTCGTTTTAAAATATCTTAGTACCGTACACGTGATGGTTGGGTAGTACTCGACCCGTGATCGGATCAATTAGGGTAACATCTCTTTTAAAAAAATCTTTTAACTGCTTTCAGTGATTAAGGTCATGAGTTTAACTTGAAAAGTCTTAATCATTCACCATGATTTTCCTATCCGAGGCTAAAGGCAGAATGATAGAATCATTAGTTTTGTTAAAAATAACACAAGAATACTTGTCTTTTCAAAAGGTAGCAATTACCTACAAAATTGGTAAAAGGAGACAAAGGAATCATTATTCAAGTGAAACAAGCACTATTGTTCGAATATCGAAGACCTGTTAAAACAAGAGGTGTTTCTCACCTGAAAGGTGGTTATTTTTCATTGGAGGATACATTAAAAGGTTGGTTATTTGTTTGCTAAGGTTACACAACCAACGCTCAAATTCCATTTAAATCCACTTTAAGCCCTCCAAATTCAATTATGTTATCTCACCGTTGGATTCCTTTGTTACGCTCATGTAGCGTTTAAACACTTCAAAACTCCTTTGTTACGCTTTGGGCCGCTTTATTACATTTCTATTATTGATCACTTTTCCACTTTAAAACCATTAATGGGACCTACTTCATCGTAAATAAAAAATTCTCAATGCATTCACGTATGCTCCTAAACCCAGATGCGATATCACTTATTTCTATCACACTGTAATATTCCTTTTTGGAATTTTCGAGAAAATGGTCCTCTAGGGCGCTGTATAAGGAAGCCAATGTGAAAATAAGTTGAACTGGGACTTGGATCCCTTTTTTCACCCTTCATACGTTACTCTTCCAGAAGATGAGCTCAAAGAAATAACCTTAGGAAGGTTATTCATATCCTCCAAACCTGTATATCCCAAACAATGCTCAAAAGGGAGAGCTACAACAATAAATAAAATTCTACAAGCAGCAGCAGTGAAATATCAATACACATGGTGCAAGAAGAGTGCATAGCCTTTATATTATGTGCAACAGAAAATAGATATAGAATAATTTGAGGTAAGCCCTCTCAAGTTAGGCCAAATCAGCCCCAAGACAATTGTACATGCAACAATGGAAGTACACAGCTACACAACCCAGCAGCAAGCTATGACTGCACAATCCATAAGGGAAAATGATTGCAAACTGATATGTATCCAAGGATATGAAAATAAAGTCTCAAATAAAGTGGGGGAGCAAGATCTCAACCCCAAAAAACAATACTACCACAATCCTCCAAGGGATTGGCCAAAATACACTAAATGGAAAAATGTCGGAGTTGCTGGGTAGCAGCAGCAACTCAAATACAATACAAAAAGGGAGAAGGATGGAAATTCTGAAAACAATGTAGAAACCTCCTCCACTGATCTTCTAAGTGAAATGCTGCTCCCTTCACTGAATATTACACCCTCCAATCCACAGTGTGAATCCCTCTTGCAAGTGCCTTCTGAAAATAAAGCAGTATGAGGAGAGACAACGCTGGGAATGAGATGAAATGTATGGCCCAATGCCAAAATCTAAAATGAAGCTCCGAGATCTTCCTCACTGATCTCCCAGAGAAAGAATGAGCTCCTCCTCAGCAAAACTAGCTCCGGAAGTGGGTGATAATGAACCCTCACTGCAACCCCCAGCAACTCAACGTTTCTAAAAAGCTAGAAAACGTTGTAGCTGAATATGGTCACCTTGGCCTAAAGCCTGGATGTGAGGAGAATGAATACAATGTCCTCCAAAGCTTCCCAATGAAGGAGAGGAAACTTCTAAGTAGAAATCTCCCTTGTGCTAAGCAGCACAAGTTATCCCAGTTGAACAACTAGAGAGAGCAGAGAAAATTTGAAATCTTCAACATAATGAGCAATGGCTCTCCTTCCCTCTTTTATGCCAAGAGGAGGCTTCCTTGCCATGGAACCCACCCATTAGGGTTTCTCTCATCCAATAATATTCCTCCTATGAAAACTGCGATGTCTTCTCATGCAAGATACTCCTCCTTAGGCAGCGTTGTTTGAATTGGTCAAACTTGACCTAGTCTTCTTGTATTTTCCCATTTTCACACTAGGAGATGAAAAATAAGCCACTTAAGTGACCCCTTTGCACATTTGGAGTGTTTATTATGCTTCTTCATGGGCTATCTTACCCATTTTATTTTATTTTATAGAAAGGAAAGAAAAATTAATGTTCTGATTAACTTAATGAAAATTTTGGAACATTACAGTCCTCCCCTCCCAAAGATTGCTTGTCCTCAAGCAAGTGCAAGGGTAGAATGATTCTTCTCCTCCTATCATGTAGCACCCATGTATGATGTTCTCCTCCAAGAAATAGGATGCTATCATATCAATAAAGCTCCCACAATGCCTCTCCTCGGCATGTAAATTAGCTATCAAGCTATCATCATGAGAAAGTGAGGTGCTCAAGAGAGTGGAAAAGTGTTGTCTAGAGGTCCTCCCAAGGTATGGAGTCTGAAATGTGTTGGGAGACTTCTCCCCATGTGTATCCTCCATCCCCAAGCAATCAACCATGCAAAATAAGTCACCTTCCAACTAGGTAACTCCTGGAAATCATCCTGCACCTTGAGTCCATGTAGAATAGGTGGGCTGAAAATATGATCATGGTAAGCTTCATAGCCTACCCCACGCTCTCCTCTTCTCCACTTATGATAAGTGTGGAGTGAAAGCTGAATTTGGGCTGCAATAGTGTTGCCCTCAAGTGGCAAGATGAAGTTTAGATCTCCGAGGATCTCTCCATCAATGTTGTAAATCAAGCTGGCCCAAATCATCTCATATGTGATGAGTTGGAAGTCATCATCATATGGTATCCAGCCAATCATATGGTTCACCTCATGAAGAAACAAACATTTTTTCATGGTGACCATATCCTCTTCCATACTCCCGTTAGAGCATGTACTGCAAAAAGTATGGAGGTCTCCTCCCCCAAAGAACACATCCTTCCAATGTGTTTCTCCTCCCTTATGTTGCATATGGGGCTGCTGCTGATATATGGATGAAACATAATGATCTTCAAGAGAGACCCAAGCCATCCCATCAAATCCAACACCCATGGGGTGCCTCCCCAAAAAGCTCAAGCTCTCCAAATGGATCCTCCCATTTGAAAGCAAGAGATGCAACATGGAAACCAAGGTTGACCCACTTGTTTTTCTGAAACATGCAATGTGAGAAGTATGGGGAATCATACTCCCTATGGGCATCCTCAACTCTTGTGCCACTCCTCCAATGGTGCTTCCCATGTCCAACGTTCTACTAGAAGAATATGGAAGCATAAATCTGTGAGAGCAAGGAGGTGAAACATAGCTCCACACATGGAACCAATGTAGGGCATCATTGGCCTGCCTCAATATATAGTACAACAAGTGTCCTTTCAACCACTTTTTTTCTGCCACATTCATCCTGCAAGATGAGATCATGAAAACATAATTTGGTGCCAATGGTGCACACCGAAAATCCTGTGGCTTTCCCCCACAATCCACCAATAAGATGGCCATCATAATTGTTGAAATTGACCATAAGTACAACAAAACATAATGTGCAAGAAGGAAAGATCCTCCTTGATATGATATGCTACTCAAAAAGATAAGAGAGTGCAAAACATAAAGCAAATAGTTACCTCCCTCATCATGTACTCCGGTCTTTGAGCTGAAATGGCTCAAATGAAAATTCTCCCTTACCGCAACAGCGTAGGGAAGTGGTTGTTCCAACCATATCATCATCTCTCGGGCTATGCATCTGACCATATGCCGATATACATCCATTAGGTTGCCCTCCCAAGTGGACTCCTCCATCAAAAAATAGTATGCATGAAAATGCATGAAAGGATAATCCATAGATGCTGCATGTAGGTGTCTCTCCTTGTGCTTGTGAACCCAAGCTAAGAAGATCAAGATATAGCAAGTGATGCTACCATCCATTACTCCCTCATCCTCATCTCCTACATGCCTCCAAAATACATCACTTGTGAAGTGTTTTTTGAAACACTTCAACAAGTAAACCCAACTTTGAAGTGGCAGCACTGCTGGCCGGTGGAGTAGGGCCACTGTCATCTCAAAGCTCAACTCTTTGACATGGATCTTGTCAAAGATTCTACTTATCATTCTGTTGCACATATAGAGTCCCTCCCATAGAGAAGGTACTGCTTGGGCATCTAAGACCAAGGAGCAATCCCTTTGCACTATGCTAGTGCCTCTTCCTGCTCCTGCAACATCTGAATATAATCTGAGCAACAAGAATGTTTGCTGCTCCTCTATACTCCCACTATAATAAATATGTGAAGGTAGCACAATGATTGGTAAGAAGAATACCATCTCATCATAATGCACCCATGCTCCTCTCTGCCCCATGGTGTAAGTATCCTGCCAGTCCTCTTCCTCTTCCACGTCCCATGAAAAAGGATAGGTCCTATGCTGGCCAAACTCTCTCAAGAGTAGTCAACGCAACATTGCCTCTTGTTGCCATGTATCATAAATATTCAAAAGGCTCACCATCCTCTTGCCTCTCATCCACATCCACTCAACTCCTCGTGGATGTCCCCCTTCATCTTGCATCTTGGTATCCTCCCAACAAGGGCTACCATCTTCCCAAAACAAATTTTGGCTTTTGCATTTCATGGGACATTGAAATGCAATCTCTTCCATGACAAGGTTTCTAAACCCCAACCTCAATGGTGGAACACAACATATCAATGATGTATAAGGATGATGGCACAACGCAGTGACAATTTCTTGCTCTAGACAATCAACATGCAATGATGTACAATCCTCCATAAGAAATGAAAACTTAGGCATACCTTGGAGAGTTTCAGAAGAATCTTGTGTTGCTGCAAGAATCTCTTCCTCAATAGTGTTGGATGCCTCAATAGCTGGAGATGAAGGTTGCTTCTCCATCACTATGACAGTGCTGGTATGTGCCTCTATAACTGGTGGTGAGGGCTCCTCCCTCTTTTGACCAAATCTCCTGATCAATCTTTGAGAAAAATCAGCGAGAGTAGAAACCCTTGCATGGCCCCCATGGCTGAACCACCAAGTTTTTGCTTCACCCTCAAGGTGCATCGCTGCAAATTTTACAGCCTCTTTTTCTACTACAGGATGTAGCAGGAAGAAAGCCTCTAGCTTCTTTACCCAGACCTCTGCTGCACAAGTGAGTGATCCACGAAAGTGGAAAATAGGAATCTATTGCCTCTCATCATCCCATAGCTATGGGGTTTTCTCTCTTCCTTCTGTTGAATACATTGTGGAAAAGATGGAGTCTCTTGGAAGGCTCTAGGGTTTGTTCCATGGAAAATTTTAGGGGCTAATATTCACAATTGGGCTAATTTTACATCATTTTTCCAAAAACAAAGATTCGCTAATTTCCATTTTTTTCTAAAAACGATTCGCCCAATTTATATATATATATAAGTATTTTACATTAAATATCGCTAAGATTACATAGATACTTTATATAAAATCATTGTAAATTTGAATATTTTTACAAATATTTTATAATTTTCATGTTAGGGACTAGTAAGATTCGCCAAGCTTTCTAAAGTTTAAGATACATCTCTATCCAAGTGTTTCTCATGCTCCATTTCTCCTCCTTGGTGAGAGTAAGAAGTGCATGGTCCTTCCTCTTCTCTTTCTTCAGTTTTCTCAACCTCCTTGGAAAGGCCTTTGCTGGATCTAAAAATTGATGAGAGTAATCTCATCCTCTGCATCATCTTGATCTCTTCTATCTCTGCAATTCGAACTTCCACAAGTTGGGCCAAGTTCGAAGCTCTGATACCACTATAATATTGCTTTTGAAATATTCCTTGTGTACCAGGAACATTACACACATAATCGCACTTGCTCCTAGGACCCACCTTACCGTTATCGCGTAATCACTTATCACTATCGCTATCTCGAAATCGCAGATCTCAAAGTAATTTGTTATTGCCTTATGTTGCCCGCTCCTAAATCCCCGATGCAATATATCACATCACAAATCTGCATCGCATCATAGCTTTGCATCTGATAACCTTACCGCCACGTCACTTCGCTTATCGCAGATCACAAATCCTATTGCTAACCATCCATTTTGCCTCCTCTGATTGCGAAATGCGATAATCCTCCGATCCCCAATATGCGATAACCCCTCCGTCTTGCGATTGCGATATGTCACATTTAATTCCGCCCCGATAATGTATTCACTCTACTTCACTCTATGATTGTGATTGTGACATATTTTAATGCACTTACTCCTCCCGCTTATTATTATTCCACTTGATAGATTCTCCCGCTTATTGTTTTATTCCCACGCATTTTGCTTACTTTCCATTCTCGCGCTTCACCTCACTCCCCTCCACTCTCATCCCAATACATGGCCAATATCAGAAGGCTTTCGAAAGCATAGGCAGGATTTCAAAGGCAGTTACAGGTTTTTCAGGAATTTATGGCAACACTTGTTTTCAAATATTTTGATATCTATCAAATAATATAACAAATATAACAAGACATATCTCTTATCTTGGTCAGGGTATTTATTGTTATTCGAATATTGAAGACCTGTTAAAACAAGAGGTGTTGCTCACCTGAAAGTTGGTTATCTTCCAATTGGTTACTCCTTTCAGTTAGTTGCTCCTACACTTTTGCAGATAAGGGTACAAGTGTTCTTTTCAGTTGGTAGATTTCACTTTTTATGGGGCAGTTTTTTCCGAGCAACGAGGAGCACTCAACCACCTCAACTCAACCACCTCGAGCTCCATGTTGCCATAATCTGTCTTCATTTCTATTTCAGTTTTCTTTTTATGTTTTGGATAAGCTCTACTATATGTAGAGGGTTGTAATAAAGTCTCATAAACATATTTGCACTTTTTATGGAGGCTTTTTACAGAACTCATTTTTTGTATATATACTGTGTAATGTAAGGAGAAAGGGGTAGGTGAGTTGTCTATTTCATGGCATATTGTGTGGTATATTGAGTATATAATATATCCAGATGCACTCTTGAGGACTCACAAACTATGTGGTGTGTGTATTGTTTTCCCTTCTATTTTTACATACTTTATCTGTCTTTCCAGATTTATCATAAAAGTTCTATCTTATGTTTTTATTAGTCTTGTGAACCTCCAATACATATGGATATGCTTTTATAAGTCTTGTTCCAAGCTTTCCTGATTCAATATGAATTGAAGATTGTTCATAAGCATTCTTTGAGGTGGAATTAAATCTCGTTTCATGTTTTTATAAGTATTTTGATCTAGCATGCATGTTAATATTTTTTTGTCAGTCTTGATTCATCAAGCATTCCTGATTCATGAGGTCATGTTAGGCAAAAGCATTCCTTGTAATGGGATTCTTAAAATGTAAAGTGAGATTCTTGTAAGTCGTTTAAAATCATTCTTTCATTATACATTTTAGATATAGAATTTGTGTTACCCTTTCCTCTTAGCAGTGGGCTTTTGTTTTACATATCCACTGTCTATCTTCCATTCTTCTAACCATCAGGCTACAAAATCAAACTTGCTACCACATTATTCACTAGTGCCCTCATATGCGTGAGAGATTCTTATTGGCTCAAAACCCATTTCAGTGTGCATGAATTTCAACCACTTTCCAAAAAACTCAAATCAAATTATAAGAAAAGCCCTTGAGCTTAAGATGTGTCTGGTCAGGCGCTTGTCGCGATCCAAGTGTTGATTCCAGCGCTAACATGTATGACAAAAAGTGTTTTTGAATAAAATATATTTAAGTAGTGAGTTTATATAACCGAAGAAAAGTGTTTGTAAATAAAATTTGTTGAAGCATCTCTAATAGAATAGAAGAATTAAATGTGTACTTGTTAGTATGAAGAGATCAATGCCATCCTTGCTATCAGACCTTAAAGTTGAAACCCAATAATATGGGAAAAAAAAGTTCATTTATTTATTTTATTGCAATAAAAATAATATTTACATTTTCCTATGTTGAACATTGGAAATCATTTTTTTTAAACGTCAATGATGGAAATAATAAGAACACAACAAGTAATTTATCACTATAACTTATCAATCATGAAGCATACACACTCTCTAAAAAAGGAATTGGAGTTCAACATGGAAACATTTACGTGGAGGAGATCTTCAATGGAGAAAGCATAAGCTTTATTTCTTTTCCTTTTTGACAATATGATCTTAGACTTCTTCTCTTGTTGATGTTGGTTTTTTCTATAGTTTTTATGTGGGATGACATCCATTTTCTATCTTATACTAAATACTATTCCAAAATTTTGATATGAAGAAATCATAAATATGTGCATAATATAAATGTAAAATACTTATATTAATATAAGTCATTTAGATTTTCTTTTTTTTCTTTAAAAAACAAAATGCAATGTATCACTATAACATCCAGACCTTCAACATGTAATTGAAAATTTGCATAATAACATCTCAAAGTGAAAATATTTTTACCGTTATCCTTTGTTTCCAAAAAAAAATAAAAATTATCAATATATTTAGAGTTAATAGTTACATAGTTTTACAATAAAATTTCCTTATTTTTAACAGTTTTTCGGCTTCATTCTTATTGGGATTTTTGGTGAGAAGAGACACAAAAATTATAACAAAATGTCAATAACAACTCATAACCCAGAACCAAAAGGACCAGTGAAACCAAAATATATCTAGGATAAGAATACAACCCACAACCATTAAGGATCGAAGGAATTAACTGGAGTTGGGTTGTCCGGTCCATTGCCAAGGGATGATGGGGGTTTAAAGCCACAATGGACATGAGTTTTCATGTGATCCAACCTCCCTCCCAAGCGATCCATTTTCTCATAGAGCCTCCTTTGACCTTGTTGCAATGTTGCCAACCGATCTTGCATGTGCCATTGGTTGCACTGCAGATAATTCATGAAGTAGATCATCATGTTTCCATCATCATGATGGCCTTGGATTAGCTGCTCAAGAAGAAGAGTGACATGCCACAACTGATTCTCAAGAGCATCGAAGGGAGGTGGAAGATTCACCTTGTCAGGAGAGAATATTGGGTTGTGGTCTATCTCCTCCCCCAACTCCACATCAATCCTCTTGTGATGTTCCCTCTGTCCTCTTGGGGCTATGCCCCTTTGAGCCCTCCCACATTGACAATGTATAATTTGAAATTTCGGTGCCCCTCAAAAACTCCTCCTCAACTGAAGTGAAACAAAATCGACCTGTGACAGTAGTAAATTATATCTCCCAACACTAAGACCCACATAGAGTTGATGGAAAATACAAATATTCCATTCACAACCAAGAAGAGCTACCCCCAACCAGAACGTCCCTTGCCAGGAAGTTCTCCTTACAATGGCTACAACACCCCTGAACTACTGCAACTTAAATGACACTACACTAACCTCCGCACCCAATTCCACTTTACTGCGCCCCCCCATCAACACACAAAAGCCAAAAACCTCTAAGGAGGACCCCTTTGTAGCAGACACCAGACAATAGGAAGCAAGAGGCTTCAACCCTAAGCCATAATAAAGACCTCCTCCATTTGCTAAATTTTGAAAGACCCAACTCTAGAGATAGCCCGAAATATTTTTAGAAAACAGAAAACCATCCCAATGCCCAACCATCTATATCCAGGACCACATGGGAGTCTCAAAAGTGGAGAAAAACACCAAGATACCCAACAATAGACAAATGCGATAATGCCCAAACTCTTAATTCAGAAAAGTGAAAAGCCTTCCAACCATAAATCTTACAGATCCAATTTAAAATAGTCTCACTGGTAGCCATGGTAAGAGGAAACCAACAATCTTGCCTAAAGGTCACATACAACTCCCAAAGGATAAGAGATACATCAATGAACCATAAAGAAGGTCTCAAGATGCTTAATATATTGCAAAACAAAAGTGTGTGGTTCAGATTTCTTTGCGCACTAACAAAATTAGATGTTTCTTTACCGACGTGAACTATGCTCATAGGAAAGTCACTTCCACTGGTCCCCTACACCGAGATCCCAAATTTTTTACCTCCGCGCTCCCTTCAAATGACCGAAATCACACCAGATGAATCCCCACGCCGATGTTGTGACCCCAAGCGTAGGATGTTGTGCCTGGAAAACACAACCAAACTACTAACTTGCATAACCAGAGCTCGACACCTTCCTCCTTCTGTTATGCCCATACCAAACCCTACCAACACAATCGACCAATATATCAACCAATTCATCTAGAATACTCCCAAATGGAGTTGTCTTTTGATCTACAAATCGGGATCTGATGTGACAGCTCCCGATCGCCCAGCTCCGGCGACCCCCCCTTCCTCCGGCGCGGTGTGGACCCCACGCTCAATGACGACACAACAGCCCGCGCTCGACAAAATTATCATTCATGTCGTTGTAGTATAGTGGTGAGTATTCGCTCCTGTCACGCGGGTGACCCGGGTTCGATTCCCTTGTATTTATATGTATTTTATAATAATTAAATTCCTATTAAACTGTTAAACTTCCCATTTAAATTTAAATTTACATTTTATATGAACTGTTAAACTTCCCAGCGATGCGTCATTACCTGAAACTGTTCTTATCATTGCTATGTTCATTTCTGTGTTGTTAATGGATTTACGCTTATTTTAGGTTAATGTTTAATAGATCATCCTCTATCTGAATATTTTATTACCTTCTCCACGAAAATTTTCATACTGTACATTAATATTTTGGTGGGCAACTAAATTCTGTTTAAGTTTAAAATAAAAAACAAAGAATAAAGTTGCAATAATAAAACACATTTTCACGGTTAATTATTTACATCTTTTTATTCAAAACAAGTGAGTTTTCGTTTTAACGATTGTTGCGTATTGCGATTTACATATGCTAGGGTTTGGGTTGTCTGTCTCAGGATTTCACAGATTCATTTTTTAATCCAAATGGTCTGTGATATTAAATACAAATCCATCGTTTTTGGAAGTGCCCGGGTACTTAGCTTCCTTGTTTTGTGGAGAGTAAAATGTTTTGCTCAAATTTTATAATAGAAATTTAATTATTATAAAATAAATATAAATACAAGGGGATCGAACCCGGGTCACAGGCACGAATACTCACCACTACATTGCAACAACATGAATGATAATTTCGTCGAGCGCGGGCCATTGTGTCGTCGTTGAGCGCAGGGTCCACATCGCACCGGAGGGAGGGGGGGTCGCCGGAGCTGGGCGATCGGGAGCTGTCACATCAACTCCCAATTCGTAGATCAAAAGACAACTCCCTCCCAAATTCTACAGAGTTTCGTACATTAAATCTTGGACGCAGGTAAACTGATGCATATCATGTAAAGAGACCGCCTAAATTAAGGGGTGGGAGGTCCTCCCTAATTCACTATCACCACGTGCCGCCACCCCATCAAGGAAATGAAAAATATTTTATAATCTATTTATTTTTAGTAAATTTATCTTTTATACAAAACTTAAGTTTAATTTTTCTTATTTTATATTCTTTCTCATTTTAATTATTTTTTTCCCTCCAACAATCCTTATATTTGCATTAAACTATCTTCATTTTTACAATATTGATATATTCTTGTCCTTAATATCTTAATATCCTTTCCATTTAAAGGGTTGTGAATTTATGCATTCGTCTAAGGGAATTTTTATTCTCTGCTCAGAGAATATATTTTTAAATAAGGATTTTTTTTATTGGTTTTCATAAGTACATTTTATATGTGGGGTTTGGTTTTGATTTGATCTTTTGAAAACCTTTGAGGATTTGTGATGAATTTTCTCTCCAAAAGTTTGTATTCATTTCACATGAACTATATTTAAACAACGTATTTGTTAGAGTCTTACCACAGTCTCTCTACTTGGAGTATTTAGTGGTTAGTTTCTTTATGTATGTGACCATCCTCTTTGAATAAAACCCACTAAATATTTGGTGTGTGGTCAATTAATGTAAAAGGATCATCCATATGGAATAAGGCATGCAGGTAGATATATGTTACTTATTAATGTTGCAGCCATTAGCGGTTAGGATTTGGGTAGTGAAAATCTATTTATAAAACTATAAAGCTATGTTATGTTTTCTCAAGTATTTTCATTGAAGCTCTAATCATTTGGAGGTTTCCCCCTTGAATAGACCCATTAATATTTCTCTCTTTTGGATTTAGCAATATCAAGGTTTATGTAGGTTCAATACTCTTTTTTCTCCTATTTTACTTTATGCAATTTATATTTCTTTTAATGTTGCTCATAATTATTATTCATGTAGATTAAGTAAATTGAAAGCAATATTTGAGCTCTTTCATATACTAGCATGTGGTTGATTTTTAGATCACCTTGTTTTTGGGTACACATGTGTTGCAACATTTTTAAGCATAGTTATTTATCATTGAATAGGTAAAACTATAGTTGGAGAGTATACAACTGAGTGATACATCTAGAGTCACTTAGTTGGATTCCCTTATACACCTCTATTAGAACCATATTAGAGAGAATCTACATACAAATCCAATCTTCCATGTACCTTCAAGTATATCTCTGGTTATTATCATAAAAAGGTTTTAGAATTCATTAATAAATATCTCAAAGAGGTTTTATCACTTTAAATTTTCAAGTAACTAGTGAGATTTTATAAAATACTTCACTTTTGGAAGGCGTAACATGACAAAATGGATAGAAAAATGTGAGTTAACACTATGCACTCAAAGTAATCTTATTTTAGGTGAGAATTAGAGAACATCCGATTGTATGTAATAAAGGTGGCAAAAAAATCATGGTTGGTTAAGAGACACTTCACAAACTTGGAAAAGGGGATGAGATGGCCCATTTCACCACTAGAAAAAATGGCCACACTATGCTTTTTCCTTCACATTCCTATTGTGCTTCACTCCAACTCCAAATCTAAATTCCCAAGTATTATTTATTGCTTAATTCACTTCTATGTTTTTTTCTCTACACATGATTCAATAGTAAGGATGCTTACTTCTTTGAAAGAATGGATAGATGTCATATGAAATTAGAAGACACTAGAGTGATCCATTGATTTGAGTGCAGGTGTGAGGATTATGAGTTAGGCTAAGATTCACATGGCTTACAAACTTCCCCATGAAATATGTATATGTTATTCCTTTTAGAGCACAAAAAGAAAGAAAATAGGTGAACAAATTTTAGGTGCAAAATGTATCTAGAAGAATTGTATTCTCCTATAACATTCTTTTTGTGGCTCCCTATCCATTCGTGGTCAAACATTCTATATTTATATAGAATAATAGTTTGATCTTTTTATAGTATCCTATTAGTTATTGCTAGTTGCCGCACAATTTTCCTTGCAACATTATTCGATATTTAAATCAATGAAATAATGAAACATTGGTGCATATTATAGATTCTCTCACATCGTACTGATCATCTATATTGGATATAAATGTCTCAAGTGTAATGTGAAGGAAACTATATCAAGTGGTTAATAATTGTTACAACAATGACACATCTTTGACATTGTTATGAATCTTAAGACAAGTTAGGAACTTAAAACATTAATCAAGGATAAATTAAAACCACAAAGGTGTGTCAATATAATATCCATAAAAACACACTCTAATTATCTATCTTATGTTTTATATGCTTCAACATTCCCTTTCCCTAGTTTAAGGGTATGCTAATTTGCATATATATTTGAAAATTGAGATATTTATAAGTAGAAATAATTTTTCTTTTAAAAAAATTACTAAACATGTACTAGAGTGGTTATAATATACATTCTTGCAATAAAGACTACACACTAATTAGAAATTAACTTCACTATAACTATTTTCAAACTTGAAGTTATCATTTTAGAGAAAACTTTATAAAAGTTACATCATAATGAGATTGTTAGGAATAAAAATGTGAGATAAAATACAAATTGCAAATTGAAAACAATAACACTATTTTACCCTTAAAAACCTAAATAGGGGAAACCCAACATTAACAGACCTATTAATTTCCTTAACCAAATTCGACCAAGTCGTCCAAGTGATATTTCACAAGTTATCTCTAGGCCTTAAAATGGAGTATCCAAAGCCTTTTTAAAATCTTCATTACATCAAAGTCCACGAGCATAAGCCATGAACCCAAAAACCACCAATATTGGTCTAAACTAGATTCCACTTATTGACTCTTTTATCAGATCAATTTTATCCTAACATTCTGCCCCTTTAAATTTGAATTGGGGCAATTAGCCAGGTCCTACACCCCTCAAACTTTATAATTAGAGTATTTAGGAATTCAACATGCCCCCTCATCACCTAGGTTTACCTCTAAAATTTACCGGTAATTTACTGGAAGTACGTATGCCTAACTAGGTCTTACATTCATATGCCCATTTACATGTAATTTAAAAAAAACCAACCTAATGATAAAACATTATTTTAATTGTTGGTATTTCCTTTAGGACGCCATGGGAGCACACTTACCATGTCCATTGCTTCTTTGCTAGCATCTCTTTTGCTAGTGCTTGACCACATCCCTTAGCACCTCCACAACTCTCCATAGTATGTTCTTCTTTGTATGCTTTGTACACTAAAATCTCTACCAATACCTTGAATATTGACTAATTCATGTGCTCTCATGTCAAAACTTGTGATGCATTTCTATTTTACATGCAATATACCCTTCCCATCACAAATATATTCTTTTGGATTGCCTTTAAGCCAAAAAAATTGTTTGTTTACACACATGCTTCTCACAAACAACAATATCTCACAACCATGGCTAATGCCTCTAATATGAATTTTAGTATTTCCATTGCCTTTAAGACTCCATAGTAATTCACTCAACTTGTTTTTTGCTTCTTTTACTAGCACTTTTCTCTCTATTGCTTGATAAAGCCTCACATCCTCCATTGAAAACCCATTTCATGAATACCTTTCAACTATAACAATATATGAAGCCCACGTGGTGTAGAGCAGTCGGTGATGGGGTGCACTGTTAAGGCACTCTGCCTGCAAGGTCACCGGTTCGAAACCCGTGGGTGATTAGGATTAGTCTAAACTACCAAAAAAAAAAGACTATAACAATATATGATACATCATCTCATTGAGGCATTCTATCAAACACTTTGTGTGCATCCTCCAAGTTCAACAATTTGACATACATATCAATGGGGGCACTCTCCACAAACATGTCCCAGTCCATTCCACTGCATAGTAGCTCACAAACATGGCTCTAATACCAATTGTTAGGAATAAATAGATATATTAGAGAAATAATTAATTGTCATTAATAACATGCATAAATCATGCACACATCATTGATGCATGATTTACCCTAGAAAACCAACCAAATATATTTGTTCCCTTAACTAAATCTCACCAAGCTAGTCAAGTGATCCTTCACCCTCTAGGGCCATTACAACGAAGTATCTCAGACCTATTAAACCACAAACTACCGAAACCATTAACATGAAAACCACCACTATTGACATTTCACTTATTAACTCTTTTTATTGAGTCAAATTTATCCTAACAAATATTTAGTCAAATTTATCCTAACAAAAATGAATTTGAAGAAGTCAAAACTCATAATTATTTCATATTTAAGAATAACAAAGTAAAAGTGGAAAAAGTTAAGTTTAAAGCTTTTAAGACTTTTCTTTCTTAATTTCTGAATATATTTTTAATGATATGCCACATTCTTTAACAAAAGCATAAACGTCCTTAATCATTTTCAAGTGAAAAACAACCTCTATTTTTTTTGTAACCCATAGGAATCGACAATTGGGTCAGTCTCATACTCGGCGACATAGGGTCAATTCTGGCTGCTACCACTATACCTCTGGGGGCCTATGACCTGTCCTCCTCTCCATAGACCAGGTCACAACCGGGAGATTGAACCTTGGATCTATTGATTTGCATGACTTCACATCACTTCGATCACCATTAAGTTGCCCCTAAAACTTTATTAAATTATTTAATATAAAGAATATATTCTTAAAATTAATTTTCTTCATCTCCTCTTTAATAAAATGTCTTCCTATTCAAATAATCTGATTAAAATAACATGTTCTTCTATCTCACTCCTTACAATATTACCCTCTATATTTATGTTTCCAACTTCTATCTCCCTCCTTAAAACATTACCCTCTATATTTATGTTTCCCAAACATTTGTTTTTTAAATATCATCCAAATCTTTGGTATGATGTTATATCCACAATGAAAACATTTATCCTTTTAAAATATCATCCAAATACAAGTCTTTGGCATGGTGTCATATAAAAATTAATAAGTCAATCAAGAAACCTTATAAAAATAGAATGTTATCCCTTCTCCCTCCTTAAACCATTGACATCTATTGCTATTTCCAAAACATTTTCCTTTTTATAGTGTTTTCCATAGTCTTGATAAGGTGCCTTCATTTTCTACCGTATCCAAATTGATGGGTTAATGTTTAGAGAGGCCTCTTTTCAAATTAAAGTTAAGATAAGGTGTCTTTATTTTCTAGCATATCCAAATCAAATTAAAGTTA